>VMDR010000718.1:0-183953 GCA_007922815.1 Macrotus californicus
CTGTATATAATTTTTATAAATTTTACTTATATAATTGATAGAATTTTATATAACTATCTCTTAATATTAAAGTTACAAACAACACTTGGAAAAAAGCATTGTTTTATTAAGCATAGATCTTATATAAGGTTAGGAAAGTCTTCACACAAAGGAGGACTGACCATGTGCTATGTGCGTGTTTTCAGCGCGGCACCTCGTATAGCGGGAGTGTCGCGGTGGAAAGAGCGCTCGTACCAAAAGGGTTAAGGGTGGATGCCACTTGGCTCATTTTGCATCTTGTTGGCACAGATCACCTCCTCTCAGCCCATGTTGGAGCCATTGGGCTTTCAGCTGAGGGCTAGTGCAGCCCCTTGGAAGTGGCAGGCAGCCTGGAGTTGAATTCCTGTGACAATTAATTTGATGTCTCTACAGCACATCATGTTTTATGACATGGGCTCAGGCAGCACTGTGTGCACCATTGTGACCTACCAGACGGTGAAGACTAAGGAGGCGGGGACGCAGCCACAGCTGCAGATTCAAGGGGTGGGGTAAGTGGGGTTGGGAGGAAGGCTTCTTGCTGAGAAACCCTCCGATGGGGGTGTCTTTGTGGAAGGGCAGCTGCCTCGCTTCCCTGCTCCCTGCAGGAGTGCTGTCCTGGGTAAAGCGCCACCAGTCATTGTGGTGTGCTTCTGCCAGAAAGCAAGGGCAAAGTGGAGGGAGAAGACAGTTTGGGAAGATTGAAAGGCAGGGAACCTACTGTACTTCTAAGAAAATTTACAAGACTACAGACCATGTGTAGGATGTCAAATTCAGTCTTTTAATTCACTGTCTCATCAATTCCCGTGTTTAAATAACTTATCACTGGCATCGTCTTAGTTCTTGAACCCATCCTTTTCCATCCAACTTTACTGCTACCACCCTAGTTCAAGTTACCATCACCTCCTACCTATGGAATTTCAAAGATCTCCTGCATCCAGTGTGGTCTCCCTCGAGTTCTTTCTCCACATTGTAGCCAGAGGATTCTTTTCAAAATGCTGACCCGATCATAACCAGTTTCTTTAAAAGCCCTTCAGCGCTCTCCCCACTGGGAGCATGCCTGTACCCTTCTTCCTTCTCAGGTGTGTATCTCCTAAACTCTAAGGGTCCCCATGAGAATTGCAACTGGGGGAGCAATGGGCAGTGGCAGCTTGTTCCAGGATAACCTCCAGAACCTGTCTCCAAGGCCCCTTTTCTCTGACTTTTCAGTGAGCCAAAGCAACCCTGACTAGGCTCATTTCTTTCCTGTAACGTTTCTGGAGAGCCAAAGCAGCCCTGCCTAGGCTCTCTCCTGTTGCTGCTTCTGTCCTAAACCCTTCTTTGTTTCACTGTCCCCAGCTTTAATAAACATTTTCAAAATAATAAATAAATACCCTTCGGTGGCCTAGGAGGCTGGGCTTGTGTGCTTGTCTCTAATCCTAAGCCTCTTGCTCTTTGAGCTTCAGCCGTATTTGCCCTCATTTGGAATATGCCATGCTTTCTTTCACTTCAGGAGCTTCACACATACTGTTTTGTCTGTCTAGAATGTTTTTTCCTCTTCACTTAGGTAACTCCAACTCATCCTTCAGGTTTCAGCTTACGTACCCCTTCTTCACAGAACTTTCCCTGACATCTCTACACATCTGAAACGTCTCACGTATAGGTTCTTCCAGCGTTGTCTGCCTCTCCCTTGTAACGTGGGGCGGTTAAAGCTTTATGTTCACGTGATTATTTGATTGCAAGATTGTAGACTCCTTGACAACAGGGACCTTGTTTTCTTCTCAAAACTGTATCTCCAGAGACAGTATAGTTGATTCCCAGTAATTACAGTTGAATGGGTGGGTGGATGAATTGTTACTGTGAGTTGTCGCCATGTGCGATGAGAGTCAGGTTCCTGTGTAGGTGAAGGGGCCCCATGTGTTCCTTACACCTGTCCCTGCTACTTTTCCTGAACAGGTTTGACCGTACCCTTGGGGGCCTGGAGATGGAGCTCCGCCTACGTGACCACCTCGCCAGACTCTTCAATGAGCAGCGCAAGGGCCAGAGAGGGAAGGACGTGAGGGAGAACCCCCGTGCCATGGCCAAGCTGCTGCGTGAGGCTAATCGACTCAAAACTGTCCTGAGTGCCAATGCTGACCACATGGCACAGGTGCCCACATGTTGCTCGCTGAGGGCAATATTCCTCAGCCAAAGGGTGGAGGACCCCACTATCCTGAACTAGGCTACTTGGACCTGGTGTGGCCCATCCCTTCTTCCTGTGCCTCCTGCCATCCTTCTAGAGTCCTGTTCCCTGGGTTTCTGGCCTGCCCTTCCAGGGAGTAGGACTTGAGTGAGAACTCTGACACTCCTTATCCTCCCCCAGATCGAGGGCCTCATGGATGATGTGGACTTCAAGGCAAAAGTGACTCGAGTGGAGTTCGAAGAGCTGTGTGCAGACTTATTTGAGCGGGTGCCTGGACCCGTGCAGCAGGCCCTCCAGAGTGCCAAAATGAATTTGGTGAGTAGTAGTCGGGGGTGGGCCCAGGGCGGGAGACAGGTGGGATAGAAAGAGGTTACATGGCAGGAGGAAGAAGCAGGATGTTAAAGGAAGAGTCAGTGCTGAGGAGGAGGGTCCTTACATGCTATTCCATCTCACGTTCTTTCTTCCTCTGCAGGATGAGATTGAGCAGGTGATCCTGGTGGGTGGGGCCACTCGGGTCCCCAAAGTTCAGGAGGTGCTGCTGAAGGCTGTGGGCAAGTGAGTGTGGGGACTCGGACTCCCGGGCTGAGCAGCTAGAAGGCTGAGGGGAGGGAGGCCAGGCTGGGAGCTACAGAGTAGTCAGTGCTGAAGCTTGGGACTTTAACAGGGAGGAGCTGGGGAAGAACATCAATGCAGACGAAGCAGCTGCTATGGGGGCTGTGTACCAGGCAGCTGCGCTCAGCAAAGCCTTCAAGGTGAAGCCGTTTGTAGTCCGAGATGCAGTGGTCTACCCCATCCTGGTGAGTTAGCCATCTGATGAGGTGACAAGTTCCCTTTACCTCTCCAAGTGTGATCCTCCCTTTTGTCTGCCCTAGTCTGTCTCTTTGTCTTTCTGCCAGTTGATGTTACTCACCCACCCTTACCCCAGAACCTGTTCTGGTTCTCCAGTGTGCCTCCTTTGCCTTGCTGTGTAGGTTGAGTTCACAAGGGAGGTAGAGGAGGAGCCTGGGGTTCGCAGCCTGAAGCACAATAAGCGTGTTCTGTTCTCCCGGATGGGGCCCTACCCTCAACGCAAAGTTATTACCTTCAACCGCTATAGCCATGACTTTAATTTCCACATCAACTACGGTGACCTAGGCTTCCTGGGGCCTGAGGAGCTTCGGTGAGGGGGCGGGGGGTAGGCAGGATGGAGCTCCAGGGAGGGGAGGACTTGGGGCCTACAGGGCTAACCCAGGGGCAACAATGGGTGGGGTTGGGGTTGGGATAAGCATCTTCTCTAGAGGGTACTGCCCTCCTCCTGAGGGAGGGCCTCAACACCTCGTGACAGAAAGCTGTGTAGTCAAGAGCTAGAGACTGGGTGGGTTCCCCTGAGCTGCTCTTTTCTCCCAACCAGGGTATTTGGCTCCCAGAATCTGACCACAGTGAAGCTAAAAGGTGTGGGTGACAGCTTCAAGAAGTACGCTGACTACGAGTCCAAGGGCATCAAGGCTCATTTCAATCTGGACGAGAGTGGTGTGCTCAGCTTAGACAGGGTGAGTGCAGGGAGAGAACCTGTATACAGGGCGAAGGCCCAGGCCCCACCACCCTTTTCCAGAACACGAGAAACAAAAAGGGCTTTGAGGTCGGATAAATCTTGGCGCTAAAGGAAGCTAACCATAAATTTGGTGTGGTCTTTCTCGTAGCCAGTAAATGCTGAAGAACATTGTAAATTTCAGGATCTACACAATGGCTGAGGCACCCAATTTTGAAGAACAATTCTGAGGATTAATATCTTTTAGAGCACGGTCTTGGAAATAGGGGCCCGTTCTACTGTTGAGTAGAGAAGTGCAGGGCTCTGGGGTAAAAAAGCTGTGATCTTGTCCTCGGGACTCATAATCAAAGGAGAGAGGGACTTGATCTAGGAGCTTTCAGAAGAAGGCCGGTGAGAGAATAAGCCAGCACAGCTGGGAGTCGTGTGGACGCGCATAAGCAGAGTCCACTGTGGCTGGGGGTTTGTGGTAAAAAAGTGAGTTTACATGTGCATTTCTTTACCTTGAAACTCTTGTTTTCAGGTGGAGTCTGTGTTTGAGACACTGGTGGAGGACAGCCAAGAGGAAGAATCAACTCTGGCCAGTAAGATGCGCGTGCATGTGTGTGTGTGCATGAGAGAATATACTTGGGTGCATATTGAGGAAGTGAGTAGGGTTTGCCTTTGAGTTAGGAGGTAGAGTCACCCTGGGGTCCTGTTTGAGTCTTTGGGCTTTCTTTCCCCTAGAACTTGGCAACACCATTTCTAGCCTGTTTGGAGGAGGCACCACACCAGATACCAAAGAGAATGGTACCAACCCCATTCAGGTAAGCCTAGAATGGAGCCAGGAGAGTCTGGAAGATGGTTTGTGGGGGCAGAGAGTTGGGGTGGGTATCCCAGCTGCCTAGGATTTAGTAGATCTCCCTCTCAGTCCATGATGAGTAACCTTACCCTCCTGTATACTCTGAGCTGTTCCTGTGCTAGAGGTCCAAGGCCCATTCCCCTTATCTCCAGACCCTTCTTTTTTGTCTTAACTAGACTGCTGCAGTCCAGTCAACCCTCTGCCCATTTCTATACAGTCTCCTCCTTTCTCTCTGCAAGCTGTTAGTCCCTTCAAAACAGAGCCGCTGGACCTGGCCTTGCTAAGCTGGTCTTACTACACACGTCCTGACTGTCCCCTGTGGTGTGTCTGTGATTGTGTCCCAGGAGGAAGAGGAAAGCCTTACTGAGGGGAGCAAGGATGAGCCTGGAGAGCAAGCAGAACTCAAGGAAGAAGCTGAGACCCCAGTAGAGGACACCTCTCATCCCCCACCCCTTGAACCTAAGGAGGATGTAGCCTCTGAGGGAGAAAAGGTTATAGACAAAGAAAATGGGGAAAAGTCTGAGGCCCAGGTAAGCTACAGTCAAAATAAGGCCAGACTGGACACAGGCTGAAGAAACAGATGTCTGCCTTGTTTCTCATCCCCTCAAGCCCTGCCTATGGATAATAGAAGGACCTAAGCTTTTCCTGACATCCTCATCTCTCCCCACAGAAGCCAAGTGACAAGAGGGAGCCAGGGTCTGAGGGTGTCTCTCTAGCCTCGGAAGAAGAGAAGAAGCAGAAGCCTTCCCGGAAGCAGAAAATGGTAGAGGAGATTGGGGCGGAGCTAGTAGTTCTGGACCTACCTGACTTGTCCGAGGACCAGCTGGCCCATTCAGCGCAGAAGTGAGTGAAGACTGAGTGGGTGTAGGTGTATACATGTGGAGGGTGGGCAGGGTGCGCAGTGGTGCCTCTGGCTGTGCACTCCCTCTCCCTCATGTCTGTCTCTCCTTTTGTCCCGTAGACTTCAGGACTTGACAGTCCGAGACCTAGAGAAGCAGGAGCGGGAGAAAGCTGCCAATAGCTTGGAAGCTTTCATCTTTGAGACCCAGGTTGGTAGGGTGGGAGGCACATTTGCCCTGGGACCTGTGTGTGGCTCTGTGAACCTTGCCCACGGGGGCTTGCTGCATGCTTTTGCCTGTATGTACCTCCCTAGGACAAGCTGTACCAGCCCGAGTACCAGGAAGTGTCCACTGAGGAGCAGCGTGAAGAGATCTCTGGGAGGCTCAGTGCTGCTTCCACTTGGCTGGAGGATGAAGGTTTTGGAGCCACCACAGTGGTGAGGGGTATCCCAGCATATGGTGGGTGGGATGGGAGTTCTCTTCTTCCAGGGTCAGAGATGAGAAGAGCTGGGCTGTGAGGCCCTAAAGAGGATTGCAGGGCTGGCTCTAGGGCTGTCATGTTAGTCCTTTGAATTCCTCTCCCTATTCCCATTCCATGTCCATCAGATGTTGAAGGAGAAGCTGGCTGAGCTGAGGAAACTGTGCCAAGGGTTGTTTTTTCGGGTAGAAGAGCGTAAGAAGTGGCCTGAGCGGCTGTCTGCCCTTGATAATCTCCTCAACCATTCCAGCATGTTCCTCAAGTGAGAAGCCCCTTACCCTTTCTTCCTTACTCAGTCTTGCCAAGCCCACCAACACTCATTCCCATCAGCTTCCCGTGCTCCATACCCACACCCCTGACCCCACTTCCTCCTGAGCTGATTGTCTTTCCCTCTGGCTTCCAGGGGTGCCCGGCTTATCCCAGAGATGGACCAGATCTTCACTGAGGTGGAGATGACAACGTTAGAGAAAGTCATCAATGAGACCTGGGTAATCCCTGTGTAAATACTTAACTGGATATTTACCTGACAAAGTGCTATTTTAGGCAGCATGGGGGATGTGGAGAAGTGGAGACTCAGCAGACCTCTGCCTCCTGGCTTAGCAGTTCATTGGGACAGCAAAAGGTGTTTGCATTTGAGGCCATGTCTGATTAGTCCCAAACAAGGGTCAGAGCCCGAGTGGTCAGACTGGAGGAGCAACATCCCTGTGAGGTTAGAGAAAGATTCCCTGAGGAGCTGGGACATGAGCTGCACTCAGAAAGCAGCCCAGGGTTTGGATAGGTGAGAATGATATGTCATGTGCAGTGGAACCTGTTTTGGGCATGAGGGGCGATTTTGAACCAGAGCTCAGAAGTAGAGAGACAAGAAGGGAGTGATCAGGAGGCTCAGCTGTATTTAGTCTAGAGTAATGGAATGTGTGCCAGGAGCATGTCGCTTGAGACTCGCTTGTGGAAAGCCTTGAATACAATTCTGAGGAGTGCTTACCCCTGTGGGGCTGATGGCAGGAGGTGGCAGGGTGATTTGAAGTCCGAGGGAAGAGCCTGAGGCCAGTTGGGGATGAATTTCATCTGGGACAGAGATGTCTGCTATCTCCATTGTTAGCTCTGAGCCTGTGCTGGCCTCACCCACAGGCCTGGAAGAACGCAACAATGGCCGAGCAGGCCAAGCTTCCCACCACAGAGAAGCCAGTGTTACTCTCAAAAGACATCGAGGCCAAGATGATGGCTCTGGACCGTGAAGTGCAGTATTTGCTAAATAAGGCCAAGTTTACCAAGCCCCGGCCCAGGCCCAAGGACAAGAATGAAACCCGGGCAGAACCTCCACTCAATGCCAGTGCCAGTGACCAGGGGGAGAAGGTCATCCACCCACCAGGTGAGGGCAGGGTTCCTGGCTCCTGGTGCTACTGGGCAGGAAGTACACCTCCTTTCCCTTCTGGGACTACATTTTACTCTTGGTTTCCCTCCAGGCCAGACTGAAGATGTAAAGCCCATTTCAGAGCCCAAGAAAGAGACTCGTGAGTTGGGGAAACTGGGAATGTGGATATTGCTTAACCGAGGCCAGGGGTGTCAAATTCATTTTCACCAGGGGCCACATCAGCCTCTCAGTTGCCCTCAAAGGGCCGAATGTAACTTAGGACTGTATGAATGTAACTGCTCCTCAACAGTTAAGTGAGAGTTCGTCGCTGCCGCCAGGTAGAAACAGAGTGCCCATGGGCTTTGTGTTTACCACCTGTGGCCTAGGGGTTGGCAGACTGGCAGGCATAGCCTTTTTCTGGACAGCCCCTAAGCTATGAACGACCTTTACATTTTGGAGGTATTTAAAAGAAAAAAAGAATGTGCAGAGTTGGAATGTGACCCACAAATCCTAAAATGTTTACTTACTCTGACTCTACAGAAAAAGTGTGCCAACTCCTCCATTAGTCCCTTCTACTCTTCTGCAGACACTAAACTATTCCTTCCCCAAAGCAGGATCTGGACCAGCAGAGGCTGAACCTCTGGAGTTAGAAGGTCCTGGAACAGGTGAGGGTGGAGCTAGGGGTATGATGTGAAGCCTAGCAGGGTCTGGGGTAACTGTCTGCACATAACTGGGGCCAGGTACCTCCGTTTTACTTGCTATTGTTGCTTTTGTTCCTTTGTCTCCCCAACTTCCAACAGAATCTGAGCCGAAGGAGCAGCCAACAGGACAGAAGCAAACTTTGAAGAATGATGAACTATAACCTCTGCCTTCCAGTTCCCCATTCCTTTCCATTCCCTTCTACCACCTCTATTTATTAAACATCAAGGGTTGGCAGGAGGGGTTATTCCTGCCCTCAGAGGCTTAAGTTCCTTTTCTGTCACCTGTGATTGGATGTGTCGATAAGGGGAAGGAAGGGACAGCTTACCAGTTTCTTCCATAGTAGCTCTGTGGATAAAACTGGAGTTGTTCTGTTCCTAATTCCATCCCCTGGTTCTGTACCTACCCAGACCATAAATGGGGAAAAGTCACTCCTAGGTCTTGATCTTTGTGGGTAAATGAGAGAATGTCCATCACTGATTGGCAGACCTGGTAGGGGAAGGATGTCCTCCGTTTTTAGTCCCCAGTTTTCTCTGGTCATCATCCCTTCCCTCCTTTCCTCTTCCGCACGAAATCAACATCACGCAGGAGCCAGTGTCTACAGAGCCTTGGTTACCAGGTTTGACTTCTGAGTGCCTGTTTATGTTCTTTTTTCCTCCAGGCTCTTTCCCTAACCCTCCATCCTCACTGACTCCTCTTCCTATGGGTTTCATTGACTTGCTGTTGTTGCAAGCTAGGCAGCCTCTTGCCCAAAGCAATTCCATCTGGACTGGCCGAAGTAAATCTAAGTTGATTCATACCCATCCACACAGTGTCTGGTGGCCAGAGTAGACAGAAAGTGAAGAGAATCCAGCCACTGTCAGGAGTGAGCCGTGTGAAATTCCACCTGTGGACTCTTAGCCCAGGAGTGTCATGTGGAGTGGCTGGCATGGGGTGGCAGGATCCTGCAAGCACTATCAAAATCTGTCCCTTTGCATTAGCCTAGTGCTCCATGTCCCTGTGACCACCCCCTTTCTCTTCTGCTGCTCTGCCCTCCCAGACATCCTTTTCCTCACCCCCCTGACCCCGGGCTGACCAAAGTGTGCTTTGTACTGTGAGACCCTAACCCAAGACCCTTGGAGAAGGAGGGAGCGTGGTGTGAATGTAAGAACGCCACCTCACTTTGAGGCAGGCCCTGTGGGTAAAGGACGAGGCTGGCCTGCTTTTGTGTGTTGCTCTGCTAGGATGGGGGCCTGCACCCACTCTGCTGATGTTGGGGAGGCTGTCCTCCAATATCTGCCTGGAGCAGGAGCCACAGCTGTCACCGCAGTTCCTAGCACAAGGGGAAGCCTGTTTGTGTCTGTTTCTCTTTTTTCTTTTTTTTTTCTTTTTTTTTGCCACATTGGCGGAAATGAGACTTAAGGGTCCCCATCCCGTCCTGTATGTTTGAGTTCTTTCAATAGCAATTGAGGCTGGTCGGGCAGGTTTGAGTCAAATTGTACTTTGCTCCATTGTTAATTGAGAAACTTTCAATAAAATATTATTTTCTACAGTTTTTGTGCTGTGGTTTTTAAAACTTTATTTTCTGAGTATAAATAATAGATATGAATTCTAAGCTATTTGTTGTTGTTGTTGTTGTCAAATGTGATTTAATTCTCCCAGGCCATTTTTAAGAAAAGATTTTATTTATTTATTTTTAGAGCAGGGAAGAGAGGGAGAGAAACAACTTGCATGCCCCCAATTGGGGGACCTGGCCTGCAACCCAGGCATGTGCTCTGACTGGGAATCGAACTGGCGACCCTTTGGTTCACAGGCCAGCACTCAGTCCACTGAGCCACACCAGCCAGAGCAGGATCTTTCTTGTACAGAATTTGGAAGATAGAAGTTTGAATAATAAATTTAAATTACCTATAATACAATCCCTAAAACATTAACATTTTGGGCATAGTTAAGATCATATGTGTTAAGTTTTTTAATCTTAGACAAACTGGTTTTATTTTTCTCCTGACATTACTTGGACTCCTATTTTAGTTTTAGGTAACTTCCATTTTTAAAATAACGCATTTTACAAATTAAAAAAAAAAATCAGTTCTTAGAGGTTCAGTCATTTATCCAAGGAATTAGAGGCGTTAAATGCCTGAGCTAGGTTTGCACTTAATTCTGAGCCATTAGCTGTTTTACTGCTCGGACACAACAGTGTGTTGCTGGAGGTTCACTATTCACAGCGCAATTAATTTGGATTGTCCATCAGTTGTGATGGAGTCATATTTTACCAAAGAAAGACCACTCTAGTCATTAGTCATATGCCTATCTAAGCAGCTGAATAATGACTATGAAGGTTATAATTTTCTCTAAAGGTTGAATAGGTCAGCCTTGGCCAGGTAGCTCAGTTGGTTAGAGCCTCTTTCCATCACCAAGGTTTAGGGTCCGATCCCCAGTCAGGGCACATAGAAGACTCAACCAATGAATGCATAAGTAAGTGGAACAACAAATCGATGTTTCCTCTTCCTATCTTTAACATCAACAGAATTTAAAAAAAATACTGAACAGGTCAGACAACTTTTGAACCTGGAGTTTTTTTTTTACTAGACTTCATTTTTTAGAGCAGTTTTAGGTTCACGGCTAAATTGAGCAGAAAGGAGTTCACATATACAGGGGTTGGCAAAAGTAGGTTTACAGTTGTGAGTAGTTGTATTTATGTATTAATTGTATTATTTTTTTTATTTGGCTTAATGTTCTTATTTTGTATCCTTATGATTTATATTTTAGGTAGTGATGACTGGTAATTTAACCTACTTTTGCCCATCCCTGTACCCACTGCCTACCCCCAACAGACACACAGCCTCCCCTGCTGTCAGCATCCCACACCAGAATGGGGCATTAGTTAACAATTGAACCGACATGTTGTCACCCAGAGTCCATAGTTTCCATTAGAGTTCACTCTTGGTGTGTACAATCTTAGGGTTTGGACAAATGTGTAAGGGTGTGTATTCACCATTACATGTCAGAGCGTATCTCACCGCCCTACGAACACTCTGCCTATTTACCCATCCCTCCCTCCTCTCCACTCCATGGCAACCACAGATCTTTTTACTGACTCCATAGTTTTGCCTTTTCCAAAATGGCAATATAGTTGGAATCATATAGTATGTAGCCTTTTCAGACTGGCTTTCACTTCATAATTTGCAGTTCAGTTTCCTCCATGTCTGAAAAATATTCCATTGTCTGGATGCACCACAGCTTGTCCACTCACGTACTGAAGAACATCCTGGTGGTTTTTCTAAATTTCAGCAATTATGAATAAAGCTTCTGTAAACCTCTTTGTTCATTTGGGTATGTAATTATACATATATTTACATAGCTATATATTTTCCATCATAAGCATGTCATTAACAATTCCTGAATTTAAAAGTACTGAGCTTTTGCCCTGGCTGGTGTGGCTTAGTGGGTTGAGTGCTGCCCTGCGAACTAAAGGGTCACCCGTTTGATTTCCAGGCAGGGCGTGTGCCTGGGTTGCGGGCCAGGTCCCCAGTGAGGGGTGCGTGAGAGGCAACCACACGTTGATGTTTCTCTACCTTCCCCTATGTATAAAAATAAATAAAGTCTTTAAAAAATAAAGGTACTGAGCCTTTTTTTTTTAATCCTCAGGATATGTTTATTGATTTGAGAGAGACAGAAATATCAATGCAAGAAACACTGATGGGTTGCATCCTGTACACAACCCGACGGGATCAAAATCACAATCTAGGTATGTGCCTTGATCGGGATTAGAACTTCCTGCGACCTTCTGGTGTACAAGACAACACTCCAACTAACTTAGCCGTCCTGCCAGAGGAGTAATGAGTGTTTCTGTTGTTTTCTTTTTGTTGGAGACTCCCATTTATTAATGGCTTGATGGCTTCTTTTGTGGCCAGCGCTTTACATGCATCAGCTCTTTCAATCCTATCCTGTTTGAGAGGAAGCAACAGACTCAAGAGGGGTGTGTATGCTGAGAAAGTGGAGACTCCAAAACCCTGAGTGCCAACCTAGATGGCTGCAGGTACTGCAGTACTGAGCTTTTTAATAGCCATTATTTTCATTTATTTAAGATTTTATTTATTTGCCCTGGCTGGTGTGGCTCAGTGGACTGAGTGCTGGCCTGCGAGCCAAAGGGTCGCCAGTTTGATTCCCAGTCAGGGCACATGCCTGGGTTGCGTGCCAGGTCCCCAGTAGGGGGTGCCCACGAGGCAACCACACATTGATGTTTCTCTCTCTTCCTCTCTCCCTTCCCCTCTCTCTAAAAATAAATAAATAAAATCTAAAAAAAAAAAAAGAAAGAAGAAACCCTAAAGAATCCATGGAAACATCTGTTAGAGCTAATAATTCAGCAAAGTTGCAAGACAAAATCAACACTGAAAGATCAGTTGTATTTCTTTTAAAAATTTTAAAAAGATTTTATTTACTCATTTTTAGAGAGAGAGGAAGGGAGGTAGAAAGAGGGAGAGAAACTTCAATGTGCAAGAGATCCATCGATCACTTGCCTCTCTTACACCCAGGGTCACAGGGCCCAGGCCCACAACCCAGGCACGTGCACTGACCGGGTATCGAACCAGCAGCCCTTTGGTTCGCAGATCAGCACTCAATCCACTGAGCCACACCAGCCAGGGCCACTTGTATTTCTATACGCTGACAATGAACAGAAACCAAAAAGAAAATTAACAAATCTACTCCACTTACAATAACATCAAGAATAATAAAATACTGCCCTGGCTGTGTGGCTCGGTGGATTGAGTACCAACCTGAGAACTAAAGGATTGCTGGTTCGATTCCTAGTCAGGGCATATGCGTGGGTTGCGGGCCAGGTCCTCAGCGGCGGGCGCGTGAGAGGCAACCACACATTGATGTTTCTCTCCCTCTCTTTCTCTCTCCCTTCCCGTCTCTCTAGAAATAAATAAATAAAATCTCTAAAAAAGAGAGAGTGAAAAGGCAACTCACAGAATGGAAGAAGTTTTTTTGCAAATCATGTATCTAATAAGTTTAGTAATATAATAGTAATAAAGAACACCTACAGCTTAACCTCAACAACAAAAATACAAACTACCCAATTAAAATATAGGCAAAGTATTAGAATAGGTATTTCTTTAAAAATATAAAAATGGCTAATATGCACATGAAAACATGCTCAACTTCATTACCTGTCAAGGAAATGGAAGCCAAACCACAATGAGGTACCACTAATACCTACTAGAGATGTAAGATGTCTGTAATAATAATTCATCAGAAGGAAAATAATGAGTATTGATGAGGCTGTGGAGAAATTAGAACCCTCACACACTGGTGATGTGAATGTAAATGGGCAGGCTCTGTGAGAATGTTTGTTCCTCGAAAAGATAAACATAATTACCAAATGACTTGGAAATTCTTCTCCTAGATATTCAAACAGATACTTGTATGCAAAATTTTCCTAAGAGCAATATTCACAATAGCCAAAAGGTAGAAAGCCCAAGTATCCATCAACAAATGAACAAATGAATAAAATGTGGTTTCATGTAACAGGACAATATTCAGCCATGAAAAGGAGCAATGATTCATGCCACAGTGCGGGTGAACTTTGAAAATGTGAAAGAAGCCAAGCACAGCAGGATACATACTGTATAATTCTGTTCACATGAACTGTCCAGAATAGGAAGATTCATGCAGACAGAAAGTAGATTAGGGATTGTCATGGGCTAGGAGAAGAGAGAAATAGGAAGTGAGTGCTTATGTGTACAAGGTTTTGGGTACATGAAAATATTCTTTTTTTAAAAAAAGATATTATTTACTTATTTAGAGAAGAGAAAGGGAGAGAGAGAGAGAGAAACATCAATGTGTGGTTGCCTCTCTTGTGGACCCCACTGAGGACTTGGCCCACAACCCAGGAATGCGCCCTGGCTGAGAATCAAACTGGCAACCCTTTGGTTTGCAACCCGCACTCAATCCACTGAGCTACACCAGCCAGGTAAATATTCTTGAATCAGATATCAGTGATGGTTGTCCAACCCTGTGAATATAGTAAGACCATCAAGTTAAACACTTTAAAATGGCGAATTTGATGCTTCATAAATTATAACTCAATTAAAAAAATGTGTCCATAGTATTCTTATTTTTAAAATTTGCTCTATGTTTATTTACACTCATAAAGGGGGAAACTAATATATATAATTTTGCAGGGCAGAGTAGTAATTTATTTCTATTTTTTCTAATAGTTTAATGCATTTTAATAGCAAAATTGCAGGGACAGCAGAGAAGACTGATAACATTAAAAACATGTACTTGCAGCCCTGGCTGGTGTGGCTCAGTTGGTTCAGTGTCATCCTGGAAAGGGAAAGGTTGCCAGTTCGATTCCTGGTCAGGGTATATGCCTGCGTTGCAGGTTCGGTCCTGGTTGGGGTGCACACGAGAGGCAAGTGAATGTTTCTCTCTCCCTTCCCCCTCTCTAAAAATAAATAAATAAAACTTAAAAAAAAAAACTATGTACCTGCATGTAGGACAACTCAGTTAGAAAAGTATAGTGAATGGATGGAATCTACTGGATGATAAAAATGCTACAAATACTATTTAGTTGCCATCTATAAGAAACTTACTTGTTTAATTTATTGTTTTTTAATCCCCACTGAGGATATGCTTTTTTATTGATTTTAGAGAGGGAGGAAGGGAGAAAGACAGAAACATGGATGTGAGAGAGAAACATGTACTGGTTGCCTCATGTACATGTCCCCACCAGAAGTCGAACCTGCAGCCTAGATGTGTGCCTGACCGAGAATCAAACTTGCAACCTTCCTGCATGGGATGATGCTCCAAACACTTCAACGACCCAGCCAATGTAGAAATTTACTTGTTTTTAAAAAATTGAAATGAAGCCCTGGTCAGGTAGTTCAATTGGTTAGAGCATCATTCCTGATACACCAAGGTTGTGTGTTCAATCCCTAGTCAGGACACTTACAAGAGTCAACTAACAACCCCTGGCTAGCATGGCTCAGTGGACTGAGTGCCTGCCTGCAAACCAAAAGGTTGCCAGTTCAATTCCCAGTCATGGCACATGCCTAGGTGCAGGCTAGATCCCCAGTTCGGGGCATGAGGGAGGCAACCCATCGATGTTTCTCTTCATCTCTTCCTCATCCCCTTCCCCTCTCTCTTAAAATAAAGAAATAAAATCTAAAAAAAAAAAAATTAAATCAACTAACAGTTACATAAATATGTGGAGCAAATCAATGTGCCTCTCCCGCTTCCTCTTTCTCTCTCTCTCTTTCTCCCTTCTCTCTAAAATCAATAAATAGCACTGGTTGGTGTGACTCAGCTGGTTGGTCATCCTCCTGCAAAGCAATCAGGGCATATGCCAGGGTTGTGGGTTTGGTCTCCCGTTTGGGGCTCTTACAGGAGGCAACCAATTGATATTTCACTCCCTCTCTTTCTCCCTCCCTTCCCCTTTCTCTAAAAATAAATTTAAAACACATATTTTAAATAAAATCAAATAAATTTTTTAAATTAAATTTTATTTTTTAAACATTTTTTTATTGTTATTCAAGTATAGTTTTCTGCCTTTTCCTCCCACCTCTCCCCACCACCCCACCCCTCCTCACCTCCCTCCCCTGTTTCCACCCGCCCTTGTTATTGTCCATGTGTCCTTTATAATTGTTCCTGCAAACCCTTCACCTTTTTCCCCTATAATCCCCTCCCCTCTCCCCTCAGGTCACTGTCAGCCTGTTCTCAGTTTCAGTGTCTTTGGTTATGTTTTGCTTGCTTGTTCGTTTTGTTGATTAGGTTTCTGTTAAAGGTGAGATCATATGGTATTTGTCTTCCACCCCTTGGCTCATTTCACTTAGCACAGTGCTCTCCAGTTCCATCCATGCTGTTATAAAGGATAGGAGCTCCTTCTGTCTCTCTGCTGCGTAGAATTCCATTGTGTAAATGTACCATAGTTTTTTGATCCATTCATTTACTGATGGGCACTTAGGTTGCTTCCAGCACTTGGCTATTGTCAATTGTGCTGCTATGAACATTGGGGTGCATAGGTTCTTTTGGATTGGTGTTTCTGGGTTCTTAGGATATAATCCTAGCAGTGGAATTTCTGGGTCAAAAGGTAGTTCCATTTTTAGTTTTCTGAGGAAATTCCATGCCGTTTTCCACAGTGGCTTAACAGTCTGCATTCCCACCAACAGTGCACTAGGGTTCCCTTTTCTCCACATCCTCTGCAACACTTGTCTGTTGATTTGTTTATGATGGCCATTCTGACCGGTGTCAAGTGGTATCTCATTGTGGTTTTAATTTGTATCTCTCTGATGGCTAGTGATGCTGAGCATCTTTCATATGTCTCTGGACCCTCTGGATGTCCTCTGTGGAGAAGTGTCTGTTCAAGTCCTTTGCCCATTTTTTAAATGGGTTGCTTGTCTTCTTAGAGTGGAGTCCTGTGAGTTCTTTATATATTTTAGAGATCAAACCCTTGTCTGAGGTATCATTGGCAAATGTTTTCCCATACGGTTGGTTCTCTTTTCATTTTAATGCTGTTTTCTTTAGCCATGCAGAAGCTTTTTATTTTGATGAGATCCCATTTGTTTAGTCTTTCATTTATGTCCCTTGCTCTAGGGGACATACCAGTGAAAATATTGCTGTGTGGAATATCTCAGATTTTCCTATGTTCTCTAGGACTTTAATAATGTCACAGCTTATATTTAAATCTTTTATCCACCTTGAATTTATTTTTGTGTATGGTGTAAGTTGGTGCTCAGGTTTCATTTTTTTGCATGTAGCTGTCCAGATCTCCCAACACCATTTGTTGAAGAGGCTATTTTTACTCCATTTTATGCTGCTGCCCCCTTTGAATATTAATTGAACATAGAGACTTGGGTTTATTTCTGGGCTCTCTGTTCTGTTCCATTGATCTATGTGTCTGTTCTTATGCCAGTACCAGGCTGTTTTGATTACAGTGGCCTTGTAATACAGTTTGATATCAGGTATTGTGATCCCTCCTGCTTTGCTCATCTTTCTCAAAATTGCTGCAGCTATTTGGGGTCGTTTTTAGTTCCATATAAATTTTTGAAGTGTTTGTTCTGTATCTTTGAAATATGCCATTGGTACTTTAATAGTTATTGCATTGAATCTATAAATTGCTTTGGATAGTGTGGACATTTTGACAATGTTAATTCTTCCAATCCATGAACACGGTATATGTTCCCATTTGTTTGTGTCTTCCTTAATTTCTTTCTTCAGAGTTGTGTAGTTTTCCGAGTACAGGTCTTTTACTTCCTTGGTTAGAATTATTCCTAGGTACTTTATTTTTCTTGTTGCTATAGCAAATGAGATTTTTCTCCCCTGATTTCTGCTTCTGATGTTTCATTGTCGGTATACAAAAATGCCTTTGATTTCTGAATATTGACTTTGTATCTTGCTGTTTTGCCAAATTCATTTATTAGTTCGAGCAGTCTTTTGGTAGAGTTTATAGGATTTTCTATGTACACTATCATGTCATCTGCAAACAATGACAATTTTGTTTCCTCTTCTCCAATTTGGATGCCTTTTATTTCATTTTCTTGTCTGATTGCTGTGGCTAGGACTTCCAATACTATGTTGAATAGAAGTGGTGAAAGTGAACAACTTTGTCTTGCTCCTGATCTTAGTGGGAAGGATTTTAGTTTTTGCCCATTGAGTATGATGTTGGCTGTAGGTCTCTCATATATGGCCTTTATTATGTTGAGGAATGCTCCCTCTATTCCCACTTTGCTGAGTGTTTTTATCATAAATGGGTGCAGTACCTTATCAAATGTTTTTTCCACATCTGTTGATATGATCATGTGATTTTTGTCTTTGCTTTTATTTATGTGATGTATTACGTTTATTGATTTGTGGATATTGTACCATCCTTGCATCCCTGGGATGAATCCCACTTGGTCATGATATATGATCTTTTTAATGTATTGCTGGATGCGGTTTGCCAATATTTTGTTGAGGATATTAGCATATATGCTCATCAGTTATATTATCCTAAAGTTTTCTTTCTTTGTTGTGTCTTTATCTGGTTTTGGGATTAGGATGATGCTGGCTTCATGAAAAGAGTTTGAGAGTCTTCCATCTTCTTGAATTTTTTGGAATAGTCTGTGAAGGATAGGGGTTATTTCTTCCTTAAATGCCTTGTAGAATTCTCCTGTGAAACCATCTGGTCCAGGGCTTTCATGTGTCGGGAGTTTTTTTTATTATTGCTTCAATTTCGTCTGCTGTTATTGGTCTGTTCAGGCTTTCTGCTTCTTCTTCATTCAGTTTTGGAAGATTATATTTTTCTAGAAATTTGTCCATTTCACCTAGGTTTTCAAATTTCTTGGCATATACTTCTTCATAGTAATTTCTTACAACCCTTTGTATTTCTGTGGTATCAGTTGCAATCTGTTCTCTTTCATTTCTGATTGTGTTTATTTGGGTCTTCTCTCTTTTTTTCTTGATGAATCTGCTTAAAGACTTGTCGATTTTGTTTATCTTTTCAAAGAACCAGCTCCTGGATTTATTGATCCTTAGAATTGTGCTTTTAGTCTCTATGTTATTTAATTCTCCTCTGATCTTGGTTATTTCCTTCCTTTTACTTGCTCTGGGCTGTCTTTGTTGTTGTTCTTCAAGTGCTTGTAGGTGTAGGGTTAGGTTGTTTATTTGAAATGTTTCTATCTTTTTTAGGTAGGCCTGTATCACTATGAACTTCCCTCTCAGGACTGTCTTCACTGTGTCCCATAAGTTTTGGGTTGTTGTGAGTTCATTTTCATTTGTTTCCAAAAACTATTTGATTTCTTCCTTGATCTTATTCTTGACCCATTCATTGTTTAATAGCATGCTGTTCAATCTCCATGAGTTTGAGTGGTTTTAAGTTTTTCCCTTGAGGTTGGTTTCTAGTTTCAGTCTCTTGTGGTCAGAGAAAATGCTTGATATGATTTCAATTTTGTTGAATTTGTTGAGGCTTGTTTTGTGACCTATCATGTGGTCTATCTTTGAAAATGTCCCATGTGCATTTGAAAAGAATGTGTATTTTGCTTCTTTGGGATGAAAGGCTCTACATATATCAGTTAAGTTCATTTGATCTAGGACATTGTTCGATGCTACAGTATCTTTGTTAATATTTTGTTTGGAAGATCTGTCCACTTTTGACAATGGGGTGTTGAAATCCTCTACTATAATTGTGTTGCTGTCAATATCTTTCTTGAAGTGTACCAAGATTTTCTTTATGTATTTGGGTGCTCCTATGTTGGGTACTTATATATTTACAATGTTTATGTCTTCTTGATGGATTCTTCCCTTGAGTATTATGAAGTGATCTTCTGGGTCTCTTTTTATTACCCTTATTTTGAAATATATTTTGTCTGATATGGGTATTGCTACCCCGGCTTCTTTTTTCCTGCCCATTTGCTTGGAAAATTTGTTTCCAGCCCTTCATTTTCAGGTGTAGGTCTTTTGTCCTGAGTTGGGTTTCTTGTAAGCAGCATATGTGTGGGTCATGTTTTCTGATCCATTCAGCTATTCTATGTCTTTTGATTGGAGCATTTAATCTGTTTATGTTTAAGGTTATTATTGGTAGGTACTTATTCACTGCCATATTTTTGTACCTGTGTTCCTCTCTCTCTCACTCTTTCCTTCCTTTTCTTAAAGCAGTTCCTTTAGCATCTCTTGCAGAGCTGGTTTGGTGGAGGTAATTCTTTTAGACTTCTTTTGTCTGGGAAGCTCCTTATTTGACCTTCCATCTTAATTGAGAGCCTTGCTGGGTAAAGTAGCCTTGGTTGCAGGCCTTTGGTTCACATTACTTGGAATATTTCTTGCCATTCACTTCTGGCTTGGAGCATTTCCATTGAGAAGTCAGCCACTAGCCTTATTGGGGCTCCCTTGTATGTTACTTCCTGTTTTTCCCTTGCTGCCTTTAAGATTCTCTCTTCGTCTTGCAATTTTGCCATTTTAATTATATGTCTTGAAGTAGGCCTCTTTAGGTTCCTCTTGATTGGGATTCTCTGTGTTTCCTGGATTTGTGTGACTTTTTCTCTCATCTTATTAGGGAAGTTCTCCATCATTACTTTTTCAAACAGGTTTTCTACCCCTTACTCTTCTTCTTCTCCTTCTGGTATCCCTATTATACAGATATTATTACATTTCATGTTGTCCTGCATTTCTCTTAACCCCTCTTCATTCTTTCTGAGCCTCTTTTCCTTTTCTTGCTCTTTCTGGGTGTTTTTTTCTACCTCGTTCTCCAGCTCACTGATCCGATCCTCTGCTTCATCTAGCCTGCATTTGATCCCTTCTACTGTGTTTTTCAGTTCAGAAATGGTATTCTTCATTTCTTCTTGGCCCTTGTTGATAGCTTCTGTTTCCTTTTTCATGTTGATATAGATTGCAGTGAGTTCATTGTAGTTTTCCTATAGCTTTTGGTAATTCTCTGTGAGCTCATTGAGCTTCCTTATAACTATTGCTTTGAACTCAATATCTGATAGTTGACTTCCCTCTATTTCATTTAGCATTATTTCTAAGGCTTCCTCCTTTCCTTTCATTTGGGGATTGTTTCTTTTTCTTCCCACTGTTTATGAGACTCTTCTTGTTAGCCTCTGCTTTTTAAATTGGTCTGTTCTGACTCCCAGGGTTTCTGTTGTGAACTTCTGTGGTAGAAGACCTGTGAGATTCAGTGGTGCAGTCTCCTTGATCTCCTGAGCTTGCTGGTCTTGGGCTGTCGTTTATGTGGCTCTCTGTATGTCTTGGGTTTTGATTGTTGTTGGGTCTTTCTTTGGTGAGTCCTTCCCTCCAGCTGGTTAACTGAAGGTCACTCTGTCCACCACATCTTATATTCTGTTGTGCAGGTGTGGGCAGGTTGTGTTGAAGCTGATTCTTCTGTGTGTATGGGGTTTTGAGGCTTTTCTCTCGCTCTTGTTCAGTTGTTTGTTCTGGGTAATTTCTCCATCATTTAGTTGTATTTCCAGATTGGTCCAGGATTGAGGTTAGTGTGGCTTCCACTCCCTCCTTCACCCTCTTCCATTTTTATCTGTTGTTGGTTCCTTTGTTGGTGGGTTTCCTCTTCCAGCAGGTATACTGGTATTCACAGCTCCCACCTACTCTTTTTTTGTGATTACTTGGAGGGGGAAGGCAAAATGGTTTAAGACAGTGGGAGTGTATTCTATGGTATTTAAAGTACCAACCCGTAGAGAAGAGATAGGAGATCCTTTGGATATGTATAGTGTTAACCATCATATTTCACCCAACTAGCCAGTTTTTAGAAAACGTGGAACGGAGATAAGACTCTTGTTGGGAGGGGAGGCATTGTGAGTTGGATCTAGAAAGCAGTGAGCTTGTGGGAGATCAGATTATGAGGTAAAGTGAGAGTAAAGGATAGAAAATAGGTGCAGTGTGTGAGAGAATAGAGTTAACCACAACAGTAATGAAGTTCAGGAAACAATGAAGTGAGCTAAGATCTGGGAGGGGTGCTGTTTAGTATTTACAACTATATGGAACAACAATTATTTGCAATAGTTATGGATCAAAAATCATATGACAGAATCTATGTGATCTGGGTCACAAGAATAGGAAGTATAGGACCTGGAACAGCATGCTAATGGAACACAAGTGAAGTGAAAAGACAGAAAAATTAAAAACACGGTATGAAAGAGAGAACAAGGGAAACCAGTCACACAATGCAATTTAATAAACCAAGTGAAGAAGACTAAACAGAAAGCAGAGAAATACAAAAATACTAATGAAATAAAAGATGTAAGAATAATGAAAAATAATAACAATACAAATATACAATAACTTGGAAGTTCTCTGGAGTAACAAAGTGAAATTTGTCTCACTGTTTCAGTTGTTGGGATGACCCCCTTTGGGTCTAATTCTGGTCTTTTCACAGCTCCAGGTTTTATTGTCTCACTTGTGGGGATTTAAAAAAAAAAAAGAAGGAAGGAAGGAAGAAGGAAGGAATAAAAAAGGAAAGGAGGGAAGAAGGAATAAAAAAGAAAGAAGGAAAGAAAGGAAGAAGAAAATTTTTAAAAGATTTTATTTTTACATTAAAAAAAAGCCTTCTGCCTGCTTTAAATGGGCCAAGCCAGTTCTGCTGGTCTTCCTGGCTGCAGCAGGCTGAAGGGGGATTGGTTTGGCTTTTTTCCCTTCCTGAGCTGCACTCTTTGCAGTTCCCCAGCCTCCAGCCCATCTCCTCGGTTCACTGCCAAGCCCCCAGTGCCCTTCTGTGCCCAGCCTATGCCTTCAGTCCACCAGTTGTGCTGTCCTTGAGGTGCATCAATTGCGGCAACTCACACACCACCTTCTTGCTCTTTGCTGTCCTAGATGCCAGGACTCTCAGAGTCCCTTCAGGGTAGTTCAGCCCCACCACTGAGTTAAGTCTTTCTGGGGATTGCTGACTCCCTGATCCCTGCAGCTCTCCTCTGAGGGACATCTCTGCCTTCCTCTTAGAGAGCCAGTTGGCCCTGCAGGGCCCTGAGCACAGGGGCTGGGTGGGAGGTATTAGGGAACCCATCGTGTGCGATGTGAACTAGTGGCTCAGCTCTGGTTCTGAAAGCAGACAGATGCATGTGGCATGCAGGCAACATCCATGAATAGGTCTCTTGTGGGGAATCAGGCCTGCATTGCTCCTAGGCTGCTTTGAAACTTGCTCTTGCAAAAACTCCCTCACCTGGGATGGAGACAGCAGAAGTTTACTGTGATCTGTGCTGGACTTCCCAAGCATGAATGTAAACAGCTCAGCCTTCTCCCCTTTACATTTGTAAAGGACCTTTCTCTTTGAAGTGATTGGCAACATTCTTTCCTTTGTTATCTGTAAAAGGTATCCACCCAAAGTGAACCTGTGCATAGTTAATGAGGACCATCCTGGATGTACTGTACCTAGAGTGTCAATAAAAGCCTGTCGAGGTGAGGGGTCCCGGCCCTTTCTCTCTTTATGAGAGACTGGCCACGCAGGCCGGCCCTCTCTCTCTCTGGGAGAGTGGCCAGTCCAGTCTTCTCTCTTACTGAGAGAGTGGCCAAGCTAGCTAGCACTCTCTCACTTAGAGAGTGGCTCGACATCCCCTTTTCCTCCACTGGATTCCTTTAGTCTGAGTGAATTTGTTCATCACTTGTCCGAAGGCATAGGACAAGCCTTCCACAACACGAGGTCCCACTAGATGGGACCGCGACAGGAGGTGCCTATGGTCAGCACTCTGTCCCGGGCCTGCAGGCCAGGCCTGAGCACCTGGCCTGAGGCTAGGGTGGGACAGGCAGCCGGGGCTTCAGGTGTGAGCTCCCAGCCAGGGGTAGGGGCAAAGGAGGCAGGGGTGGCTGCTGCAGAGAATTCCCCAAACAGATGCTGAGTGCCCTTTATTCTCTTTTTTTTTTTTTTTGGAAAAATTCCTCCTATTCAACCTGCTGCCCCAAACAAGCGCCTGGCCTCTCACATAGCCCAACTCTCCAACCAAGACTGGGGACTGACCATGTCAGGATCCGTCACTGCCCAACTCTTCCCAGCTGGTGTCCACAGTTTCAGTGGGTGTACACTGCCCCTGTGTATTTGCCACTTCATCCTTATCCCCTCCCTGCGACTTCAAGCATCCAGGTCCTTCCTGGTGCTGCTCAAACCTTGTTTGGAGAGAGCTCTTGACCTGGCTCTCTACCAAGAATCCTGCAGCAGACCTGGTGGGTGCTGGGTCTGGGGCTGCAGCCACCCTGGTCCCCACGCTGGTCCCAGGGACCTTATTGTCCCGAAGCACTCTCCTTACCATCTAATTTTTCAATGTCCTCTACAATTTTTGGCCTCCAACCTTCATACATGCTGGGATACCGTTGGCTGTTTGCTCTGCTCCTCAGAAGATCAGCTAGGTGTTCCACCCGTGCACAGGGGGAAGTGGACTCTGCTCCCACCTACCTCACCACCATCTTCCTCTCCTACATCAATAAATAAATTTTTAAAAAATCCAAATGCTTGTATTGTCTAGAAAAATGTAAGTTTATTTATAATTATATAAAACTGAACTGCTAAAACTCATTCACTGAAACATTTTGACTTGTATTAATGCTTTATGTTCCCGTATTAACATTTAAAAAATTCACACACACATGAAGATGAAAAAACTGCCTGGTTTCTGTCCCTTTTTTTCCATTTGCAATTATATACTTAGGTACCTTTTGACCCCATGGGGAAAAAAACCTAGTATTCAGAACTACCACTAACAGAAAGAAGTGACTTTTTTTTTAAAGAATGAAATGTTTTCGATCATAGTGGATTCTTTTTTTTTTTTAATTCTCCTTTTTTTCTCTCTTAAACATCAATGTGTGGTTGACTTTCACTTGGCCCCCACTGGGGACCTGGCCCGAAACCCAGGCATGTGCCCTGACTGGGAATTGAACTGGAAACCCTTTGGTTCACAGTCCACGCTCAATCCACTGCGCTACACCAGCCAGGGCTCATAGTGAACTCTTAAGCACATTCTCCATGTATGTGGCATGATAGCTGGATGTCATTAGGCATAACTGTTAATGTTTGAAATGACACAGGTTGGAATCTTCACAAAGGCCAACCAGATAGGCCTCACTTGCCTCCTGAAAAGCACCAACAGCTGCACTCTGGAAGCGCAGATCTGTTTTAAGTCTTGAGCAATTTCTCATACCAGATGTTG
Organism: Macrotus californicus; assembly: GCA_007922815.1. Taxonomy (NCBI): domain Eukaryota; kingdom Metazoa; phylum Chordata; class Mammalia; order Chiroptera; family Phyllostomidae; genus Macrotus; species Macrotus californicus. Next base: position 24,511 of record VMDR010000718.1, read on the forward strand.
GAAGGGAAGTTTGTGAAACAGTTCAGAGGACTTCTGATAATGTCTAATTTCATGGGGTGCTACAGGACCAGGCCTGAAACCACAAGATTTCTTTGCCCTCCAGTAGAGAGGGTGCACTCTTGCAAGCAGCTTTAGTAGGCAGTTGCTTGCTTCCTGCATGCTATACCACTGGTGGATTTGTGGCAGTCCGCCTTGTGGAGCCGTGGTATACAGACCTCTTTACTTACCACCTTCTCCTTTGGCTGGAGCTCTGCACACTAGAGGTGGTGCTGGCTATAGAGAGGGGTGGCTTTGCAGCACTGGCTGTGAACACGTCATTTTTTCTTAATATTTCTAGAATATTTTCTATTTTTAGTTTTTCTGTATGTCTTTGTTACACTATATTGTAGTTTGTTTTCTATTTCATTGAATTATCTCCATTATAAGGTAAATTCTTTAGTCTAAAATCCTCTAGTTACCCCCCTTATGTTTTTATCATCTATAATTTTCCTCCTGGATTGTTATTGTATTAGTCAGGGTTCTCCAAAAAAAAAAAAAAAATAGAACCAAAGGATGGAGATATATATATATAGATATATATAGATATATATAGATATATATAGATATATATAGATATAGATAGATATATATAGATATATATAGATATATATATAGATATATATAGATATATGAAAGACTATTATAAGGACCTGGCTCATATGATTATGAAGGTTGGTAAGTCCAAAAACTGCAGTTTAGGCTGGCAGGCTGGAGACCAAGGAAAGTCAGTTGTGCAGTTCCAGTCCAAAGACAAGCCAATGGTACTAATGAAGTCTCAAGGCATTCTGCTGGAGAACGTCCTCTTGCTTGGGGCCTACCCACATTATGGACAGCTATCTGCTTCACCCAGAGTTCACTGATGCAATTGTTAATCTCATCCAGAAACACCCTCCAAGCTGACACATAAACTTAATCATCACAATTATAAATATAGTTTTTTGTTTGTTTGGCTCTTGCTTTTTTTAGACAAAAGTAAACAATCATTTTCCAATTCTTTCCTTATTTATGCCTGATCTTTTAAGTTCTTATTTTAAGTTATTGTATTTTTTCTGTTTAAGAGTGTCCAAGTGAGTCTTTTTTATAGTTTTTAGATCCCTGTTGGTCACTTGACTTCATGGACATATTAACACAGTTCTTTTAAAATCTGTGTTTGGCCCTGGCTAGTGTAGTTCAGTGGATTGAGTGCCGGTCTGCAAAGCAAAGGGTTGCTGATTTGATTCCCAGTCTAGGATACATGCCTGGGTTGCAAGCCAGGTCCCCAGTGAGGAGACTGCGAGAGGCAACCACACATTGATGTTTCTCTCCCTCCCTTCCCCTCTTTAAAAAATAAATAAATCTTTAAAAAAACAATCTATGACTTTCCGTCAAGATGGTGACATAGGTAAACATGGCTCACCTCCTTGCACAAGCACATCAAAATTACAACTAAATTATAGAACAACCATCACTCAGAACTGTCAGAAAACAAGTTGATGGAAGTCTGACAACTATGGAATTAAAGAAACCACACACTTTCAGACTGGTAGGAGGGGCAAAAGACGTGAAGTAGGCTGGTCCCACATCCATGTGTGGTGGATAATTCTAGAGGAATAACTCAGGAGCGAGGAGTCCCAGCCCTACACCAAGACACCCAGCACGGGGTTCCAGTACCAGGAAGATAAGTCCTCATAACTTCTGGCTACAAAAATCAGTGGAGATTGAGTTGGTGGAAGAAACTTCTGGAGTCCTAAGCAGTTCCCCTTAAAGAATCTACACGCAGACTTAGACTCACTCCCTCTGAGCTCCCTCCCTCCAGCACCAGGGTAGCAGCTTGAAAGGCACCAGTGGCACACAGGGAGGAACTGAAGTGTCGGTATCAAGGTGAGAGCTGGGGGACAGTTTTTTCCCTGACAGAAAGGTGGGCAGAAGCCATTGTCCCTTTTCTGAACCCTCCCCACACAGAGACACAGAGCCAGCAGACAGGTGCCATATCTGAGACTCCATCAACCTGGCTAACACTGTTTGACCCACCCTAGATATCTCCTGAGGCCCCATCCCACCCAACCTACAGTTGTTAACAGTGGCTTTTTCAAATGATTGGCTGGTCTTGGCTCATGCTTCACAACAGCCTAAATCCTCTCAAACAAGCAACAGCCTCAGTGAGACCAAAACCCACATAATTCTTGCTAAGTGGCCCAGACCTAGCACTTGCAACAGCCAGCCTAGATTCACAGCTTGTCTTCAACTGGGAATCTCCAAATCCAACACAAGTGGCAGCCATCTTAGACTGCTTTATAGCTCAGGCAAGGTGGCCCCAGACAGAACACAGGTGGGGGCTGACCTTGGCCTGCATCATCCAGGAAACCCCAGAGCCTGCGCACCCAGGGGACAGCTGCAGGCCATGTCTGAGCACCACCACCCTGCCCCTGCACAGCTGATCCTCCATGGAGTGTGGAGGTTAGTGGTCAGTGGTCACAGCCAACCCTTGCAGCTGAATGACCTGGGTAAATTCCTCCCATTGACCTGCCAACAGCAACCAAGGCTCAACTACAAGAGGGCAATGTATTCAGCCCATATGAAGGGTGCACCTCAAGTATCCAGCTTGGGTGATAGTGGGGGCTGTAACACTGGGCCCTATAGGACACCTACTACATTAGGCCACACTACTAAGACATGAAGTCAAAGAAGCTCTACTTAACACATAGAAATAAACAGAGGGAGGCTGCCAAAATGAAGAGGAAAACATGGCCCAAATGAAAGAACAGATCAAAACTCCAGAAAAAGAACTAAACAAAGTGGAGATAAGAAATCTATCACATGCAGAGTTCAAAACACTGGTCATAAGGATGCTCAAGAAACTTAGTGAGTACCTCAACAGCATAAAAAAAATCCAGTCAGAAATGAAGGATACACTAATTGAAGTAAAGAACAATTTACAGGGAAACAACAGTAGAGTGGATGAAGCTGAGAATCAGATCCATGATTTGGAATATAAGGAAACAAAAAACAACCAATCAGAACAGCAAGAAGAAAAAGAATTAAAAAAAAATGAAGATAGTGTAAGCAGTCTCTGGGACAACCTCAAGCATTCCAACATTCACAGCATAGGGGTGCCAGAAGGAGAAGAGAATGGGCAAGATGTTGGAAATGTATTTGAAAAAATAATGAAAGAAAACTTCCTTGATTTGGTGAAGGCAATAGACATGCAAGTCCAGGAAGCACAGAGAGTACCAAACAAGATGGATGTGAAGAGGCCCACTCCAAGACACATCATAATTAAAATTTCAAAGATTAAAGATAAAGGGAGAATCTTAAAAACTGCAGGAGAAAAGAAGTCAGTTACCTACAGGGGAGTTCCCATAAGACTGTCATCTGATTTCTCAAAAGAAACTTTGCAGGCTAGAAGGGACTGGCAAGAAATACTCAAAGTCATGCAAAGCAGAAGACTATAGCCAAGATCACTCTACCAAGCATAGTTATCATTTAGAATTGAAGGGCTGCTAAAGAGGCTCTAACCAATCAAAATCAGAAGCAAAAATATGTATAACTTTGCACTGGTGGGGTGGTTCAATTGGTTAGAGCATCGTCCTGATACTCCAAGATTGTGGGTTTCATCCTGGGCCAGGACACATATGAGAAGAACCAATGAATGAATAAATAAATGGAATAGCAAATCAATGTTTCTCTCTCTCTCTCCCCCCACCTCTCTCTAAAATTATACATATATATATAATAAATTTATTACATATAGTACTTTATCTGCCCTTATGTAATATATATATAGTGCTTCTTCTTACCCTCACTTCTTAAAACTCATCTCAGGCCTTTGTTTGGGGAGACAGATCTGAGCCTTGTCTCCTGTCTCCTTGAATGACTGCCTTACAATTAAATCTTTTTCTCTGCAAAAGACCATCATTGCATCAGAATTTGGCCCACTTGCTCAGCTTGGTTATACTTTTTTTTTTTAAGATTTTATTTATTTACTTTTAGAAAGAGGGGAAGGGAGGGAGAAAGAGAAGAAGAAAAATATCAGTGCATATATGGTTGCCTGGATCTGGCATGCAACCCAGCCATGTGCCCTGACCGGGAATTGAACTGGTGATCCTTTGGTTCATCAGCCCATGCTCAATCCACTGAACTACACCAGCCAGGGCCTTTGACTATACTTTTGTTACATCATAATAGCTGACAGCTAAAGCCATTTGATAACTTGCTTTGGTTGTTCTTTGGTACCTTCAATAACTTATTTCATATTTTGACCAGCAATTACTTTGTTATTGGCAGGAGTATTGATCTGAAACATTACTAGATGCAAACCATCCTTGATAACATTGTTTTTCCTCTATTTTCATGAATCTTTTAAAAATATTTTTGAGGATATTTCATGTGTTTATTTTAATTCCTTGGCCCACCAATCAGCCTTGTCTATTATAGGTTGTTCAATTTGTTTAATTCTTGTAATGATTTCTTTCTTAATTTGTCTAGAATTTAGCCTCTTGAGCTCATATTCCCGTGTGGATATCTTCCATCTTGGCTGGCCAACTTCTAAGGAAGGGTCCTAGCATATGCCCCTCCTGATGGGGTCAGGCACGTGTCTGAAAAAGGGTATGAGATGTAGAACAGAGATCTTTCTGATGGTAAAGTCATTCAAGGCACCTACAACTCCTTTTTGGGGAGCTCCCTTCCTCAATAAGAATCATTTTGCCTTTCAGGTTTTTTAAAATATATACTTTATTTATCATGCTATTACAGTTGTCTCATTTTATCTCCCCTTTATTCCCCTCCACTGTGCACCCCCTTCCCACTGCATTCTTGCCCCTTAGTTCATGTCCATGGGTCATTCATGTAAGTTCTTTGGCTTCTCCATTTCCCATACTATTCTTAACCTTCCCCTATTTTGTACCTACCAATTATGCTTCTTATTCCCTGTACCTTTCCCCTATTCTCCCCCTTCTCCCTCTCCACTAATAACCCTCCACGTGGTCATCATTTCTGTGACTCTGTTCCTGTTCTGGTTGTTTGCTTAGATTGTTATTTTATTTGTTTTTGTTTTTTAGGTTCAGTTGTTGATAGTTGTGAGACTGTTGTCATTTTACTGTTCATAGTTTTGATATTCTTTTTCTTAGATGAGCCCCTTTAACATTTCATATAATAAGGACTTGGTGATGATGAACTCCTTTAACTTGACCTTATCTGGGGAGCACTTTATCTGCCCTTCCATTCTAAATGATAGCTTTGCTGGATAGAGTAGTCTTGAATGTAGGTCCTTGCCTTTCATGACTTGGAATAGTTCTTTCCAGCCCCTTCTGGCCTGTAAGGTTTCTTTTGAGAAATCAGCTGACAGTCTGATGGGCACTCCTTTGTAGGTTACTGTCTCCTTTTCTCTTGCTGCTTTTAAGATTCCTTATTTTTAATCTTGGGTAATGTAATTATGATGTGCCTTGGTGTGTGCTTCCTTGGGTCCAACTTCTTTGGGACTCTCTGAGCTTCCTGGACCCTCTGAAAGTCTATTTCCTTTGCCAGATTGGGGAAATTCTCCTTCATTATTTTTTCAAATAAGTTTTCAATTTCTTTCTCTTCCTCTTCTCCTTCTGGCACCCCTATGATTCAGATGTTGGAACATTTAAAGTTGTGCAGGAGGTTCCTAAGCCTCTCCTCATTTTTTTGAATTCTTGTTTCTTCATTCTGTTCTGACTGCATGTTTATTTCTTCCTTCAAGTCCAAATCATTGATTTGAGTCCTGGTTTCCTTCCCATCACTGTTGGTTCCTTGTACATTTTTCTTTATTTCAGTTTGCATAGCCTTCACTTCTTCCTCTATTTTGTGACCATAATCAACCATTTCTGTGAGCATCCTGATTATTAGTGTTTTGAATTCTGCATCTGATAGGTTGGCTATCTCTTCATTGTTTAGTTCTATTTTTGGAGCTTTGATCTGGTCTTTCATTTGGGTCATGTTTGTCTCAGCTCACCTGTTACATAGTAAGGAGCAGAGCCTTAGGTATTTGCCAGAGCGAGGCTACCCACATCACTGTGTTGTGGTGCTGTATGTGGGGGAGGGGTCTGAGGGGAGGGAACAATATGGCTTGCTCAGCTCTCAGCCAGCTTTCAGTCACTCCCCCTGCTACCCACAATCAAATTGGGCCCTTCTGGTGCTGATTCCTGGGTGAGTGGGTTTGTATACATTCTAAGACCCTGTGGGTCTCTCCAGTGAACTCTCCTGTGAGGATGGGAGTTTCTCCTGCTGCTGCAACCCCCACATATTTTTACAGCCACAGGTTTTGAGGCTTTATTTTCCTGTGCTAGAACCCTGGGTTGCATGGTCTATCTCAATCCCCAGTTTTTCTTCCCAGTTTATCTGCAAGCAAATGTGGGACCACCTGGTCTGCCACCCACTGCCTCACCCAGTCCACCAGCTACCGCCATGCCTGCCCTAGTCTTCCAGCCACCTTCTTGCTACAAGTCCTCTCCACCCTGGCTGCCAGTCTCTGCCCCCCTTCCAGTCTGGATGAATATTTCTTCTTTAACTTCTTGGTTGTTGGACTTCCATACAGTTTGATTTTCTGGTGCTTCTGGTTATTTTTTGTTTTTAAATTTGTTGTCCTTCTTTTGGTTGTGCAAGGAGGCAAAGTGTGTCTACCTATGCCTCCATCTTGGTCAGAAGTCTTGCCTTTCAGTTTTGAGGTGGCAGAGTAAATGCTAGGATCCAGCCAATCTGCCTGTACCTATGTCGAAAGTTGATGCCCCTACCTGTTGATGTCCTGTTGGTTGTTGTTTTTCTTCCCTTAAGTAGTAACAAGAGCAAGTAATGAACTGCCCAACGTAATGTTGAGGGGAAGAGAGTTACAGACCTGAAAAATGTTCCCTGCCCTATCTTCTATCCACAGTTCATGGTCCTCTGTTACTCTGTGCTCCTACTACTACCCTCCACCCATACTCCAAACACACACCCAGAATCTATCATCTACTTTCCAGGAATTTCTCCATGTTTCAATGTTAATTTGACAGGCCCACCCTCCTCCCTCCCATGTCTGACTCTGGACTCAGGTTGATGCTTATAGCCAGCAGCCCCTAATACTTACATTTTATCAGAGATAACTTTATTTTTAGTATGTTTTAATGTGGTCAAATACACTGTGTTTTCTCTGATAATTTCTTCAGTTGTTAAGATTGGAAAAGACTTCCTCAGCCAGAGATGAATTTAGTGGTTTTATTTTCTTAAATATCACTCTTTAATCTATCTACACTGATTTTTCCTAAATAGCTAAACAATTATCTCATACTATTTGTTAATTAATCCATCCCCAATTGATTTGGAATATCTTCTTTATCATAGTTAAAATCATGTATGTGAGGATCTGTTTCTACTACTTCATCTTGTTCCTTTAATGCCTGGCTATGCTCTAAACCATACAATTACCATAACCTTAGAATTGTTAATATTTGGCAGTGGAAACTCTCATCTTCACTTTTTTTTTTGTTCAAGTTTCTTACTCTGATGCTTATTTTTTCCCTCTAGATGATCTTTAAAATAATTTTGTCCAGTTTTCTAGAAATCCATTTTAAATTTATTTTTAATCTTTACCCGAGGATTTTTTAAAAATTGATTTTAGAGAGAGAGGAAGAGGGGAGAGAGAGAGATTGATCAGTTGCCTCCCCTATGTACCCCAACTGGGCAACGAATGAACTGGCAGCCCAGGTATGTGCCATGACCAAGAATTGAACCTTCAACCATTTGGAGTACTGGACAACGCTCCAACCAACTGAGCCACCTAGCCAGGGCAATCTTGTTGAGATTTTGATTGGAATTGTTTTAATACTCCAAATGAACTTGGAAAGGATTGATATTTTGACAGTATCAAAATTGTAGTTTCTTTTTCAGGCATGCAACATGATTTACATTTATTCACATTAGTTTTTATTATCTCTTAGTAGTCTGCCTTGCTTTTTTGGGAATGTCATCTTCTCATTTTCTTTCCTTATATCTCCATTTCTTGGGAAATAGAGAGAAAGCTAGCATGTGGGTCCTTACTATGACCTGACCATAAGATGTTTTACAATGTTTCTTCTCCTTCTCTTGCAATGTTTCTTACTTCATTCTCATAGCTATGCTGAAGTGTATTATATAGTCAATATTTTATTTGAGGAAATTTAAATGGGAGAAAATAGGCAAATCACTGAGCATGAGCTGTGGCTGAGAGGAGGTTCCTAATTCTACTGAAGTTAGTAATGCAGATGTTAAAGCACTGTTAAACTCTGTTTCTGGGTCATTTTCAGGGCCCTTGTTAGGTGTTTCTGTCTTTACAAATGTGTCTGAGCAAAGCTTCCCCAGACCTTCTAAGTCTGTTTGACCTCTGAGATCCACTCCCTTCCCCTTCTAGCCAGCTAGTAGCATCAGCAGTGGCTCAGGCAAGATTCTATATTCCCATTGCTCTCTTTCTAGTAGATACTCTTAGCACTTCACATTGAAACCAAAGCTCTACCTGGCCGAGTGCTCAGTTGGTTAGAGCATCGTCCCGATACACCAAGGTTGTGGATTCAGTCCCTGGTCAGGACACATACTAGAATCAACCAATGAATGCATAGATAAGTAGAATGACAAGTCAATATTTCTCTTTCTCTCTTTCAAAGGAAAGAAGGAAGGAAGGAAGGAAGGAAGGAAGGAAGGAAGGAAGGAAGGAAGGAAGGAAGGAAGGAAGGAAACGAAACTATAGCTCTGTCCAATTTCTGTTTCTTCCATCTATTGCTCCTCAATGGCAAACTAATTGTCAGCAAATAGCACTTTCTTCACTTTCCTCTGCTCAAAGTCCTTAATTCTGTGAAAGCGTTCATGCAGCCCTGGCCAGCTAGCTTACCTGATTAGAGTGTGGTCCTGGTACACCAAGGTTCTGAGTTTGGATATATGGTCAGAACACATGCAGGAATTAACCAATGAATGTATAAATAGAACAACAAATGGATGTTTCTCTCTCTCTCTCTCTCAAATTTAAAAATAATCATGTGGCTGGTGCTACTGAAGAGCTGAAGTGTAAAAAAATTTATACAATAATAGAAAAAAATCAAGATATAAAATGTTTAGATGGTGTGAATGATTGCTCATCTACTAATTTACAAAGCATTTGTTTCATACCAAACACTACCTGGGTAGAGCTGTAAAGGGGTCATAGTCTATCCTCAGGGAATTTGTGTAGTTGGGGAGGCTGACAAATAAATGAACAATTTCAACTCAAAAAAGTATAAGATTATATTTATATATTCTAAGATATATATATATACACACATATGTATACAGAAAAGAATAAAAACAGAAATGCTAAATTATAAGTGGCATTTAAAACTTATTTTTGGTCTTTTCCAAGTTTATGCTAATAATAACATATAACTTGAACAACAGAAAAAAATTAAAAGTTAAATATATATGGGCTCCCACTGGCCAAATGTGGACAATTTGAGTATTAACATAGATAATGGTGGGCACAGATTATAATACATCAAATTCAATGATATTAATCTTTTTTAAAAAATTGATTTTAGAGGAAGAAAGAGAGAGAGAGAGAAACATCAATTTGTTGTTTCACTTATTTATGCATTCATTGGTTAATTCCTATATGCTCCCTGACCATGGATCAAAGCCTTGGTGTATAAGGACCATGCTCTAACCAACTGAGCTACCTGGCCAGGGCCACAGTTAGGTTTACTTTTTCTTTTTTTTTTTTTTTTTTTACTTATTTATTTTTAGAGAGAGGGGAAGGGAGGGAGAAAGAAAGGGAGAAAAACATTAATGTAAGAGAGAAACATTAATTGTTTGCCTCTTCACATGACCCACAAGTGGGGAACCTGGCCCACAACACAGGCATGTGCCCTGACCAGGAATTGAAGGGGCCACCTTTCCGTTTGTGGGATGATGTCCAACCCACTGAGCCACACCAGTCAGGGTGAGCTTACTTTTAATAAAGACCAAGAAGGAGTTGTGAATCACTGCTTTTAACAAACATCACTTGGTAGTTGCTTTTTACATCTTTTTTTTGTCTAGGGATCCTCTGCTTTAACAGGGTGCTCATAGCCTAGAGTTCTTCAGCAGATTCTTCTTCTCTGACTGTGAATTGCTTTCAGAGTCATCTGAACTTTCAGGGTCAAGTGAATCATCATCATCATCATCATCATCATCGTCACCTCCAGCCACACCACTTCCTTCATCATGGTCTTCTACCTCATTGAAACCAAGTCTATAATATTGTTGCTATCTTTCTGATATCTTGCTATCCATACTTTCCTGATATTCAGACTCCAGTTCTTTATTAATTTTCTTGTCTTCTTCCCCTAAATCCGCTGCCTCCCAGTTACTAGATCCAAGATCACCTTTGGTGCAGGCTGAAGAGAATGGTGAGTGGGTTCAGCATTTCCAGTTGGGGTCCCCAAAACTATAACTGCTGCCAGGGAGTCCTCAGTGGATTGAGTGTCAGCCTGTGAACCAAAGGGTTGCTGGTTTGATTCTCAGCCAGCACACATGCTTGGGTTGTGGGCCAGGTCCCCAGTAGGGGGTGTGCGAAAGGCAACCACACGTTGATATTTCTCTCCTTCTCTTTCTTCCTCCCCTCCCCTCTCTGTAAAAATAAATAAATAAAATCTTTAAAAATATTTTTAAAAAGATTTCAAAACGGGATTATAAGAGAGTAATTATGATAACTACATACAATGTATATCCTTGATTGGATTCTGAATTTTTAGTAAGCTCTAAAAGACATCTTTGAAATAATTGTAGACATTAAATATGAATTATATATTAACAAATACATTTCTTGAGTGTGAGAATTGTATTGTGGTTATGTAGAAGAATATCCTTGGTCTTGGGCTAATGCAGGCCAAAATATATAGGGGTGAATTTTCACAATGTCTGCGACTAACTTTCAAATGGTTTAACAAGAAATAATGTATATTTATACAGAGATATTAGAAAAACAGCAAAATATTAACATTCAAGAGGTGACACCCTGGTGGGGTGGCTCAGTTGATTGGAGCGTTGTCTCATATACCAAAAGGTTTCAGATTCGATTCCCACCCAGGGCACCTACCTAGGTTGCAGGATCAATCCCCTCATACAGAAAGCAACCAATTTTAAAAAATTTTAAAAACAGGTGAAGAGTATTCTTGTAACTTTTCTATAGGTTTGAAAATTTCCAAAATAAAATTGTAGGAAAATTAACTTAATCTGGGTGGTGGATACAGGGGTATTAACATAAATACAAAAAATCATTGAGTTGTACACTTAAGGTTTGTGCATATTTTGTATTTTACTGTATGTATATTATACTTAAAAAAATTTAAATGGCTATCTGTTAGGTAAAGTAGAAATTCTTTGGTCTGGATTCGTTTTGGAGAAACTCATTTTCCTGGTTCTCTGACCCACCTCCATGAAAGTGCAGCGCCTGATACAATGTGGGCTCTGTTCAGTAAATACCTTCTGAACTACAAAGTTCAGCCACAAATGGTTCCGTTTCATCTCACCTCCACCCCCTCCCTTCCCTGATCACCTTCTCACTTTGCTTTCAACTTTGGTGCAGTTAGAGTTCTTTCAGCAGTTCTCCAGCGGGTTCTGTGCAAGTGATTATATACATTTTCTGAACTCTTATCTAAATCTTCTATTGAGTCTTGACAAGGAACCTATGAGTCCGATAAAAAACCGAGGCCCATAGCGGTGACCCAAGGTCACACTCTTAGAATAGGGTGGGTCCGTGATAAGAATGTAAGGTTTACTCTGGGTACTTTAAAAGTTTCTTCTATTTTTTTTTAACTCTGTCTCCAACAGCCCAACCACAAGTTAAATGTTCAAATTGTGTTATTGAAGACTACATTAGTTTTTTACAGAAAATACTGTGTTCTCCTACTTTTCCCAGACCTTTCCCAGCCATGAACAATTTGGGAACAGTGATTGGCAGTGGGAGGCACTTACTAAAAAAAGGTTTGAAAACAGGAACGTAAGAGCCGAGCCCCTAAAGGGTGCTGTCCTCGCCCAAGGACCAGCGTTACCTGCAGGGTTAACCCTAAACCCTTAGAGAGGCGGAGACTCAGGCTGAGGCCCCGCCCCACCCAGGGCGCAGGCGCAAACTCCCCCGAGCCCCGCCTCCTGCTCTTGTGGCTCGTGCCCCAGCTCAGGTAGGAGGTGGTGTGCAGGGAAGAGGCGTTTCCTGAGGGTGTGGCTAGAGGGGGAGTCTCAGGGCTTGAGGTCCTTTGGTGGAACCCCAACAAAGGTTGCCCCAACTTCCGTTACAACCCGGAGCTGTTCCTGTGGCTGGGTTGGGGGGGACAATTCTTGGGTCTGAGGACTGACGAGGGGCTGCTCGTGACCAGCACACGCCTGCTCCTTTATGTCATCTCAGTTCTGTGTCTCCGCACCTCTCCGGCTCCTACACCTGGCCCGTTCGGCTCGGAGCCAGTGTCTGGAGTGCTGGGTAGCTTGAGGTCAAGGGGCTGGGCAGGTGCCAAGAGCCCGCCGCCTCTCTCCCTCCTCCCCATTCTCGCTGCCGGGCGCCCCAAGCCGGGCCTCCGGGGGACAACGTGTGGTCTTCTGCTCCGCTTGCGCCTACTCCTTCTGCTCCAGTTGCTTTTCCAACCGAGCGGAAAAGCCGGGGTGGCAGGTTGCCCGGGCCCTGGGAAGCGGGCGATTAGGCACTGCCGCCTGAAGTCTGCGGGTGAGCCCTGTTGCTCACAGGCAGTTTAGTCGCCTACCCTGCAGCCCCCAACCAACCCGATGGTCACCCGCACTGTCGTCACAGGGTAAAGGGGGCCAGAGGCAGCTGAGTGATCCTACCACGACCCCAACCCCCTAATCGGGTTCTTGGTATGTCAACGTGTGTCCTGAACTAGGAAGTTCCTCCCTGCTTGCAACTCTGCAACTATCAATAAAATGTCACACCCCTACGGGTGCTACACATTGGGAGTTACAGGGCTTGAGGTCAATTCTAGAAAACTTGGAGGTGGTGGTGTTGGGGGGATGTGTCTGATTGAATGTGTGTGTAGAAACTAACCCAGCACCTACTGCAGGACCTGACAACCTGTAAACCCTCCATACACCTTTGTTGAATGAATGAGAAGGTAGTGAGGAGGGAGCAGGACTAGAGAGGGCCGCTCTAATTCATCCCACCCTTGCCTCCCCTGGGCTCAGGTAGACAAAAGTAATTAGGTTGAGCCTTTAATCACAGCCGATTTCACAGGCTGAGGAACAAGGAGAGCTGGGAAAGGTAGAAATCATGGGGACACAGGGTGCTGGGCTGGCCCACAGGCACTGCTCCCTGTGGGGCCCCCTCCAGGCCCTGCAGCTTGGTGGTCATTAACCTGTTTATTTTTCTTTTTTTTGTTTTGTCTCCCTTAGGACACTGGGTTCCCTAGGAGCTGTCCCAGGCTTAATGATTGTCCAGAAGGTGGCTATAAAGGGAGCCTGGGCCTGGGTGGAGGAGGGATCAGAAAAAGCCTACCTCAGCAGATCTGCACGCTGAAAGAGCAGCAGGCAGGAGCTGTAGTCAGAGCCTCCAGGTCCGGGCCAGTAGGGCTTGCTGGCTTCCACCATGGCGGCCCAAGGCTACGGTTATTATCGCACTGTGATCTTCTCAGCAATGTTTGGAGGGTACAGCCTGTATTACTTCAACCGCAAGACCTTCTCCTTTGTCATGCCATCGCTGGTAGAGGAGATCCCTTTGGACAAGGATGACTTGGGTGAGCCCTAATAGAGCAGGGTGGTGGGCCTGGGGACACAGGACCAGCAGGACGGGATGAGTGTGGCAGTGTGGTGTGTACACCCATGTAATTTATGTGGAGTATCTGCATAGCAGAGACTAGGGGACAGTCCCCAGATGCCGCATGGAGCAGCTCTGAGGGCCACGTTGGGAGGCCCTACATGGGTGCTGAGAGCGATCCATGCGTGCCTGAGGTGGGCTACTCATCTCGTGTTCTGTGTGCCTGTGACCCACATGCACCCCTAGAGGCGCTGTCTATGTTGAGTGTGTTTAGGGACTTTTGAGTAGTTTCCGTATGTGTGGGTGCACACTAAGACCTCAGGGCGCTTGCTGGCCACTGACATTGTGAGCACTGGGAACTGGAGAGTTGGCACAATGACTTCATGTGGCCTAGCGGGTTCCTTTCAGGAGGAATAAGGTCCCCGACTCCAATTCTAAACCCTTCGCCCCATGTTCAATGATGGGGCAACAACTGCCAGAGACCCAGGGCTGGCATCCAGGGTGAGGGAAAATCAGTCATAAATAAATCCCAGGGAGGGGTGCTGCCCTTTCCTGCCTCCTTCTTGTTTCCTAATAGCTGCAGCTGAATTCTCCAAGAGGCTGAAAAAGCATGGGTCAGCCTGGGGCTGGGGCTGATGGCAGGTCAGGAGGGGTGGCAGGGTCCATGAACAAGTTTCAGGATGACGCACAGGTCCTCCTACTCCTCTTGGAAGGAGGCTGTCTCCCTCTGCCTAGCACCTCTTCCCACCTGATCCCATGTCTCCCACCCCTCCTGTGCCCCTGCCCTGGCCCCTAAACCTCAGGTGTTCTGTTCTCTGCTCCTGTCCCCTGCAGGGCTCATCACCAGCAGCCAGTCGGCAGCCTATGCCATTAGCAAGTTTGTGAGTGGGGTACTGTCTGACCAAATGAGTGCTCGCTGGCTCTTCTCTTCTGGGCTGCTCCTGGTTGGCCTGGTCAACGCGGTCTTTTCCTGGAGCTCCACAGTGCCTGCCTTCGCTGCTCTCTGGTTCCTCAACGGCCTGGCACAGGGGCTGGGCTGGCCCCCATGTGGGAAGGTCCTGAGAAAGGTGAGTGTCTGCTTCCAAGAAGCCTGTTTAAATTGGCCCAGAAGGTACCTGAAGAGCATGTGGGAGCATCAGCACCTCTACCCCCAACCCAGAGCTGTTTCCTTAGGAGTTTCCGTCTGGCTCCTATTGCTTACCAAGATATTTTAGGAGCCTGAACATGGTGGGATCAGGTGGCAGATGAGGGAAATGGCCCTGCCAAGTAGAAGCGCCCTCTCCCTCATCCCTGTAATGTGAGCTTCTGGGTCTGCCCCACTTGATCCCCTCCTTCAACACGTGGGCTGGGCACCTATTCTGTCCCCCTCTGCCCCACAGTGGTTTGAGCCATCTCAGTTTGGCACTTGGTGGGCCATCCTGTCAACCAGCATGAACCTGGCTGGAGGGCTGGGCCCTATCCTGGCAACCCTTCTGGCCCAGAGCTATAGCTGGCGCAGCACCCTGGCCCTGTCTGGGGCCCTGTGTGTGGCTGTCTCCTTCCTCTGTCTCCTGCTCATCCGCAATGAACCTGCTGATGTTGGACTCTGCAACCTGGACCCCACCCCCTCCAAGGGCAAGAAGGGTGAGCACCCACCCAAGCTGACCCCTTGACTGCTTTCATCATTCATTTGGCAGACTTTCATTGAGGACTGGCTGTTATGCCTGGCCCTGTGCTAGCCAATGGATGTAGGGCCTGGAATGGTGACAGAGTGGGTGGGGAGTAGATAAAACTTCATCCCAAGAGGCAGTTAAGTACCAGACAAGTGGCAGAGCCAACAAACGCTGATTCATATTATGCCTTGGTCCTTTCTCCAAACAGATCCAGGCTTCCCTGTCCTGGACAGCATCCTAAACTTAAGTGGCTTGGGTGCATTCCTCCATCCACCCTCAACATCAGTATCTCATTTGTTTAGGCTTGCAGTGAGGGGAGAGGGCAGAGCAATGGATGACGGGGTGCCTTCCTGCTGATTCTTGGCTATGTGGATGGACTCTGTTCCTGTGGCTGGTTAATTGAGTGGTGGGGGCTCAATGGAGGTTGGGCAGCAGAAACAGAGCCTCAGGCTGGACCTCCTATCTCAGGCTCCTTGAAGGAGGACAGCACCTTACAGGAGCTGCTGCTGTCCCCTTACCTGTGGGTGCTCTCCACTGGCTACCTTGTGGTGTTTGGAGTAAAGACTTGCTGTACTGACTGGGGCCAGTTCTTCCTTATCCAGGAGAAAGGACAGTCAGCCCTTGTGGGTAAGTTGTGTGTTGGGACAGAGGTGGGCACAGGGAGCAG
The DNA here is from genome assembly GCA_007922815.1 of Macrotus californicus. Taxonomy (NCBI): domain Eukaryota; kingdom Metazoa; phylum Chordata; class Mammalia; order Chiroptera; family Phyllostomidae; genus Macrotus; species Macrotus californicus. The sequence continues at coordinate 40,577 of VMDR010000718.1, forward strand.
AAACCAATGCAGGGGATGGGAAATTCAGGCCTCATTTCTCTTTATGCCCTTTTCTTTCCCTGAGGCTGGGCACTGCTCAGGCAGCTGCAGCAGTCATCCTCGGGGACCCTGTACCTCTCTGGGTTTATGCCAATCTGGGACAATCCCAATGTGTAACACCCTTCCACCCTTCCTTTCCTGTTTCCACAACTCCCACTGCAGGTAGCTCCTACATGAGTGCCCTGGAGGTTGGAGGCCTTGTAGGCAGTATTGCAGCTGGCTACCTGTCAGACAGGGCCATGGCAAAGGTGAGTGGGCAGAAGGGACAGGAAGGAGGATCCCTGTAAGTCTTACCAGCATGACTGGGACAGACACCAGATAGGTGGGAGCCCTGGGTTACAGGCAGGTTGGCATAACCTGGCCTAGGCTGGGTAAGGTAGTAACGAGTTTAGGCTAGGGATGTGGAGGTGAGGCTCTTGAGGAGAGGGTTTTAACTGGTGTCAGTGAGCCAGAACTTCTCAGCTTAGCAGTGGGCTTCTCCACAGCACCAGGAAAACGGGTTGGCGGGGGACAGTGCAGTTGCCAGCATGTGTCCTGAGCCTGCTTCAAATGGAGGAAGGGATATTGTGGAGTTTGGTCTCAGAACACAATGAGCCGCCCAGGCCAAGAACTGTGATGGGATTGCCAAAGACCTGTCAGGAGAGGCCTGCTATGTCAAGAGTCCAGGGGTGCTATTAGGGCCTGACTTTGCTGGGACTGTCTCCACAGGCAGGGCTATCGACCTATGGGAACCCTCGCCATGGCCTGTTGCTGCTCATGATGGCTGGCATGACAGTGTCCATGTACCTCTTCCGGGTAACTGTGACCAGTGGCTCCCCCAAGGTAAATAAGGAGGGCCTGGCCCAGGGTAGACACACGATGAGAAAGCAAAGGCCAATGACTCATTCTCCTCCCTGGCTGCAGCCCAGTCCGACTTTCTTTGTCTCTCAATTTTCCTTCAGTTCTGTTTGTACCTCAGTTCTCTTCCTCTGTACTTTGGTGCCCCTCCTCAACTCTGGTTTTGTTTTTCTTCTTCTCTGTGCTCCTCCAGGATATTGCTTTCTGGACTCTGGCTCTTCACCCTCTTGCTGAGCTCACAGGCTTTAAGGAACATGAGGTGCCTCAGCTTTATCTCTGGTCTCTCACCTTTGTCCTACGCATTCTGCCTTACCCCCAGTCAATCCCGTTTGCACACATTCTAAGAGACAGCATCTAATTTGGAGGGATGACTTCTGTACCTCCTTCACGTACCCATACGTGCCCCTGGGTTGGCTCAGTGTGGAATCCACTCCTCCAGCCCTGCATTGTCAGTTGTACTGGGAAGTGGGATGAGGGAGTCACTTCCTTACTACAATTATTTGTTCCTGGGGGCCAAGCACTCCTCTCTCCTGTGGTGGGAAAAGTAGGTAGGCTTTCTCCGACTAAATGCTACCTTGCTCTGCCCTTGCAGCTCTGGATCCTGGTGTTGGGAGCTCTGTTCGGTTTCTCTTCTTATGGTCCCATTGCCTTATTTGGAGTTATAGCCAACGAGAGTGCCCCTCCCAACTTGTGTGGCACCTCCCATGCCATTGTGGGACTGATGGCCAATGGTAAGTGATGCCCCATAGCCTCTACCTCACCCCCACATAGGCCAGTTAGAGGCTGGGCTAGGGCCCACTGCTCTAGTCTCACAAATGACTCTGGCTCTTCCCTCCTCCCTGGCAGTGGGTGGCTTTCTGGCTGGATTGCCCTTCAGCTCCATTGCCAAGCACTACAGCTGGAACACAGCCTTCTGGGTGGCTGAAGTGATCTGTGCAGCTAGCACAGCTGCCTTCTTCGTCCTACGAAACATCCGCACCAAGATGGGCCGAGTGCCCAAGAAGGCTGAATGAAGAGTGCAGGCTCCAGAGCATCCTCTCCCACCTGGTGGCCTTTTACCTGCATGGGGCTAGGAGAAAAGGGGTCTGCTGTGGCTAGCACTGAACCTTTGGATTCCCTTTTCTGCTCCTTTTCCCTTGTCCAGGTGACACTGGAAATTATCAGTCACTAATAAGGTCCCAGCTCCCCATCCTATGCTCTATTTAAAAGACAACCTTTGTTGGACTTATTTTCTGCCTTCAAACAGGAAACTATTTGCAGTCAGGGAGTCTCCTATACCCTTTTTCTCTGTGTCCTTCCCTGTCCTCATCCCACCCCACCCCTACCAGAGGTGAGGCTCCTCTTGCAGCTGTGGGGCACTCATCATCCCTGCCTTCTCCCCTAAGGACTCTCAATAAGTGGTGGCCACCACTGCCAATACCTCAGGCTGCAGGGGAAGAGAGGCCATCACTCTCACCATTATCCTGGGTACAGCAGGGCGATATGGGTAGGAGGGTAGAAAGACTCGTTACAGAAATTAAAACTAGATTTGATACTAAACACTGTCAGTGAGTCATTCTTTCAAAAGGGGTAGTAAGCCAGAGACAGCTTTCTTTGGAAAACACTCTTTCAGTGCCTGCTCTGAAAGTGAGACATCATTTCCCTGGAAAGCGAAAGCTGGCACAGACTCCTTTAAGTTCATGTCTTCTCTGTCTTCAACTTAACACTGTATAATCCAATGGTCATTTCAGAGATAAAGCTAATACGCCTGAAACCCAGTATGGGTAAATACTTTGATGGAGGGAGGCAAAAAGCCTGGGTTCAAACTCAGGCTGTCAGTAACTGGCTTTGAGACTTGGAGGCACACAGAGATTGTACCTTGCTAAGTCTCGTCTGTACTAGAACGTACCCCCTGAGGTTTGGGTGAAGATTAAATGAAATAAAGCAGTAAAGCTTGGCTGTAAACACTTGATAAATATTCCATCATCATCACCACCACTACCACCCTAGGAATTCAGTAGCAATTATGAAGCTAGACCCAAGGCCCCTGATTCAAAGTCCCATGTTCATTCATTTAATAAACACATTTGTTTTGCTTTTTACTAGAATATCTCCCCAGAATTCCCTATCATTCCCATCTCCCCTCCTGGAACTCTTTCCCCAAACCATTAATTAGGATAGCAAACAGTGAGATCAAAGGAATGTTTATTACAGCATTTGTGGGCCTACCTCCTCTATAAATAAATCTGTACAGAATTGGGAAGTAGGACCACGACAGATATAGGAGGGAGGAGAGCATAGCATTAAGGCTCAGGGATCACTATGTCATCAGGCTCAACACCCTTCCCCTTTCAAGTGTACTAACAAGGCTGCTGGGACTTCCATTGGAGTGGAATTGGCAGGATCCCTGCTACAGGATCTTTCAGTATTTAGGAAGGGGGGAGGGGCTGTTGCAGGTTCAGCCTATGACCCAGGTCCGTAAGTTCCAGCCTTCTCTGCCACCTCCAGGGCTAACTTCAGGTTCTGGTCAAACAGCTCACACCTACGCCAGACCCAAAAGGCACAAATAAAGACAAAGTGTGAGGACTATGGCTCTCTCCTCACTTTAGATGCAGAAGTAGAGCCAGTGAAGAGCCTGCCTGAAGGACAAACTCCAAGGAGTCTTTGACTTCTTAAATAAGTAAAAGGCTACTCACCTTGTTTTATTTAAAAATAACTTGTATTACACTTCAAAATGACTTTGGAGAAGAGCACACAGGTTGGGGCAGGGAGAATTTGATCTGGGGAGTGGGACCACCTACCTGATAGGCATTTCCAAGGAGTAGAATGGATTCTTTAGGGCAAAGTCTGAGTAAATCTCATAAATCTTTCGGAGAAGAGAATCTATCCCAGCTTGCCGAGGGTCTGCCAACACCACAAACTTGATCCCTGGAGGGGCCGGGAATGGTTACCAAAGGGTAGAAAATGCAGCAAACAATGTCATCCTGTATTTGTACAGCACTTTCAACTTTGCAAAGCACTTTTATCAGCCTGTATTTATTTTATCCTTACTGTGCCTCAAAGCAGGAAAGGTAAGATTTTAAACCTGTAAGTGAGACCAGAAAATCGAAGTGACTCTATCACATCACCCAGCTGGTTGAGACTAGGCTTTGAGTTTTAGCTCTGTCACTTATTGCTAGTCATGAGGGTCCCTCAGCAGAAAGTGCCAGAAGGGACAAACTCAGACAATTTTCAATTATCTGCATTAAGGGAGTGAAGCAATGACACTCATGATCCAAAAGTCATTTCCATCTGGCATTCCTAATTTTGAAACAACACTTATACCTTTCAAAACGTGTGCAACATGAGATACCAATAAGGTGAGTTTTATTTGTGCACAGGATAACCAGGGCTGAGCACACTGGGCAGTGTGGACAAAATCAGAGTCAGATTAAATATTAGCTTTGGATTCACAAAACAAATAAATACATGAGTCTATGCAATTGTCCCAGGAAAAGCTACCCTCCCCTACCCGCCACACACTGCTTACCTAAGCTTTGGTCAATCCCTTCCCCCCGCCTGTCCCACTGCATGCCTTTGGACTACTGGAGACACATACCTGTCAGTGTCTGGAAGCAGTGCAGTTTGAATGTGTCTGTCTCCAGCACCTCAATGCCTGAGCTGCCCTGTTCAGGAGACAGCTGGGAGCCGATTGCGAATAGCCTATTTGCAAAGAAGGCAAAGCTGGGAATGTACTCCATTGCCGTAAAGTAGAAGTGCTCCTACCTGGAGTTCCTACTACAGCCAGGTCAGTCAGAAGAGGCAGTGTGAACTGCCTAGCAGCAATATCAAATTTTCTTTCAAATCATTTGAATTCTGCATGGATTTTACAGCAAATCCTCAAATAACATCTTTTTAGCATAATATTGATGAGAAGCCATAGGAACTTAACTTTTGTTGGTATCAATTAGCCTATGGTAAAATTGGTTTCATTATACAGTTGACAAGTATGGGTTTGAACTGCACAGGTCCACTTACACCCAACTTTTTCCAACAGTCAGCCTTCCCTGTCTCTGGGTTTCAGATACAAGGACTCAACCAACTGAGGATCAAACACAGTACTTTCCACCAGCATTTAGGAACAACTGGACTGTATGCATTGTTCTATACCATTTTTTATGAGGGACTTGAATATCCATGGATTTTGGTTATCTGCAGGGGTCCTGTACCAATACCCTGCAGATGTAAAGGGATGGCAGGGGTTGTTTTGGGGTAGTCAAAGTTATATTTGGGGACCCAGGCTGGTGTGGCTCAGTGGTTGGACTGTCGTCCTATAAATCGAAAGGTTGCGGGTTCGATTCCCCATGAGGGCACGTGCCTGGGTTGCTGTTACAGTCCCAGTCAGGGCATCTGCAAGAGGCAAGCAACTGATGTTTCCTTCTTTCTCTCCCTCCCTTCCCTTCTCTAAAATTAATAGGCATGTCCTCAGGTGAAGATTAAAAACAAGTTGTATGTGGGGGGAGGGGTCACACCCATAACTCCCTCCTTGTTCAAAGGTCAACTGTACTTCCTTTTGCTTAAAGTTGTAGAACCCATCCAAGAGTTTAAGTGAGGGCTTACTGTACATTTATACTTTGCTATACAACATTTTACATTCAAAACTTTGGGTCAAATTGACACTGGGAATATGTGCCACGGCTAGCATACCCAGCACATCTCATACTGTGGTTGAGAGCAGAAAAAGATTTTAAAGACCATTTAGTTGAATTGCCTTACTGTAAACATGGAGAAACAGGCCCAGAGAATTGAAGCTTACTTATGCAACATCACACCACTGCCAATACTGCCTAAAACCTAATTACACTGAATCAGTTCTTTTTCTTTTCATAACACATGAACTGATGACTTATTTATTTAAAAACATTTTACTTAATTATTTTTAGAGAGGGAAACATCAGTGCGCAGTTGTCTCTCACGGGACCCCCATGGAGCACTTGGCGAGCAACCCAGGCTTGTGCCCTGATTGGGAATCCAAGCGGGACCTTTAGGTCTGCACTCAATCCACTGAGCCACACCAGCCACGGCAGAGCTGATGATTTAAAAGAAAGTAGAGAAAGGTAAGCACTGCAGCTCAGGTGACTGATTGGTCATAGAACCACACTAACACAGCCAGTCTAAGAGCCAAGTGCAGGCCAACAGGCACTGGGCAGGATTGGAGGACTTACGAGTGGAACATGGAGGCCAACATGAGCTTCTCATTGGAGGTGAGGCGCGGCCGGCCAAATCGAATGGACACCGGGTAGTTAGCAGGACTGCCTAGGTACTCCAGCACCTCTTTCCCATCAGCCGTGTACTTGCCGTTCACGTCCACGCCATTAATGGCCAGCACGGCGTGGCCCACTGCAGAGAGGAGGCAAAGGTCAACGAAGACCCATTCATTCTGCGGATACCGCGAGGTAACAGGGACCCAGCCACACCCCTTCGTCCCCCCCCCCCCCCCCCCCCCCCCCCCCCCCCCCCCCCCCCCCCCCCCCCCCCCCCCCCCCCCCCCCCCCCCCCCCCCCCCCCCCCCCCCCCCCCCCCCCCCGCCCCAGGCCCGACTACTGCCGCAGTACCAACCCCCTTCCCGAGTCTAGCCAACCCCGGATGCCGTCGCGCTGGCCGAAGGCAACTAGCACTCGCTCGTCATGTAGCTTGAGCAGCAGATCAAGTGGGTAACTGAAAGTTTTCTCAGCCTCGGCCCGTGGCGCGTAGCTGTCTAGCTGGTAAATCAGGCCGCCAGCTTTGTTCACCACATACACACTGAAAATTGCCATCACTGCTGCCGCGGCTGGAGGATGCGAGTAGACCAGCCTCGCCCAGAACAGCGGTCATGGGACGCTTCTCCCGCCCTCCTCTTCCTCCCAGCTCTGGCGGGCGGACGGTGGCGGCGCCTGCGCACTTGAGGTAACACACTAGGGTGTAACGTCGGAAAATTAGTTGCCGGACTCTGACAGTTTTCCGTCTCTTTCCCGGCTCTCAGTGCAACGTGTGACTGCTTCAAAACCAAAGGCAAAGCCAAACAAGACAGGACCACGGTGCCGGGGATGCGGCCGAGGAAACGGAGTCCGGGGCTCAACGACCTAGTCCAGCTTCAGCGAGGGCGATGCTTCTAACGTCGGCTCCACCCCGTGCCCCGGAAGCGCTTGCTGAGGGCGTTGGTTTGGGGGACTGTTCGTGAGCGGCGCTTCCTTTTCGTCCGACATCTTCTCAGGCCGCAGGGAGGTCCGGCGCTCCTTGAGTTTCACGATGGTGAGTGGCAGAGCAAAGCCGGTGCGGTGCTGAGAGGCGGACAGTGCCGGAGCGCGGTTGGGGCTTCCTCCAGGAGGAGGGCGTCCGGGACTGCCGGCTGCAGCTCAGAGGACGGGCCGGCGTGTGGCCTCAGCCGCGTGCTCGCCAATGGAGCGTGGCTCGGGTAGGAGGCGCGGTAGGAGGGGAGCGTGGGCCTGCGTTGCGAGCCGGCCGTTTTCCTGCTTTTCTTCAACAGCCACCCAAGGACGACAAGAAGAAGAAAGATGCTGGGAAGTCGGCCAAGAAAGACAAAGACCCAGTTAACAAATCTGGGGGCAAGGCCAAAAAGAAGGTGGGAGTCAGTTCCTTTGAGTTTAAGGAAAACTGGGGGCGCCCGTTCCATATTGCTGTAGTAATAAGTGACATACAGCAAATGGCTTTAACGTTGTGGATTATAGAGTCAGATTACTTTTCAAATCTTAAGTATATATTATAAAGATCGTATTTATTTTTAGAGGGAAAGAGAGAGAAACATTGATGTGTAAGAGAAACATGGATGGATTGCCCCCAACTGGGGACCTGGCCCGCAACCCAGGCATGTGCCCTGATAACGAATGGAACCTGCAACCTTTCGTTTGCGGGCCAGCGCTCATTCCACTGAGCCACACCAGCCAGGGCTAATTTTTTATTTTAATTTGCTTATTGACTTGAGAAACATCGATTTGTTGTTCCACTTATTAATTGGATTTTTGTATGTGTCCTGACCAGGGATGGGACCCACAACCATGACTCAATGGGACAACACTAACCAACTGAGCTCCCTGGCCTGGGCTAGCGTCAGACTATGAAAGCTGTGCCCTTATCACCATTCTCACTTTTTTCCTCATTTAAAGAATGGGGTGGTACATACTACTTGGAAATGAAACAAATATGTATCAAACATTTGCCCTGGCCCTGGCTGGTATGGCTTGGTTGGAGTGTTGTCCTGTAAACCGGAAGTTTCAGGGCGTGTGCCTGGGGCAACCAATCAGTGTTTCTTCTCCCTCACTTCCTCTATTTCTGAAATCAGTAAACATGACCCTGACTAGGCATGGGTTGGTTGGGCATCATCCTGCAAACCGAAAGGTCACCAGTTCCATTCTCAGGGCACATGCCTGGGTTTTGGGCACTGTGCTCCATCCCTTCTTGGGTGCTTACAGAAAGCAACCAGTCGATGTTTCTGTTCTCTTTCTTCCTCCCCCTTTTCTTAAATAAATAGATAAATAAAAGATAAAACCAGTAAGCATGTCCTAGAGTGAGGATTAAAAAGTATTTTTTGAAACATAAACATTTGTTCTGATGCCTAGTATGGAATATTGTTTTAATTAGCCTGGTGGGGCTCAGCCCCTATCTGGAAGTCTCAGAATGTATCTGATGGCATTAAAGGTTACCAGGGTCTCTTTTACTTTATGTCCGGGCTTTCTATTATTTGAATCTGAATTTGTAGAATTCCTGCAAATTTTAAATTTCACGTTTTTGCAGGCCAAGGGACAGAATGACCCTCTCAGTATTGCCAGAGAGAGAGATTTGTCCAGCACAGATGGGGAGAAAAAGGGTGATTCTTCCAGGGGCACTGATTCTTTTTCCTTTTTGTTTTTGTGAGCAGAAGTGGTCCAAAGGCAAAGTTCGGGACAAGCTCAATAACCTAGTCTTGTTTGACAAAGCAACATATGACAAACTGTGTAAGGAAGTTCCCAACTACAAGCTTATAACACCAGCTGTTGTCTCTGAGCGACTGAAGATCCGCGGTTCCTTGGCTAGGGCAGCCCTTCAGGAGCTCCTTAGTAAAGGTGAGAGGGAATATTGTACTGGTGTGGTTTTGCACATGAAATTGGCCTGATCATGTAAGCCATTTCAGATGGGGTTTTTAAAAAAAAAAAATTTTTAAAAACAGCCTAACCAGTGGTTGTTGGTAATAAGATTTTAACATGTCAGGCCTAGCAGCCATTTTTGTGCCATGGCCCCTGCGGCAGTTTGGTGAAGCTGTGTGTAGTGCCTAATTCAGAGACGGTGCTGTGAGGGTGGCCATCTCAAGAGCCAGTCGGTGGGCCCCTCCTTTAGAAAGGATAAGTAAGATTAGATTATCACCAAGAAATGTGGGCAGGTCTACCTGTTAGTAAACTCTTATGCTCAAATTAAGCATTTCTGTTTTGGGAAAGGATATAAAATTCACTCTCTAATGTTACTTGCTATGTGAAAACCTTACATTTTCTCCTTAGGACTTATTAAACTAGTTTCAAAGCACAGAGCTCAAGTAATTTACACCAGAAACACCAAAGGTGGGGATGCCCCAGCTGTTGGTGAAGATGCATGAACAACAGGTGAGCAAGTATCCGGGGTCTCATAATGTAGGAAGTATGCATCCCCATTACAAAACTGTACTAATTCTTTTAATTTTTTTACAGGTCCCACCAGCTGTACATTTTGAAAAATAAAACTTTATTAAACCAATAAGTGGGTGTGTGTTTCCTAAGAGAAGCAGTTACAAGGGATAATAGCAGGTGTGGGTTTGCTGATTATGGTTGTTGCAAAAGTACCAGGAAACCATTAGTTTTTTTCTTTGTGTGACTGCTGTTTGTTCCTTGCTACACCTTCAGTTTTGAATTGATGCCTGAAAGGAAATGAAGAGTTAACAGGACAAAAGTGAGAGACTTTCCAAAGGGGTGGTGGGTTGGGGTCCAGGCACAGGACCCATACCTGGATTGCCAGCGGCGTCCATTATTCCAGACCCGGCCAAAAGAAGGTAACCACCCTGCACTGGTGCTAGAGCTGTGATCAAAGTTGGCTCCGACTCTGTCTGGGGGGAGTTTCTTCAATTTCTGTTTTTCCTCTGTAATAGTAAGTAAATGGCTTATTTGAATAGGAAGATTTAAAGAGCACCTCGCTGCCATTCTTGAATTAGTTCACTCACTTTCTTTGAGAAATTCTTCATAGGAGGGTCCTATTTGTTGATTCCCAGAGCTGTATTCCTCATCTTGGACCACCCAGGGAGGTGTGGCTCCTGGGAAAGAGGCATTAAGTAGAACTTAACACATTGCGTACCACATGGAAATCTCTGACATAGGCCAGGGACCACAAGCTTTGGGGCAAACTGCACATTATTTAAATCAACTACTGATCGCCTCCGGAATCATCAAAATAGTTATCTGCATCTTCGATCTCACTAGGAATATCTGATAAATGGTTAAATACTTCCGGAAGTGTGTCAGTTTCGTTGGTTTCCTTTTTGTGAGGGGGCATTTCTAAAAGTGCCAGGAACTTAAAGACAAAGACTATTTGAATGACCAAAATACAATGTAACTGCAATGCTTTATGGGTTCATGCAATTATATAGCTTTTCGTAGATTGACCTGCATGGTTTCCACAAATGAGATTGCGTCATTCGATGTGGACAAGACCGTGTGTTGACATCTAAGGTCCATAACAGATGGCGCGTGAGAAACGAGAAAACTTCGTGAGTGGTCCTTAACAGATGGTGCACGAAACACAAGCAAACTCGTGAGCGGTACGCAATGTGTTACGGCACTTTGTGTATGCGGTTATATTGAGTTTTATCTGTGTTGATTACTATCTCATTGTTGAGGCATATTTGGATAGTTTCCAGTTTGGGGCTATTAAAGATAGATAAAGCTGCTACAATTTGTATACAAGCCTTTTTTCTTGGAATGGCTGATCATAATGTATGTTTAATTTTAAGAAGCTGTTAGACTGTTTATCAAAGTGGTTGTGCCATTTTACACTCCACCAGCAATTGAACGAGAGTTCTTACACACACCTGTTCAGTCTTTAATGTTAACCATTCTGATGAGCATCTTTTTATATGCCTTCATTGAGTTTTGAGTTCTTGATATACTCAGGATCCAAGTCCTTCATCAGATGGTGCTTTTTTTCTTTTCATTTTCATCTTCCAACCCCCTACTCTTTGGAAATCATCAGCTTGTTCTCTATGAATTTGTTTTGTTTATTCATTTACTTTTTTTAGATTCCATGTGATTATATGGTATTTGTCTTTCTCTGTCTTATTTTACTTAGCATAATACCCTCTAGGTCCATCAATTTTGTTGCAAATGCCAGGATTTCATTTTTTATTGCTGAATAATAATTCCATTGTGTGTATCACATCTTCCTACCTTCATCTATTAATGGACAGCTGGATTGCAGTTAGTGCTTTGTCTTAATCAGTTTTACTTATTTTTTTCTGGTGTACCTTTCTCAGAAGTATTGCAACATCAGGTCAATGCACAGGGTGGACAGCAACCTCCTATTCCATCTCCCTGTTCCAAAAAGCCATGTAATATATTGTCCTCAGAGGACACATTAAATATTGAGAACTGTTAACATATAACTACACTTGACTTAGCCAAAAGGCTGAGAAGTGATTCAACTTTAAAAAATAATTGCCTCACCCTGACCAGCTTGGCTCAGTTGCCTATCAATCATCCCACAAAGTGAAAAGGTCGCTGGCTAGATTCCCAGTCAGCACATGCCTGGGTTGTAGTTTCAGACCTCAGTTGGGGTGTGTAGGAGAGGCAACAGATATTGCTCACATTGAAGTTCCTCCCATCCTTCCTCTCTAAATTTTTTTTTTGTTTCTAAATTGCTTCTTACACTCTGAGAAAACACTGCCTTGGGCCTTACCTGAGTGGATGTTACCAACTCCTGGTGTGTCCTATAGTTGGAAATGAGAGAAAAAAAAATATCCTAGATTTAGAAAGCCAAGATATGATAGGATACTCATAGCTAGAGAAAGGGCAAACTTATAGGAGACTGATGGAACTAGTGCCACAATACTAACTATACACCCTGTTAATGTTATACCTTAAGAGCGCAGTAGGCTTTGGCTGGTGTGGCTCAGTGGATTGAGCACCCACCCGCAAACCAAAAGGTTGCTGGTTTGATTCCCAGTCAGAGCATGTCTGGGTTGCGGGCCGGGTCCCCAGTAGTGGGCACATGAGAGGCTCCCTCCTTTCCCCTCAAAATAAAGAGCACAGTAGCCCTGCCTAGTGTGGGTTGGGCATCACCCCACAAGCAAAAAGATCATAGGTTCCATTCTTGGTCAGGGCACATGCCTGGTTGTGGGCCAGGTCCCCATTTGGAGGTGTGTACGAGAGGCAACTGGTGGATGTTTTCACACATCAGTGTTTGCCTCTTTCCTCTCTAAAAAGAAATAGAATATTTTTTTATTTCATCTTTACTGTACTCCATTACCATCTGGTCCCCATAAAAATAAATCTTTAAAAAAGAAAAAAGCATAGCCCCAGCTGGTGTGGCTCAGTGGATTGAGTGCCAGCCTGCAAACCAAAAGGTTGCCGGTTTGATTCCCAGTCAGCACATGCCTGGGTTCCCGGCCGTGTCCCCAATTGGGGACACATGAGAGGCAACCAATTGATGTATCTCTCGCATATCAATATTTCTCTCCCTCCTTCTCCCTCCCTTACCCTCTCTCTAAAAATAAATTTAAAACACAATAAATCATTGAAAGTCCTGTCCTCAAGAGACTCATGGTCTTAATAGTGGAGCTGTGCTTACTACATGCCAGGTGAACAAAAAAACCCTTTCCTCACAGCATAGTGTATTTTGCCGTGTATAATGTGCACTTTTTTGCCCAAATTTTTGAGGGAAAAGGTGCATTGCAAATGGGTATAATTTGTGTATAATGCACACAAAAACATGGGTGTGCATTATATACAGTAGAATGCGGTACATGGTATTAGCAATGGCAACTGGATATGCAAAAAGGAAGCATAGTACAGCTGGAATATAGACTAAAGATAGCAGGTGATGCAATGACTCTGTGTGTTTGAAACAGGATTGCAGGGAAGAGTAGGAATTGTTCTAAGGGGCCAGCTTGTACCGAGGAGGTAAAATAGACATACTTGATAGCATGTGGAAGATGGATGGGATAAGGATCATCTACAGTTCTTGGAAATACAGGAGGGGGGTAATTTCAGATGCCTGTAGGCTATCTTCCAGTGTATTAAGCTGGAACTGTGGGTTCTCTAGAGGATGCAACTTAGGTTTCGGTACCCTTCTAAGTGGCAGTGGGGACAATAGGTGTGGTTGGAGGGTTAACAAAGATGTCTCAAAACACTATATACTGTGGAACACTACAGCAAGAGAAAAGCTCACAAGGAAGACAAGAGTGGGTAGGAAACCCAGGAGAGATGGGTGTTCTTGATGCTGATGGGTCATTGACTCTTCCTAGCTGGCTTATCCATTGTACCTGGTGGCCAATGAATGTCAGAGGCTGTCCTGTGTCCATCCAGTCAAGCTCTTGGGCTGGTGGGAGGTCCAAGTATGAGGGCCTCTGTGAGGTGGAGGCTACTTGACTGAAAAAGAAACAGGAGCCAGGCTGGCAGAGGTCCTTGAGCCATGAGGATAGCAAAGACGAAATTTGTTCCCATATTCCCACTAAAAAAATTACAGAATGCTCTTAACAGGTCAAACTCCCAATGAGAGGTTCTCTTACCTGTTAGTCCCTTTCCAGCTTCCAGGTGCTGAGGAGCCCTCTTCTGGGTCTGGCACTGCCTGAGGCTGAGTTTGATTCAGGAAAAATAAATGTGTCTAGGGTACTTAAGAGTCTGCCTAGGCCATGCTCCCACCCTCCAGAAGGAAACAAATTGGCATATGGAGAGTCCTGCCCATCTTATAAACTCTCCCCTTCCAGCCCTGCCCACATCTTATCCACTGACAAGACCTGCCCCCTGATGGACAGGTAAGGAAATTCAAGCAGAACAGGTGAAGCATGAGGACGTTGAGTTTTCTTAGAGCTGATAGGTGAAATGTTGGACCTGGGAGAAGCAGGAATCAGTGGATTTGGATACTGCTCTGGCTTCTCCGAGGGAAACCAACCTCTAAGACGGACCGAACCACCTCCTGCCGGCTGTGCTCCACCTCACGGATCTGAGCTGCCATCTGTGGGAGAAAGGCTGCTTAGGTACAAGATCATGGGGGCTGGGGGCTTCAGAGCCCTTTCCTTTAACTAACCTCTTTGATCACTTCATCCTCTTTTTCCTCATAAGAATCCAAACCTTTCACCATGGATTTCTTGAATCTAAAAAGGAAAAGGGCAAGTTAGCCCAGAACCCCAAGTCCTGCCAGTTGTGAAAAGATTCTCAATAGATAATTTTTTTCTTTAAATTTTGAGTTATTTTAAATTCACAGAAAGAAAATAGTACAACGAACACCTTAGTACCTCATCCAGGTTCACTGTTAACATTTTGCCATACTGGCTCTACTTCTCTTTTATACACATACTTCCTTTTTTGCCAGAACAAAAATGGGTTTTAGACATTATGAGACTTAACTTTAAATCTTCAGCATGCATCTCTTGAGAATAGAAACAGTCTATTAAACGATGAAACCATTACCACATTTAAGAAAATAAATTTTTATTCTTGATATTCAAATTATCCCATATGTGGACAGTGAGAACCCCTCCAAACCAGCTCTTTTGTCCTCTGGACCACTCCCTGGTCTCACCATGTACTACTTTCCCTGCACCAAACCTGAAATGGACCATTTCTCCAATGAGATCTAGTTCCTTTTGGTAGAAGGTAGTATTTAGAAACAAAGAGCTGAGGGGGAACAGGTAAAAAAGGTGAAAGGATTAAGAAGTACAGACTTCCTGTCAAGATGGTGGCATGGCTAGTCTTCTTGCACTATCACATCAAAATTGCAACTAAACTATTGAAAAGTCATCATTCAGAACTGTCAGAAATTGAGCTGAGTGCTCAATTAAGTCCTACAATTATGGAATTAAGGAAGAAATAGCACTGAGACTGCTAGGAGGGGGTAGAGACACAGAATGGGTGGGTCCCACACCCACATATGGCAGATAAAACTTGGGAGGGATATCTCAGGAGTGAGGGGCCCCAGCCCCACATCAGGCCCCCCAGCACAGGATTCCAGTGCCAGGAAGATAAGTCTCCGTAACTTCTGGCTGTAAAAACCAGCGGGGGTTGAGGGTGTGGAAGACAGAAACTTCTGGAATCCCAGGGAATTCCTCTTAAAGGGCCAGCACACAGATGTACTTGGACTCACTCCCTGAGCTCCACTGTAGGGGCACCAGATTGGAAGGCAACAGAGACATATGGAGAGGAACTAAATTGTCTGGCATGAGGGCGAGAGCCGGGGGCAGCTTTCTCTCAGAAGTGCTGGTGGAAGCCATTGTTTGTTTTCTGAGCCCATCCTGAAGAGAGCCACAGAGCCAGCAGGAGGCACCATATTTGAGACTCCATCAATCTGGCTATCACTGTTTGCCCTACCCAGGTGATTCCCTGTGGCCTGGCCCCACCCAAATTTCAGGCCCACCCAAGCTGTTTCCAGTGGCTTTTCCATATAAATGGCTTGTCTTGGCCCATGCTCCAGATTTTCCTAAATTCTCTCAAACAAGCAGCATCTGGCTTCAGCAAGCCCCATACCTTTCACTAAGTTGCCCCAGGCCTGGCACTGGCAGCAGCTAGCCTTGAGTCACTGCATGGCCTCATCTAGGCAACTCTAAGCCCAGCACAAACAGAGCCATCTGCAGATTGTTTTGAGCTGTGTGACCCTGGACAGAACACAGTGGGTGGCTAACCTTGGAAGTGCCAACAACAATCAAGGCTCAACTACAACAGGTGGTGTACACAGCCCACCTGGTGGGCGCACCTTGAGTACCCAGTTTGGGTAATAGAGGACACTGTACCACTGGACCCTACAGGACATGACAGTAAGCCATTCTACCAAGCCTAGGAGACATAGCAGCTCTATGTAATACACAGAAACAAACACAGGGAGGCTGCCAAAATGAGGAGACAAAGAAACATAGCCCAAATGAAAGAATAGATCAAAACCACAGAAGAAGAACTAAACAAAATGGAGACAAGCAATCTACTACATGTAGAGTTCAAAACACTGGTTATAAGGATGCTCAATTAATTTAGTGAGGACTTCAGTAACATAACAGAGATCCAGTTGGAAATGAAGGATGCACTAATTGAAGAAAAATTTATAGGGAAACAACAGTAGAGTGGATGAAGCCAGAAATCAAATCAGCGATATGGAATATAAGGAAGCAAAAAACAACCAATCAGAACAGCAAGAAAAAAAAGAATTAAAAAAAAATGAAGATAGCCCTGGCTGGTGTAGCTCAGAGGAATGAGCACAGGCTGCAAACCAAAGGGTTGCCGGTTCAATCCCAGTCAGGGCACATGCCTGGCTTGCAGGCCAGGTCCCTGATAAGGGGCGCACGAGAGGCAACCACACATTGATATTTCTCTCCCTCTTTCTCCTTCCCTTCCCCTCTCTCTAAAAATAAATAAATAAAATCTTACCAAAAAATGAAGATAGTGTAAGGAGCCTCTAGGACAACTTCAAGCATACTAACATTCATATCATGGGGGTGTCGGAATAAGAAGAGAGAGAACACAAGAAATTGAAAACCTATTAGAAAAAAATGACAGAAAACTTCCCTAATCTGGTGAAGGAAATAGACATACAAGTCCAGAAAGCACAGAGTCACAAGCAAGATGAACCCAAAGAGGCCCACACCAAAACATATCATAATTAAAATGCCAAAGGTAAAAGACAAAGAGAGAATCTTAAAAGCAGCAAGAGAAAAACAGTTAGTTACCTACAAGGGAGCTCCCATAAGACTGTCAGCTGATTTCTCAAAAGAAACATTGCAGGACAGAAGAGACTGGTGAGGAATATTCAACACTATGAAAAGTGGAGGAGACCTACAACCAGGGCTACTTTACCCAGCAAAGCTATCATTTAGAATCGAAGGACAGATAAAGAGCTTCCCAGACAAGAAAAATCTAAAGGAGTTTATCACCACTAAACCAATATTATATGAAATGTTAAAGGGCCTTCTTTAAGAAGAAGAAGAAGAAGAAGATAACCCTGGCTGGGGTGGTTCGGTGGATTGAGCACCAGCATGCAAGCTCTAAGGCTGCTGGTTCGATTCCCAGTCAGGGCACATGCCTGAGTTGCAGGCTAGATTCCCAGCTGGGGATGTGCAAGAGGCAATCAATTGATGTTTCTCTCCCTGTCTTTCTCCCTTCCTTCCCCTCTCTCTAAAAATAAAAATAAAAAAAATCTTTTTAAAAAAGATAAAAATATGAGCAATAAATACATATCTGTCAACAATTAAATCTCAAAAACAAAGTAAAGAAACAAGAAGAGCAAAAATAGAATCACAGAGAACATTTTGTTGGTTGCCAGATGAGAGGGGTGTTTGGCAGATGGGAAAAAAAGGTGAAGGGATTAAGAAGCACAAATGGGCCCTCGCTGGTGTGGCTCAGTGGATTGAGTACCGGCTTGTGAATCAAAGGGTCACTGGTTCAATTCCCAGTCAGGACACATGCCTGGGTTGTGGGTCAGGTCCCCAGTAGGGGATGCACAAGAGGCAACCATACATCACTGTTTCTCTCCCTCTCTTTCTTCCTCCCTTCCCCTCTCTCTAAAAATAAATAAATAAAATCTTTTAAAAAAATGGACTGTGCTGGTCTGCATGCAGAGAACTTTTCAATCTCCCTTGATTTCTTTGTTCTGCTTTCCTTCTTCCTCCTTACAAAAATCTCTGTCTGCACCCTCTTCCTGCACTGAGATGTTAAGATGGGCTTTGAGACAAGAGTCCCTGTCTTCTCAGATTGCTGGCATCTCAATAAACCTCATTCCTTTTCACTAGCACTTTGTCTAACAAGTTTGGCTTTCAGTTGCAGCAGGCAGCAAGCACTGCTATTTGGTTACAATGAAACAGCTTCTCATCAACTCTGGAGTTCTGATGAAGTGTAGGGCTTTCTGTCCTGCCCCTCTCAAACTAGGGCTGCAGACTTTAAAACCGTGTAGCTACTGTCCACATTTGGCTCCCCAGCAGCTCCCACAACTCATGCTGAGGTCACTTGGCCCTTTTTGTCTCAGATTCAACCTGGTCCTTTTTGGCATGTGGGACAAGGACCTGGGAAGCCGGCGATTGGGCTTACTCCTTTTGCTGTCTCTATAAGTAATAAACTGTCTAAACCTAAAAGTGGCTCATTTTATCATTACTTGTCAGTCAGGCTTGTCCTTGTCTGGTCTTGTATGTGTATGTCTGCTTGAAATTTATAGGGTTAAAAGTGAAAACTACATTTAAATAAAAGCTCCAAGAGTACATCCTCATAATTCTCAATTATAAACTTTTCTGCTCAACTATACTTTATTCACCCACCAAAATCATATGACACTGGGTCAGGGTATGAGGAGTGTGTGTTTTTGTCCTCAGATCCCCATCTTCTCCCAGTCTGAAGCACAGGTCTGAAGGCAAGGTAGTGGGATTTAGGCATTTATCATTCCTCATTATTCTCCACACTGAGTAGAAAGGAATAATAGATACCATGAGTTTCTCTGTAACTTTGGCTCTGGGATCCCCTTGGGTTACACATCCCATATTCTCAATGTGGTCCTAATAAAAGTGGTGTCATGAGGCTGCCTATGTTGTCTTCTTGAGGCAGTCAGGGCTCATACTCCCTTTGTGCTGACCAGCTTCCTGCACTTGTTTCTGAGGGTCCTCCAGAGGCCAGTTCAAATAGAGTCTAAAACTATTAAGGGTAGAACCCTGGCCAGTTGGTTGGAGCATTGTTCTGTAAAACGAAAGGTTGCAGGTTGCATTCCCTAGGCACATGCCTAGGCTGTGGGTCCGATCCCTGGTGGGGGAACATGTGAGAGGCAGCTGATGCAATTGATGTTTCTCTCTAGAATCAATGAGCATGTCCTTGGTGAGGATAAAAAATAATAATAAACTATTAAGAGTGGGTACTGAGTTGGCACCAGTTTCTTGCACATTATTAACAACCTCTTCTATTCCTAAAGGAGTTAGTATTCACTGTGCCACACATATAAGTAGCTGATTAGTCAACTTTTACTATATATTGTTCTCTATTTGCTAAATGCATTACAAATCCAATCCCCAATTAGATTATAAACCTTTCAAAGACTGTCATACTTCTTTTGTGTCCAATATAGTACCTAGGATAATGAGTACTATGAAGAAAATGGAAACTTATGAAGTCTTTGCTAAACTTTCCAATTAATAGAGGAAACTCCTGTACTTGACACAGATCCAGAGAATTCCCACTCTGCTACTTCATCTTTCATAAGCGGCGACTTACTGTGCATAATCTTGAGGGGAGATGAGAAACTTCTCTTTCATATGAACCTCGGCCTTGTTCTCCCACCAGAATCGGTTGGTTGCTTTCTTATGCTCTGGGCTGAGAATGGAGAGTATGAGTAATCTCAATGGTAGATTATAGAATATCACTCAGATATTTAGGAACAAGAAATAAGTAATGCGAACTGACATCTGGATTTCTGCCTCTGGGCAAGGCCATGAGAGAAATACTATTAATTAGTAGTCTCTTCCAGATTTCCTGTCTCCTTTTTCCAATAAAAATGTGGGAATCTAAGAGGAGGTGTTGGGAGGTAACCTTGAGATAGGGGCCCTGCTGGCTTTTCCAGTTAGACCACCAAGACCACTGGGACCACGGCAGCCAAAATCCCTCTATCCCTTAAGGCAGGCAACGCCTATACGGTGACAACCCTTCGACCCTGATCAAATCGCAAAAGCGTTCCTCCTCTCAGCTACCCTAAATCCTCCCTCCCACGTATGTATATGAACGTGCTCGACGAGGCTCCTAGCCCGAATCTCACCTGGCCAGGTGCTCCAGCAGCCCCCCGTGCAGCACTGTCAGGTTTCCGTGACTTAGGTGCTTCCGCACCTCACAGCTGCAGCACAGGCACCAGCAGCACCGATCGTGCTCGGGCACGTAACGTTCTACCTGAGCTGTGCGGACGGCCTTGCGAGCGGCCTCCACCTGCGGGAGAGTGTAACCGGAAAGAGGCCAAGTGGGAACCCGAGCGAGATCCCCCCAGATCCCACCCGTTTGGGTCCTCACTGAACCGCCCGCATCCCTGCCCCCAGGCCGTCCGCCCTCCACTGCAGCCTACCGGTCGCACCTGTGGTAGGAGCCGATCTAAAGCCACCTTCAGCTGCCGCTGGTGCTTGCGGCTGTAGACGTGGCCGCGACCACAGAAGAAAGTCTGGCGGCACAGAGCACACCGCTGTGCCGGCGCCATCGGCCCAAAGCGGGGCAGCGCGACGCGCGGCGGCTCCTACGCAATCCGCGGACTCCTCACCGCCCAGGGGGCGGGGCCAGGCCGCAGCACTCCGCGGCTCCCTACCACAGGCAGGCGCCGCTGCAAGCTCTGCTGCGGCTGCGCGGTCCGTCCCCCGCTCTCTACGCTCCAGAGCCGCGGGTCGTCGACCTCCGCGAGCGCTGTCTAGCCAGAGAAAGTCGTCAGGCTGCCGTGCGGATGCGCGGGGCAGAGCACACGCAACGCTTAGGTGAAACTGCAGCAGTGTAAGCCACACGCACGTCGAGGTATTGACAAGGACCCGTACTGGACAATGTAACAAGTCATCACTAGTATTTACAGGAAGCTCACTGTGTGTCCAGCGCTTTACATTAACTACCTCATTTAATCCTCACAAAAACCCTAAGCAGTGTACTGTTATTATCGGCATTTTACAAGTGGGAAAACTGAGGCTGGGGGAGGAAGTCTCCTTGTGGAAGTTTGCACAGGTGTTAGTTAAGCAGTGGAAGCAGCACCTTGCGCCCCGTGCTCTTCAGTACCAGCAGTCTGTAAGGAAGACATGCTGAGGGTGGCCATAATCTAAAACCTCATCAGAGTCACACCCCAGAAAGGTATTGTGAGCATTGCCCCTGTAAAGCTGTAAAGGGGAAACTATAAAGGGTAAAAAATCATTTAATATGTACAAGTGCTAACTAGTGGAATTTTTAATCTTTGCAAGCCACTTAGAATCAGCAGCCATCCTGTCAGTGCTGATCCCAAGCCCTAGGGCAAGCCTCAGGCAAATTGCTTCTTTATGAGGCTGAAATCCTCAGGTTTTGTGATCTCTACCCTAGAGTTCCTCCATAAAAGCCTGGGACCCAGCCCAGCCTTACTTAAAGGATGACTAGGCAGAGCTGGCAGTCACAGACTTCTAGATTTGTAACCTGTATTGGTGCATTAACCTGGATGGGCTACAATGTCTGTAGGTATATACACAGTCACCCTTACATAATTCGGGCCCAGAAAGTAGCCAGAGTCCTCTTCAGATCTTGAATTCCTGTTGAAGCTTCCGTTTAGACTCAAACCTTTGCCAGATGTGATCCATTTTGATAATCCTTGCAACACTCAATTCCTTGACCTCCCATCATTAACATCGAAGGGTCAATCCTGGACCTTCTTCACCTAAAATTGTTCCTTTTCTGAACCCAAACACTGAAGTTTTACTCTAACCACCATCTTCCATCTCCCCATGCAACCTTACCTTCCATCTGGTCTAAGAGCTATAGGAAGACCTCCATTCCTGAAAGTGACTACTCTCACGCCATCACTCAGAACTGGTCGGCGTCTACCAGCTGCCAGAGGCTTCCCTCTGGGACAATAGTTTCCTCCCCCTTCTTCATTAATATTTTATTACTTTTATTTCTGCAAAAATCAGGGCTATTAATTCAACATATTTACATAGTTTCTGTTTCTTTAGTCTATAAAGTACCTTTAGCAAAAAGATATAACACTTCCACAGACTATCTTATAGTTACCACTAAAATAAAGGCCAGTAAATACTGTATGACTTAAGTCACTGATCAAATAATATTAGGTTGTCACATCCCTTTTTAAAAAAATTACCAGTATGTAAGAGGACCATGATGAGAATCTCCTAAATATGCCAAAAACTAATCTGAACAACCAGCAGCCATTTTTGTGAACTCTGACTTTTATATGTCTTTCACAAATCTGTTGCTGAATGTGTATACTGGTATAAATCTATATAGAAATCAACTAGCCATTTACATGAAATGCTTTTTAAAAACTCTCTCCCTTTGAGTCCACAGATTCTACTCAGCATCTAGCCTAAGGAAGTATCTGTGAACCAAGAATAATAGAGGAAATATTTTCACTCAGAATGATAGGCTATCCAGGATTTGCTTCAAAATAATATGGGGGTGTGGCGAATATATAGGGTAACCGTTAAAAATCTGTTGAAGCTGGGTACATAGATAGGATGTGTTCTTTCTGTGTGTATGTCTTAAATTTCCCATAATAAAAATTTTAAAGTGATACATAATATTATTATTTATAATAAGTTTGGAAACCAAATATTTCTCAAACAATAAGAATGGTTAAGAGTTGTTCTATAATTTTTAAAGGCATGAGAAAATAGATGATACAAGGGGGACCCCCCCAAAAAAAACCAGAATTATCTTCTGGAGTGCAGGCCCCTTGTAGTATAGTCTTCCCCTGCTAGGTAGTGTTCTAGAAGCCCATCAGTATCAGTGAACTAGCTGGTGGTGTTGTGAGAGGCTGCGTTCAGCTCCAGTGAATTTTTTTGAAGGCTTTCAATGCACTTGCCCATTTCCTGATGGGTGATTTACGAGCACTGTGTGTTTAGCACTTTTTGACCAAAAATGTCATGACCCTCACGCCCCACCCTCCCTCTTCCCCGTTTTTGCCTGGAGCAACTTTTTCTTGTTTCCTCGATGAAAAGTCCTCAAGGCAGAACATTTTGCCGATGTGGAAGAGGTGGAAAAAACTCCACGGCAGAAGGACTAAAAGGCATCAAAATTTATGAGTTCAAAAACTTTAGAGCAGTGGAAAAAAGTCTCAATAGGCGTATTGCATCAATGGGAAGTACCTTGGAGGTGACTGAAGTTTAAACATGTAAGAATAAATACACAATTTTTTAATAAATAAATTCCGCGTTTTGGGGGTCCCCCTTCGTATAACACGTTATTTCTTTCTTTTTCTTCTTCTTCTTCTTTTTTTTAATCCTCACTGGAGAACATGCTCATTATTGATTTTGGAAAGAGGAGTAGAGAGGGAGACAGAGAGGGTGAGAAACATCAGTGTGAGAAACATTGATTGGTTCCCTCCCATATGCGCCCAAAACTGAAAGATAGCATGTGCCCTGACCAGGAATTGAACACGCAACCTTTTGGTTCACAGGACAATGCTCCAACCAACTGAGCTGGCCAGGACGACATTAAATTCTATATACTATGTATGTTTAGAATGAAATATGACACACTTGAGAAATATTTTTATATAGTGAGATTTGAAATAGATTTTAATATTTAGAAAAGAAGTAATTTTAAAATCTCGCTCACACCTTAACTTTAAGATGTTTGGAAGATCCGTATAGAGTGCATCCTACTGTTCTATAGTCAAGCCTTTCAAAGCCAAAGATTGTCTAGGCCAGTAGTTCTCAAGGTGGGGCCTCCAGATCAGCAACATCAGCATCCGGGAGCATGTTAGAAATGCAATTTCTAACCAGAGACAGGGAAATAAAGAACAAACTGACAGTGACCAGAGGGAAGTGGGCGCGGGGCATAACAGGGCTAGGGGGAAGAAGGCGAAGGGTCAAGTCAAGGAACATGTGTAAAGGACACACAGACAAAGACAACAACGGGGGGAAGGGAGGATTGAACGTGGGAGGTGGAGTTGGGCAGGGCACAGAAGAGTAATGGGGGAAAAATGGGGACAACTGTACTTGAGCAACAATAAAAAAAAAAATGCAAATTCTTGGGCCTTACCCCAGACCTTCTCAATCAGAAGCTCTGGGGTGGAACCCAGCCATCTGTGGCTTAATGAGCCCTTCATGTGATTCTGATGCTCAGTCAAGTTTAAGAATCACTGGTCTAGGTCCTAGGTCCTTTTGGCTTCACTTTACACATTAATACAGAAATATTTCCACCACACTCTTGTGGCAAACTATTACTTCACTTGACTTTCCAAGATGATCATTCTGCCAGACCACGACCATGGATCAAATCAGCTATCAGTTTCCTGCATGTGTTCCAAAGCTGCTTAGAGCAGTCTGCCCTGTCTGCTTCAACTTCTACTAACTGCTTAGCCATCTGCAATTTTGCTTTGAAATTGCTTCCCTGAAATTCTCTACCACCAAATACTCATTCAGCTGCCATTTAAACTGGCCTTGTGTGAAATGGAACTCAACGTCTTCTGTGTGACAACCGTTCTAGGCCTGACAGGTTCACAAGATTCGGACAGACGGAAGAACATTCCTGGAGCTGTGGGGCTGCTTGACATGCCTTTATTCAAGGGCGAGCCATGCATACTGCAAGCTGCATGTGCCCCCGCATGTGTTACTGCGCATCACACTGCATGTCACCTGTCCCCCTGTGTGGCACCCAGAGTGGCACCCAGCAGGGAGCCCCTACCCACTTAAGTACTGAAAGGAAACAAAGCTGGCAGACAGCCAAAACAGGTTGTGTAACATCAATTCTGTGCATGTGAGCCCACTCAGGGCTATCGGAATACTTATCAGGCCCATTCTCAAGGTTATGGGAAACTGCTTTCCTTAGTTGCCCAGACACCTGGGTGAGGAGGCCAGACTGCCTCTGTTTACGCTACATCTTCCTCTTCAGAGCATCCTTTATTTTCATACTCTTAGTGAATGACGCCACCAAGCAAAAGCCTGGAGATTTGCAGTGAGTTATCTTTGATACTCCTTTTTATTAAATCCCCATATCCACTCTGCACAGGTTGTTTTATTGGATTTCTGAGATGTTTAAAGTCTGTTTTTCATTTTTTATACACATAGAACATACCTTATTCTAATTCCCTTCGTTTGCTTGGATTCGTGTAAAATTTTTCTAATGTTTCCAAGTGCCTGGTCTATTTTAGTGCCGTTTACCCTGCAGCCTTCGGTTTTAAGAAAGCCTCTAGCCCTCACCAGTGTGGCTCAGCTGGTTGCGTGTTGTTCAGCAAAGCAAAAGCTGCAGGTTCAATTCCCAGTTGGGGCTCGTGCCTGGATTATGAATTTGGCCCCCAGGCGGGACACATACAGGAGGCAACCCATGAATGTTTCCTTTTCTTTCTCCCTCCCTTCCTTTCTCTCTGAAAATAAATAAATAAAATCTTTAAAAAGAAAAAGGAATAGATTTCATGACTTTATTTACTGCTTTATCCTCTCCTTCTCTTGTTTAAAAAAAAGCTTCTACAATGACTATCCTGATTAATGTCTCTTATTGCCTTCAGGAAAAACGTAAACTTCCCAGCATGACTTCCACAATCTTTTGCAGACGACCCCCAATCTCCTTTCCAAGCTGCTCGTTTGCCACGCCCCTCCTCCAATCAATACAGTTGGTCCTGACTTAACAATGGTTCGATTTAGGATTTTTTGATTCTATGATTTTACAATGGTGTGAAAGTGATATGCATTCAGTAGAAACTGTATTTCAAATTTTTATTGTTAATCTTTTCCAGGGCAAGTGATATTTGGTACAATACTCTCTCATGGTCCTGGGTGGCAGCAGGGAGCCGTGAGAGTAATCAATACTCACTATAGTGTAGTGTTAAGTGCATTTTCAACTTATATTGTCAACTCCTTCTAAGTTGCGAAGCATCTGTATTCCAGCAGTCCTATTGCTCCTATGAACATTAGCATCTCCAACCACTGGATTCATTTGCCTGATAATTTATTATATTAAGTTCTGAAATATGAACTAGAATGGAATTTCCATGAGCCTGGTGACTTGGCCTGGCATGTAGTAAAATCTCAATCCATTCATAAGCTTTCATATCAATTCATTACTGAATGAATGAAATGTCACCCGTTTTGTGAAGTCTTCCAGAATTGTTCTTGCAGAATAATTTCTCGATTCCAATGTCCTTTGTTCATCCTGTCGTTATATTCATTTAGTAGTCAGTTGAAAACCCAATAGTTGAAAGCTCTTCAAGTGCAAGGACTGCCTTGTTCATGCCTAAATCCTTAGCGTGAAGTGGTCTTCTCTGCATGTTTTTCAAATTAACTTAAGCCCATCAAAACTCCAGGCACCTGGGATTAAGATGCACTTGAGATGGGAATTTCAGCAAGGAAAGAACCTATGAAGCATGCAGGATTGACAGCATCAAACTAATGGGTAGTTTTATTTATTTAAAAATTATAAAAAGTAATTTCTTGTCAAAAAAACTGTACAGACCCTGGCTGGTGTGGCTCAGCAGATGGAGTGCAGGCCTGTGAACCAAAGGGTTGCCAGTTCGATTCCCAATCACGGCACACGCCTGGGTTGCAGGCCAGGTCCCCAGTAGGGGACGGGCAAGATGCAACCACACATTGATATTTCTCTCCCTCTCTTTCTCCTTCCCTTCCCCTCACTCTAAAAATAAATAAATAAAAGCTTAAAAAAAAACCTGTACAGAGGCTATAAATAAAATGTGATTATCCTCCGTATCTCTTGCCACCCCCAGTTCTCAAAGATGACTGTTGCTGTTTGACACCTATATTCTTCAAGGTACTTTCCATGCTTAGACGATACATTTTATATGTGAACAATATTCTCTGTCCCATTTAGAATCATATTGAACATACTGTTCTGCCAGTTTTTTACTCCAAAAAATGCATTGTAGACATCTACGTCAGTAAATAGAGCACAATTTAAATACTATCCATATCCCGATGTCTCTCAAATGTATTTATATCTTCAGCTCAGACTTACCTCCTCAACTCCAGCTTACAACAATTATCTATTTGACATACCACCCGATGTCTCACAGATTCTAAACAGAACTGCTTACACCTGCTGTTCCTACAGGCTTTGCTCAAACTAAAAACCTGGGACATTCTTCTTCTCCTCCTGCACCTAGCCAATCCTGTTGACTTACTGATTCTACCTGCAAGATACATCATCCAATCAGTCTGCTTCTCTCTATTTCTACTGCCACTGCCACTACCCCAGTCCTCTTGGACTACTGAAATTCTCTCCTAACAGGTCTTCCTGCTTCCATATTTGCATTCCTGCAAGCCACTTTCAGTGAGGGGCTAGGTTATATTCTATTTGTCATGGCTTTATCCCCATTTTCTCAATAGGCCAACATGAGGAGGTCCCTACCTCCTGGGGTTTGCCCATCTGTTCCCTCCCTCTACCCGAACACTTTTCCTTTGCATCTTCATCCTGGATACTGATTATATAGGTCTCAGTTAAAATGTCTTTCATCCTGGCTGGTGTGGCTCAGTGGATTGAGCACTGGCCTGAGAACCGAAAGGCCGCTGGTTCGATTTCCTGTCAGAGCACATGCCTAGGTTGCCAGCCAGATCCCCAGTGGGCCAGATCCTCATTTGGGGGCAAGCAAGAGGCAACTGATAGATGTTTCTCTTTTTTTTTAATATATTTTATTGATTATGCTATTACAATGGTTGCATTTTCCCTCTTTTGTTCCCCTGCACCTGCACACCCCGTCCCACCTGCATCCTCCCCTTTAGTTCATGTCCACATGGGTTGTACACATGGACGTGGTTTTCTTTGGCTTCTCCATTTCCTATACTATTCTTAACCTCCCTCTGTCTATTTTCTACTTACCATTTATGCTACTTTGTCCCTGTACCTTTTCCCCCATTTCCCTCTCCCCTTCCTTGCTGATAACCCTCCATGGGATCTCCATTTCTGTGATTCTGTTCCTGTTCTAGTTCTTTGCTTAGTTTGCTTTTGTATTTTTAGGTTCAGTTGTTGATAGTTGTGAGTTTGTTGTCATTTTACTTTTCATATTTTTGATCTTCTTTTTCTTAGGTAAGTCCCTTTAACATTCCATATAATAAGGGTTTGGTGATGATGAACTCCTTTAACTTGACATTATCTGGGAAGCACTTTATCTGCCCTTCCATTCTAAATGATAGCTTTGCTGGATAGAGTAATTTTGGATGTAGGTCCTTGGCTTTCATGACTTCAAATACTTCTTTCCAGCTCCTTCTTGCCTGTAAGGTTTCTTTTGAGAAATCAGCTGATAGTCTTATGAGAACTCATTTTGGAGATAACTGTCTCCTTTTCTCTTGCTGCTTTTAAGATTATCTCCTCTTTAATCTTGGCTAATGTAATAATGATGTGACTTGGTGTGTGCTTCCTTAGGTCCAACTTCTTTGGGACTCTCTGAGCTTCCTAGACTTCTTGGAAGTCTATTTCCTTTGCCAGATTGGGGAAGTTCTCCATTATGTTTTCAAGTAAATTTCCAATTTCTTTCTCTTCCTCTTCTTCTGGCATCCCTATGATTCAGATGTTGGAACATTTAAAGTTGTCCTGAAGATTCCTAAGCCTCTCCTCATTTTTGTGAATTCTCATTTCTTCATTCTGTTCTCATTGAATGTTTATTTCTTCCTTCTGCTCCAAACCATTGATTTGAGTCCTGGTTTCCTTCCCATCACTGTTGGTTCCCTGTATATTTTCCTTTATTTCACTTTTCATAGCCTTCACTTTTTCTTCTGTTTTGCGAAGACCAATTCTCTAGGCATTCTGATTATTAGTGTTTTGAATTCTGCATCTGATAGGTTGGCTATCCCTTCATCACTTAGTTGTATTTTTTCTGGAGCTTTCATCTGTTCTTTCATTTGGGCCTTTTTTTTTTTTTTTGGTCTGTGTGCCTGTTACATAGTAAGGGGTAGAGCCTTAGGTATTCACCAGAGCAGGGCAACCCATATCGCTGCTGCGTTGTATGTGGGGGAGGGGTTCGAGAGGGAACAGTGCTGCTTGTCCAGCTCTCTCAGTTTTCAGTCACTTCCTCCACTACCCACAAACAAATTGGGCCCTTCTGGTGCTGACTCCCGGGTAGGTGGGTTTGTGTACATTTTAGGACCCTGTGGGTCTCTCCAACGAGCTCTCCTGTGAGGCTGGGAGTTTCTCCCGCCGGCTCAACTCCCACAGGTTTTTTCGGTCGGGGGTTTTGAGGCTTTATTTCCCTGCACTGGAACCCTGAGTTGCACAGTCTGTCTTGCTCCCCAGCTGTTCCTCCAGGTTTATCTGCACGTCAATGTGGGATCGCCCACACCACCAGCCACTGCCTTGTCACAAGTCCTCTCTGCCCAGCTGCCCCCGTCTCTGCCCCTCATACTGGTCTGGATGAATGTTCCTTCTTTAACTCCTTGGTTGTCGGACTTACATATAGTTCAATTTCTGTTAATTCTGAAAGTTTTTTGTTTTTAAATGTGTTGTCCTCTTTGGTAGTGAGAGGAGGCACAATGTATCCACCTACACCTCCATCTTGGCCAGAAGTCCTTGAAAGCTAGATGTTTCTCTCTCTCTCTTTCTCTCTCCCTTCTCCTCTCCCTGAAAATACATAAAGTCTTTTTAAAAAATAAATAAAATATCTTTCTTGGGAAGGCCTTCTCTCACCTTCTCTCCAATCTAATTTAAGTACCCACAATAACCTAAACTTACCTTATTAGTATTATCATTGTACATTATTAGTATTTGTTTTTTTAAAAAGATTTTTATTTATTTATTTTGAGAGAGAGAGGAAAGGAGAAACATCAATGTGTGGTTGCCTTTTGGATGCCCCCTACTGGGGACCTGGACCACAACCCAGGCATGTGCTGGGGCTGGGAATCAAACCAGCAACCCTTTGGTTCTCAAACTGGCACTCAATCCACTGAGCCACACCAGCCAGGGTATTAGTGTTTGTTTAATGTCTGTCCATCTAGGCTGAAAACTCTGAGGGAGAACCCATTTTGTGTTTTCCTGTACCCTAGCACCTAACACATCAAGAACTCAAATAATTGCTGAATGAGCAAAAAGGAGGATGTGAAGGTAGGAGTATAATATTCTATCAGGGGTAAAATAGATAAAGGTAGATTTTTCTGAGTGTCTTTTTCCACAAAGTCTATATTGTTTTGTTCTTTTTTTTTTTATTATTGTTGACACTGTTACAGGTGTTCCCCATTTCACTCTCTTTGCCCCACTTACCATCCCTGGCCTTCACCACACTGTTGTCTGTGCCCATGGGTTATGCATGTATGTTCTTTGGCCAATCTCTTCCAGTCTCCCCACCCCACTTCCCTTTGAGATCTGTCAGTCTGTTCCATGAATCCATGCCTCTGGTTTTATTTTGTTCATTAGATTCCACATATGAATGAGATCATATAGTATTTGTCTTTCTCTGACTGGCTTATTTCACTTAGAGTAATATTCTCCAGATCTACCCATGCTGTTGCAAAGAGTAGGAGTTCCTTCTTTTTTATAGCTGTATACTATTCCATTGTGTAAATGTACCACAGCTTTTTTATCCACTAATCTTCTGATGGGCACTTGGGGTGTTTCCAGATCTTGGCTATTGGAAGTAATGCTGCTAAGAACATAGGGGCACATATATTTTCTCTGATGTTTCAGGACTTTTTGTTCTCCTTTCTGAACAGTTGCCTTTGGGATCCACTTGCAACTTAAGCCAGACATTGACAAGAATGTGGACAGGGATAAGAATATGCACAAAGTGCAGATGAGGTGGACAAATTAAGACCAAATCAGATGATATCCTCTCCTTCTTGGGAGATGAATAGACCAGGGTGATAGGAGAGTGGACTCTGGTTGCAGAGTGCTAGGTGGGCACAGAGTGAATGACACTAATGACCTGGTCCCTCCACTCATTCTTCAGGTGAATATCAAATAAAAATTAGCATCCAGACAGTCCAGGAAGAGAAAATCAGCACAAAGCATCTCCAGGTAGATTGAGGAAAGGCAGTTCTCCACATGCTTCAACTGGGCATCTGCATGTGTCTATTCTTTTCTTGACACTAGTCACTTTTTCCCATCCCATCCCTGCTCTTTTCCACCTCCCTGACTCCTGTCTCCTCAGAGCATTATTAGCCCTGTCTCCCTCACTCCTCTGACCTTCCACCCCTGCAGGACATGGCTGACTTTGAGCGCTTCTGAAAACCACTAGCTGTTGTTAAATCTAGACCTGGAAAGAGGACCCCGTGCTAACATTTGCTGTGTGAAGTCTTTCCCAGCTCCTTCAGACAGAGCTAATTGCTATCTTCTCTGTGCTTTCAAAGAATGTTGAATCTGCCTGTCAGAGAAGTTACTAGTTACAGTTCTTAGCAAACAGTGCATTCTTACTAGCTAGGCTCTGGGAGTTTGGACATGGGGGTCTTGGACATGAACATGACATTCCATTGTATTGTTCTCACTGATTGCCAGTGCCACTATGGGTAAGTGCTGAGACAGGGACTGTATGGTAAACATTCCTTGGTTTTGTGGTTCTCTCCCATCAGCCTTAACACTCTAGGAATTGAGCAAATATTATGTGAGACCATCTTTACTACCCTGAAATGAATCTTACCAATAAAAATAACCTACCTACACATATAATTTTAAACAGACCAATTAGTGCTAACTGTAATGTTAACAAAAAATAAAGGGAGAAAAATTTATAAAATGTTTCTTTTAATTAATGAATTGTATTTGACAACATGAGCTAGTTGGAAATTTGCACATATGACGAGGTCTGTCCAGATAAAAAGTCTAGCCATTGTTAATATATGAAGAATGGTTTGCACGACATCAATGTAACCTGGCAGCCAAGGAGAATGGACTGGAATGCATATGTGTGAACAATGACGACTTCACTGTACTAGTTGTTGGGGGCAGTAGACACCCTTGAGTGAGCATGTGTACAGTGTGGCCGTCACATTCAAAGTGACTGAGTGAGTAGAGCAATGAATCTGCATCAAATTTTGTGTTAAGCTTGAAGATTCCTCCACGGAAACTATTTAGATGATTCAGAAGACTGAAGCTTTGGACAACTGGTGACTGGCAGCTTCATCACAAAGTTCCCGCTTATGCATCATGTCTCCTACAGTTTTTTGATGAAACATCAAATCACCCAGGTGACTGAGCTCCCCTACAGCCCAGATTTGGCACCCTGTAACTTCTGGCTTTTCCCAAAACTAAAATCACCTTTGAAAGGAAAGAGATTTTAGAATGTCAATGAGATTCAGGAAAATACGACAGGGCAGCTGATGGTAATTGGGAGAACTATGTGAGGTCCCAAGGTGTCTACTTTTAAGGGTACTGAGGTGTCATTGTCCTATGTACAATGTTTCTTGAATCTTCTTCAATAAGTGTCTCTATTTTTCATATTATATGACTGGATACATTCTGGACAGATCTTGTACTTATAGTGAATAGCTTAGATTTAAGAGATGATATTCAAATAACTATTGAAAATTCTTTTTCTTTTTATTGGCTACTTTGAAACAATAACTAAAGATTTGTTTATATGTAGAATACCTGTGAATACAACAGATAGACAGAATGATACAGGCATGTGGTATTGATGACTTAAGTGCCTGAGCGGCTTTGCTATCAGCAAAGTAATTTTTCCAAAATGGCAGATAATTCTTGGTAAAATTCCAAACCAAAAAGTACAATCTTCCTTAGTTGCATTCCTGGAAAATTCAGTGCGTATTAAAATGATGTACCCTGACTGATATGGCTCAGTGGGTTGGGCACAGGCTGCAAACTGAAAGTTCCCTGGTTTGATTCCCAGTCAGGGCACATGCCTGGGTTGTGGGCCAGGTACCCAGCGTGGGGCGCACGAGAGGCAACCAATTGTTGTTTCTCTGGCACATCGATGTTTCTCTCTTTCTTCCTTCCCTTCTAACAAATAAAAATCTTTTAAAAAAAAGAAAATCATGCAACAAATGCTTTCTGTTAAGTTAGATTCTCAGCTCTGGTCATTATAAATTTCTCCAGGGTGAGAAACTGCCCCCTACACTGAGGTCATCTGACATTCCTGGGTCTGACTTCAATGCCCACTATACCCCTTTTGGGCAACCAGGGACCTCTAGGGTCAGGGAGAGGCCCTGGCCTATCACTGCTACATTTCCCCTGCGTGTTTGGGAATGAATGCACACGCTACAGCGCAGAGGTGGTGGTGGAGAGGTGACTAAGGTGGGATTTTGTATGTTACCAAAATGTGCAAATCAAGCAAACAAACAAGGGCCTTCCTTCAAAGGCAGAGATTTTGGTCTGATAGGCCATGGATCATGCTTTTCAGGAAATCCACATTTCAGAGACCAAAGAGGGGGCAGTCAGATTTCCAGTGAGACAGACTGCAAAGGATTAAGGGGTGAATAAGTGGACAGGAAATAAAGGCTACTAGATGCTGCTTCTTTGGGCCTTTTGCAGGGTTGGCTGCTACAAGCTGACATCTCCCAAGACTATTCTTATAACCCAGAAAAGTGGAACTTGCTCCAGGATCCAAAAGAAGATTGAGTATTTTCTTCCTTTGAGGAGAGTATGGAATCCCTTTGCTGCACACCAGGAAACTGCCCCATTGTCTCTGGTGCACCCATCAGCTCTGAGGGCATCCCATTTATAACCTCAAAGTTGATCTCCACCTCTCCCCCACCCCCATCCTCAGAAACCACACACACACACACACACACACACACACACACACACACACCAGGCTGCTGCAGGTAACTTTAATAAGGCATGGTCTGACTGTCACTTCTTAAAGGTCAAAGAGGAAGGGCATCACATCTGTAAGAAAAGAGAGATAAAGGAATTTATCTGTCCTTTGCATTTGCTGTTCCCTAAGCCTGGAATGCCCTCTCACAGCAGATGTTCTTCTCTCTTAAGGCCCACATGCCAGCTGGTGTCCAGGAAAAGAAAAAGCCCTTTTTGCACATAACCTCTCCAACCATGCTTCTGACATTGTGTGGTCACCATTTCCCTAGGCTGCTAGACTGTGTGTAAGCCCAATTGCACCTTAGTTGTTTCTCTGTCAACTCCTTGTATCTCAAATCCCATGATTGTGTGTGGGGTCCCCACCTTAGGCAGGCATCACCCCTGGGTCTCAGACCACTGCTATCCTCTCCCCTTCCTACAGAAGGTAACCGCCCCCCGGTGGGGTCCAAGTTCCTTCCTTGCACATTTGGCCTTAGGTCAGGATCTTCAGGTCCCCTGCTCTTGCCCACCTCCCACCATATGACAGGGCCTCACACCTGGCTGGCTCATGCACTGTTGGATACTTTCCAGCTGAGTGGAATCCAAGGCTCGGGCCTCCTCCTCAAAGCGGCGGTGTCCCTCCTCTGTCAACTTCCAGAGGCAGGATCGAGGCCATGGGCTAGCCCCACCCTGCATGCTGACGGGCACTTTTTCAAAGCTGTCTCGGAAACAGAGATTGTGACGGATGGTATTCTTCCAGCCCTCCGGAGCCGTCCGGAAAAAGGGGAAATGTTGTCTGTGGACAGGGAGGGGTGGTAAGGAAAGGCACAGTTTCCTTTGCAGACATTGTGTCCTTGAGTATATTCTCCCCCAGGGGCCAGGAACCACAGCCCTCCTCTCCAGAAGGACAATGGCAAGTTGGCCTAAACTTCTCTTCTGCTGATTGAGCATGTGGCAAAAGCTCCACCTGGTGCATTGCTTGTACAAACCCTTGTCTTTTAAGCCCAGTTTACTGCCCCCATTCCTAGGCTCATCATCCTCCCAGGGACCAAGTACAAAGTAGGCCAGCCAACTCCTGTAAGAAGAATGCTGGTTAAGGAAGGGTTCCACTTGAGAATTAATATTCTGAGACTTCTGATACAGGAAAAAGGTCTGAGAAACTCCTCATACTCATGCGTACTTGACTACCAAAGCTAAATGTAAATCCCTTGGCAATTGGGTACCCCCGAGGGTACAGGGAGCTTTGTCACATGGCACAGCCTAAAGGGAAAGCATGGGAAACTAGACTTCACACTAGATAGTCCTGAGAAGGAAGGTGGGAGAATTTATCACCCAGGTGAATTTATGTTTTAAAGAACTAAGATATAAAGAGATTAGACTTTTCTAATGTGAGTGGGGGTGGAGGTAGACATCTTCCTGTACAGGTGACGTGTTGACACACATTCAGGGACGATTCAGAACCAATGCCTGGGAAAGGAGAGCTGGGAATGCACTTATCCTCTCATCCTGATGGTAAAACGGAGGCAGCAGCCAAGGGCTGGGCAGACTGGAAGGTTTCAGTACAAGGACCTTGACCCTCTCCCGTCCCCTCCTCACAGGGCCCGGCACATACCGAGTGAAACTGTAGATCTGCTGCACGTTGAGGCCACAGGGGGAACTGTTTCTTAGAGCCAGTGCAATTAGGTGGAAGTAATTGAGAGGGGGCCGGGGCCAGAGCCTCTCCTCCTGGCTGTTGCCTTGCTGAAGCTGACTCTGGAGGGAGGCCCTTTTGTGAGGGTGTGGGAGGGCCACACAGGAGCTGTCATCCTGGTCCTTAGCCTCCTCCTCTTCTGTGAGCTAGAGGAACACAGAGTAGGAACTGGTCCTGACTCCAACACCTCTACTCCAGGGGTGCAGTGGCAGAAAGGGGTAGTGGTTTAGGGCCACCATCTGGACTGCTCCCCCACCCAAGGGCACAGATAATTTCTGAACCCATTAACCCTTTGTTATCCCTAAAACAAACAAACAAAAGAACTCTCTGATGCATCGTCACTATGCCCTCCCTGCCTACAAGCCCGGAAGTTCCTACCTCGCAGTTGCTGGGGGAAGAAACAAACCGCTTCCGAGGGGAGAACCGCTCTCGAGAGGAAGGCGGCAGTGGCTCCATGACTTTGGCCTCTGAGCAGTCGGCACAGCCCTCCTCTTTGGGGGCTGGCTGAGGGTGGGGGAGCATACTTGTCAGGTCCTCCCCCTTATTAGGTTCTGGGACCTCCAGCTTTCCAGGAGGAAACACAATGTTGGGGTTTACCCACATCCACAGGTTGGGCTCAATATCTGGACCTGTGCAGAGAAAAAAGATTGTGTTCCATAGCTCACTGGACTTTGGGTGTCCAGCCCAGGCCACAAGACCATCCATGTCAGAGAACTCACTCCCCGCTACTCACCATCTTTGTCAGGGTTGGGTTTTTTCCCTACAGGCAGTGCCGGTGGCTCAATTATACGGAGTTTATATCTGGCAACTGGCAAAAAGAAAGACAAAAGAGAGTCAAAACATCCTAGGATTTCCGCTGTGGTGCCAGGAGACTGGTCCTTGAAACTTCTCTGGGACAGGGCTGTGGGCCCTGCCTGGGGAGTTAGGGTGCCACATTGCACTGCTTTTCTCCTTCCTTGTCTGACCTCGTTCACCTCTGCATTCTTCTCTGCTCGCACTGCTCACACTGCTCCTGAATGATCTGATCAGTGCCGGTGGCTTCAGTCACCACCTATAAACTTAAGGCTTTCAAAGCTTTATCTCTAGCCCAGACTTCTCTGCTAGCCCTTAATTAGAACTCCCCATAGGTATCTTTGCTTGGCTAATCTACAGGCATTTTGAATGGCATTACAAAATAAAATAAAACTGAGCTCCATTTTCCTCCTTATCCTCCTGTATTCCTTTTTCAGCACATGGCACTGCCATCTAACCAGTTTTTCAGGCCAGAGACTTGGAAATCATTCTTGACACTTCTCTTTCCCATCCAGCCACACCAGATCCATCAGCAAGTCCTAGCATCCTAGTCTAAGCCATAACACAAATTGTCTGTTTCTTTAACTCATCATATTGCAATTTGAATGATCTTCCTAAAATGTTAATCCAACCCGTCAGCCTTATGTGTAAAACTTTGAGATGACTTTCCACTGCCCTTGGGCCAAATCTCGAGACACATGCTTGTTCCTTGAGATAGTCTAGAAGGCCCTGGCTTGTCATCAGTGTGAGTCATTCCTCCCAGGCTCTTCTCCCATCTCCAACAGATCACATTCCAGATCCTAGGCCTTCCTACAAGCTGTTTCCTTTGCTAGAAACACCCTTCATTCTTCCTGCTCTCATGAGTAATTGCTACTTACCCAGCATGTCTGTTTAAACGTCTCTCTAAAGCAGGCTTTCTCTGACCACCTGTCCAAACACTCCCATAGCACCCATGTTATTGTAATTAATAGAGTCCATCTCCAGGTCTGTCTTGTTCACTGCCTGGCACATGGGAGAAGCTCAACTTAATTGGATGAATGAATTCACAGTGGGCTAAGAGTAATTCAAGTATGTATTAGAACTATCTGCGTGGCATTATGCTGGCTCCTTAGAGACAAAGGGAACTATTTATGTCTTCTTCATTGGCCCCATGAGTGTCACCATATTACAGATGAATCTAGGTTTTTGCTTGGAAAATGA
This sequence comes from Macrotus californicus, assembly GCA_007922815.1. Lineage (NCBI taxonomy): Eukaryota > Metazoa > Chordata > Mammalia > Chiroptera > Phyllostomidae > Macrotus > Macrotus californicus. The sequence continues at coordinate 77,663 of VMDR010000718.1, forward strand.
TGATAGACTTATTGGAGAAATCAGTAATTAGAAAGGATGCCAATTACATTGCTAATGTTCAATACAGTATTCAAAAAAGGGAAAAGTAGCAAGAGATACAAAGTTGGAAAGAAAAAGGCAAAACTACCATTATTTACAAAAAAGTGGTTGATATAGAAAACCACACAAAATTGTTATACAAATTATTAGAACCAATGAGAGTCCAGGAAGTTTGCTGGATATAAGAACAACATACTAATCAATAGTGTTACTCTATAGCAGTGTTAAGAAACTGGAAAATGGCCCTGGCTGGTGTGGCTCAGTGGGTTGAGTGCCGGCCTGCGGACTGAAAGGCTGCTGGTTCTGATCCCAATCAGGGCACAGACCTGGATTGCAGGCCAGGTCCCTGGCTGGGGGCTTGTGAGAGGCAACCAGTCAATGTTTCTCTCACATATCCATGTTCTTCTTCCTTTCTGTCTTCCTCCCTTTCCCTCTCCCTAAAAAAATAAATATCATCTTAAAAAAAAAAAAAAGAAACTGGAAAATATGAAAAATGTACTGTTCACAATAGCAATCAAAGTAATAAAGTTTCTAGGGGTTAACCCATCAAAAAATGAACCAGACTTTAGGGAAAAAGATGCAATTACTATTTATGGACATAAGAGACCTAAATAAACAAAGACATATAATACATATTATAAAGATGTCAATTACTCTCAAAGTAATCTGTCTGTTTTATACAGATATAATAATTATTATAGGTTCTGCATTGTAAAACTCACAAGGAAAAGAAATCAACTGATAAAACTCAATAGAAAAAACAATTTAACTCATAAAGATCTTACTTCTCTAATAGATAGATAGCTTCTACAACTCAGTAAGTAAAGGGCTACACAAACCTTTAATGGGCAAAGGATACAAATCAGTATTCACACGGAGGAGAAACCTGAATGACTAACAAGATGCCCAGTCTTACATAAGGACACAACAAAACACTTTACATTAAACTGATAAGAATCATAAAAACAGAAAATACCAAGTGTTGGCAAAGATGTAGAAAAAAATTTTTTAAAGAGGACAAGGGAAGGAGGGAGAAGGGGAGAGAATAGCAGCTTCTCCTTGCAGGGGCCCTGACTAGGGACCAAATCCCACCCCCAACCACCGCCCAACCCACTGAGCCACACCAGTCAGGGCAGAAATAGAATTTTTTATTACACTGAAGAATTGACATCAACTGGTGCTGCCACTATGAAAAATAACCAGGCAGGATATAATTTACTATACTGTCTACTCCTGGGTATGTATACTCAGGTTAATATAGGAACTTACATCCTAATCTGCACTGTTGCTCTCATCTACCAAATTCTCAGTCACCCCCCCTGATTGGAGCAGTTCAGCAACTGGCTCACTGTCACTGACACTTCCCTTGTCTTCAGTCTTGGCTATTTCAATACAGAGACAATTCTCCAAATAACCTGGCTTCTTGAACTCTTCTCCTCCAAAGATCTTGCCTTCCATTTACTCTACACAGGCTCCCTCACTGTCATAACCTGAACCAGTAGCTGCAACCTCTCCATAAGCTCATTTTTGTACCACATAAAAACACATCACCTCCTTTCTTTACGGTTACCTCCTTCTCAGCTCCAACTATCCTTTGATACCACTGATGTGACCAATCCATTGATCTGTGGTTTGGGGGTACTTGTTTGCTAGAGTTGGATTTAATCAGGGTTGGCGTTTGGCCTAGCAAGTGCCTCAAAGCATGTTTGACCATGGGATTCCAGTTTAAAGAAGAGAGGATGTCCAGTGATTGGGAGCAGAAAAAGGGTGACAGAACCAACAGATCGGTGACTTCAGCCTCTGTCTGTCTATCTCCCTCCCTCCCTCCTTCTCTGGCACAGACACCCTCATGCCTTCTCAAGGACAATGTTCCAACAGTCCTCTCTTCTCTTTCTTGTTAATTTCTTTCTTTTTTGGTCTCTATTGGATCATTCTCACCCGCATTCAGATATGCTGTTAATTCTTTCATATTAAAAACAAAAACTTCTGCCCTGGCTGGTGTGGCTCAGTGGATTGAGTGCCGGCCTGCAAACCAAAGGGCCACTGGTTCGATTCCCAGTTAGGGCACATGCCTGGGTTGCTGGCTGGGTCCCCAGTGGGGGCAGTGATGTGTGAGAGGCAACCACACATTGATGTTTCTCTTCCTCCCTTTCTCCCTCCCTTCCCCTCTCTCTAAAAATAAATAAATAAAATCTTTAAAATCTTTGCCAGGTCACTATCCCACAGTTTTGCTTTCCTTTGAGGCAGAACTCCTTGAAAGAATGGCCTACACTTTCTGTCTTTACTTCCCCTCCTTCTACTCTTAAACCTGTGCCAATTAGGCTTTCTCCACTCAACCAAAACCATATCATCAAGGATCTGTTTTGCTAAATCCAATTGTCAGTGCACCTCTTACCAGATCTCTCAGCAATGTTCCTCTCATCTGACCACTTCTTTCTTTCTTTCTTTCTTTCTTTCTTTCTTTCTTTCTTTCTTTCTTTCTTTCTTTCTTTCTTTCTTTTTCTTTCTTTCTCTTTCTTTCTTTCTTTCTTTCTTTCTTTCTTTCTTTCTTTCTTTCTTTCTCTCTCTTTCACCCTTCCTTCCTTCCTTCCTTCCTTCCTTCCTTCCTTCCTTCCTTCCTTCCTTCCCTCCTTTCTTCCTAGAAAGAGGGGAAGGAAGAGAGAAAGGAACAGAAGCATACATGTGAGAGTGAGAGAGAAACATCCATCTGTTGTCTCTTGCACGCCCCCAGCTGGGGACCTGGCCCACAACCCAGGCATGTACCCTGAATGGGCATCGAACCAGCACTAAGCCACATCCACTAAGGCACACCAGCCAAAGCAAAACACTTTCTTTACTTATTTTTCACAATCTTGGTTTTGGTTCTCAATGGTCATTTCCTCAGTTTTTGCTGGTTATCTCTCTTCTCTCCAATCTCTTTACAATGGAATGCCCCCAAGGCTCACCCTTATTCCTTCTCTGTCTTCTCTATTCTCATTCCTTAAATGCCTCCATACCAAAGACTCTCAAAATTTATATCTGCAGTCCACACCTCTCTCCAGAACTCCAAACCTATATATTTACTTGTTTACTCAACATTTTTACTTGGATATCTAAAAAGTATTTCAACTCAGCATGTCCAGAACAGAATTCCTGATTTTCTACCCCAAACCTGTCCTACCAGAAGCTTATCTCAGTAGAAAGCAACTTCATTCTTCCACTTAGTTAGCCGAAAACCATGGAGGAGTCATCCTCTAATGCACAGGTGGCAAACACAAGGCCCATGGGCCGAATCCGACCCTCCACCTCGTTTCTACCCGGCCCGGCGGCAGCACTGAGCTCCTAGTCCCTAGTTAAGGACATTTATACAGTCCTAAATTACATTCGGCCCTTTGAAGGCAACTGCAAGGCTGATGTGGCCCCCAGTGAAAATGAGTTTGACACCCCTGCTCTAATCTCTTTCTTATACCACACATCCAATCTATCAGCAAATCTAGCTGGTTCTACCTTCCCATCACGTCCTCTGCTACCATCCTGGTGGTCCAGTCTAGTATCATCTCTGGTCTGAATTACTATAGTAGCCTTCTAATTAGCCTCCTGGCTTCTAGGCTCCTAGTTTCTTTATATCTACAGTGTCCCCCCCAGACAGCAGCCGCAGTGACCTTTCACAATACAGATCATGCAGGATCAGCTACCCAATTTGCAGGGCCCAATGCAAAATGAAAATCTGAAGCTCCTTGTTCAAAAACTATTAAAAATGTCAAGACAGTGATAGCAGAGCATTAAATCAAGTATAGCCACCCTAAACAACTACACAGGTCACATGCTCATGAATCTAGTGACTGTATCTCTCCTCTACTCAAAACCTTTCAACCATGCCACACCTTACTCAAGTCAACTCCAGTGTCCTTGAAGTGGAAGACAGTTCTTCCTGATCCCTGCGCCACACCCTGTGAACTCTCTTCTTTGCTGATCTTCATCCAGCCTCACTGGCCTCTTTACCGTTGTCAAACGCTCCAACGGCATTCCTTCCTTAGGGTTTTTGCACTGCCTGTTCTTGCTGCCTGGGAAACTTTTCCTCTAAATATTATTCTCCTGGTTCACCATCTCATCTCCTTAAACTCACTGCTCAAATTATTATGTTCCCAATGAAGCCCAGCTTGATGACCCTCTTAAAATTGTAGCTGCCACCACCTTCCCTGCTCCCTGTCCCATTCCTGAGCCCTCCTCACTATGTCCTTTCCCCCTCATCTCAGTTATCACGTTATAGCATACTAATAGATGGATTTGTTATGTGGACTGTATATCTGTCCCCAGTGGAATGTAAGCTCCATGACAACTTGCATGATTTTTTCATTATATAGCATGAGTGTCTAGAACAGTGCCTACAAAACTGGAGGTGCTCAGTGAATATTTCTTGAATCAGTGAAGGTATAGGAATGTTCATCAGCATTACTATGGTAGCAAAGAGTTGGAGCACTTTAGCTCTTCATTAGTAAGGAGAATTAAAGTGCAAGAGTTAGCATACAATAGTCAAAAATGATGAACCAGATCTACATTTAGCAATCTGAATGACTCTCAAAAACAACGTGATCTCTTTCTGCCAAAGGAGGACTCGGCAAGAAGAGGACCATCTGCAAACCTTGAAAAAGAGTCCTCACAGGGAAAAAAATGCAGGTGGGGGGGGGGGGGGGGGTGCAGGAGGGAGGGGTGGAATGAACATTATGTAAATTAAGATCACCTATAAACATAAAACAATGCTAAATAGTTCTCAAAGATACACATATCTAAAAACATTAACTCCGTTAGGGCAAGTACATGGGCGTGTGGACGGTCACAGAAGTGGGGTTGGTGACCGAAGAGGGAAAATCAGTTAATCCAAGCACTTTGCTGGAACACACAGCAGTAACTTACCAAGAAAATGGGAAGTCATTACCTCAACTCTCTGCACTTGAGGTCCAAATTTAAAATAAATTTTAAAAAAGACCCCGATGGCCAACCATCCGTTCTGCTAATACTGAGCACCTCTAAGTGTCAGACAATAGGTTAGGTGACGGGGACATAGCCACAGTCAAAACTGATCATTACTTTTTTTTTAAGAGAAAAATTAGTAAAAAATTAGTACCGTGCCAAATGGCAAAAGGCACATTGGAGAAAAGGCCCAGAAGACGCCTAGAAGTTACTGGGACGGGGCTGGGCGGGTGGCGCGGAGCTGAAAGCGCCCTGCGAGTCGGGAGGATCGCTGCCCTCCGTAGGCTTGCAGTCTAGGCGGGAGGCTCGCCGCTCCGGGACCTGGCGTGGGGGAGGGGGCGCCAGCCTTTAGCAAAGCGGGGCGCGGACCGCGAAACTCTGCGCCAGCCCCCGTGCTAGCCTGGAGAGGGGAGGAGGCCGAAGGCTGGGGAACCCCCTGGCCCTGTTCCTGCTCCCACTAGCCCCCGACCCCTGCCGTCCGATACGCCCAAACCTCCCCACCCATGCAGATGCTCACGGTTCTGCTCTGCTAAGGGCAGGTGCGTGGTCGTGAAGGCCAGAAAGCACTCGTTCCCCATGTCCCAGTCCAGCAGTCCCGGGACCTGGCCATGGAGGCTGGCCCAGAAGTCGAGGTGTTGAAGTTTCAGGTCCACCTTCAGGGAGAGGAGACCAGCCCAGCAGTGGGTGGGAGAGTCAGAGAGACTGAGGCCAGGCCTCTGGGCCACTTCCTCAAATACCAGGGCTCTGATTTAATTAGTTTGGCCGGCTCTGATGGAGTTAGCTTTGACACCTTTAATCCTCTGTGGCCTCAACTCTCAACTAAGCATTCTCTACGAAGGTTTCCCTCGAACCACTAGGCTTCTGTGTTGGGATTTGATTACCTGGGGGGAAGAGGACCCTCGTCCTCTCCTCACACGACATTTGCACAAACGTTTTGTTTTATTTAGAAAATTCGGCTAAGGTTTAAGAATGATCCCAAGATAGTATATTAACTTTCTAGAAGTTCTGATTAATTTTAGAGCTTATCCAAGATCGGATCTGCAGTACACCATGGAGATGGGATTAAATGGTGATTTTTAAAAATTTTGTTTTTAATAATTTCAAATTTACAGAAAAATTCCAACAATACTATAAAAAATGCCTGTATTCCTAAATCTTGTAATTCAATGATCATACTAATTATTGACATTTTATCACACTTTAATTTGTCTCCCAGTATACATATAAACATATATATTTTTTTTTCTGAGCTGTTTAAGAGTAATTTGCAGACATCATGACTCTTTACCAATAAATACTTCAGTTTGTATTTTTCTGAAAACAAGGATATTGGCTTATATGACCAAGAAATCAGAAATAAGAAAATTAATCAAAATCAGAAAACTTAATATTGATTCAAAACTATGTTTAATGTACAAATCCTACTCAAGTTTTACCTATTGTTCTTTAAATAAATTTGTTTTCTGGTCTAGGATGCAATTTAAGTTCATGGCTTGCATTTAATTTTTATCTCTTTAGTCTCTTTTAATCTGGAGCAGTTTCTCAGCCTTTTAAATCTTTTATAACATTGATATTTTTAAAGAGTACAGGCCATTTATTCTGTAGAATGTCTCTCAGTTAAGGTTTATCTGGTATTCATGGATTTTTGGCAAGAATACCACAGCAAAGATGTTTCCTTCTTAGTACATCACATCAAGAGGTATATTGTGTTGATCTTCTCATTAGTGACTTAACTTCAATCACTTGGTTTAGTGGTATCCACCAGGTTTCTCTACTGTAGTTATCTCTCTTCCCCCTTTTGTAATTAGAAAGTAATTTTGGGGAGATACCTTGATCTAAAATCCTGATCCTCATCAAGTTTGGGCCCACTAATTCTAGCATCCATTTATTATTCTTGCCTGAATCAATCATTACTTTGATGGATATAAAATAATTATTTTTTAGCACTGGCTGGTATGGCTCGCTGGATTGAATGCCGGCCTTAGAACTGAAAGGTAGACAATTCGACTCCCAGTCAGGGCATATGCCTGGGTTGCAGGCCAGGTCCCCAGGTGGTGGCGTGCAGCCATGGATCAATGTATCTCTCCCACACCAATGATCTCTCCTTCCCTTCCCCTCTCTCTAAAAATAAATAAACAACATGTTTTTAAAAATTGGTTATTTAAAAAAAACTATCATTCTTTTTCTACTTATTAAGTTGGCATTCTACTGTAAGAAAGAGCTTTTCCTTATCCCATACTTGTTTGTTTATCAGTATGGACTTGAAAGGATTCTTATTTTTTACAATGGATTATAATTCATTAGTATCATTATTTGTCTTAATCCTCAAGTTATTCCAGATTTGGCCAGTGGATGTGCTGGCCCCCTCTGGTTCCTTTGTGTATGCTGGGCTCTCCATCAGAGCCCTTCCACCCTATGCTATGTTGCTGCTGCTGGTCTCCAAGACCAGAAACTTTGAGAGTACCTGGCACATAGGAGACCCTCAATAAATGTTGTTTTAACTATAGTGAAAATAACAGCTTCCTTTTTAATGTGCTAGAACTCTACCTTTAATACTATTAATAATATTTTAATGATATTTTCCCTTATTATAAAATTATGCCTGTTTGATGCAGAAAACTTGGAAGTATAGAGAACATGAAGGGGAAAAACAATAAAACAAAAACGATTCTTTATGTTAATCAGAGATAATGGTCAATTACATTTTGATGTATTTTTCTGCAATCTTTTTCATTAGAGGTGTTTCATTTTGTTTTGTAAAAAAATGTGGTAATGCATCCACCCTTTTACAGCTCTTTTCAACTTAATCTACCATTTTGATGTTAATATGATGAAACTCGTGTCTCTGATAAGGGTTGATATCCAGAAAATATAAAGAACTCCTACAGCTCTCTCTCACACACACACACACACACACACACACACACACACACACACACACAACCTGTTTAAAATGGGCAAAGAGCCCTGGCTGGTGTGGCTCAGTAGATTGAATGCTGACCTGAGAACCAAAGGGTCGCTGGTTCGATCCCCAGTCAGGGCATGTGCCTGGGTTATGGGCCACCCCCCCCCAGTAGGGGGTGTGGGGGTGGGGCAACCACACATCGATGTTTCTTTCTCTCTCTTTCTCCCTCCTTTTCCCTCTCTCTAAACATAAATAAATAAAATATTTTTTAAAAAATGGGCAAAGAATATGAATAGACATTTTTCCGAAGAAGATATACAAATGTCTAATAAGCACATAAAAAGACGTTCAACATCACTAATCATTAGGTCATTTGGGAAGTGCAAGGCCACAGTGAGCCCTGCCAGTGTGGCTCAGCTGGTTGCAGCATCGTCTAGTAAAACAGAAGCTTGTGAGTTTGATTCCAGGTCAGTGCACATACGTGGGCCGCACAAGAGGCAACTGACTGATGTTTCTCTCTCTCTCTCCCTCCCTTCTTTCCCTGCTCTCTAAACTCAATGAGCGTGTCCTTGGGTGAGGATAAAAAAGAAAACCCGCAATGAGATGACACGTCACATCTGTTGGGTTGGCTATATTGAAAATAAACAAACAAAACACAGGAAATAACACATGTTGACTAGGATGTGGAGAAATTAGAGCCCTTGTGCATTGCTGGTGAGAATGTAAAATGGTGCCCTCTCTGTGGAAAACAGTATGGTGACTCCTTAAAAAATTAAACGTATGATCCAGCCATTCCACTTCTGGGTATATACCCAAAAGAATTGAAAGCACAGACATGAACAGATGTTTGTACACCCATGTTCATAGCAGCATTATTCACAATAACTGAAAGGTGGAAACAAAAAAATGTCCACCAACAGGTGAATGGATAAACAGGATATGACATATACATACATACAGTGGCAAATTATTCATTCTTAAGAAGGAATAAAATTCTCATGCATGCTACAACATGGATGAACCTTGAAAACACTATGCTGAGTCAAATAAACCCGAGAAAAAGGAGAAATGTTGTATGACTTCATTTTTATGTTATACCTAGAATAGCCAAATTCATAGAGACATAAAGTAGAATGTGACCGCTGGGGTTGGGGAGGAGGGAACGGGGAGTCCTAGTTCGAGGCCGATGGAACTTCTGTGGGGGTGACGTAGAAGTTCTGGGGACGGAGAACAGTAAGGGCTGCACAACAATGTGAATGCTCTTGCTGCTACTGACCTGTGCACTCAAAAGTGGTTACCATAGTTACTTTTATGTGTATTTTACCATAATTAGGAATTATTTATGTCAGCAATTCCCAAACTCTGCTGTTCATCAGAATCTGGAATCTCTAAAAAATACCAATGACTGTCTTTCTGATTCTGGGATGGGATATGGCTAGGGAACTGGGGTTTTATTTATTTATTTTTAAATATTTATTTGTTGATTTTGGAGAGAGAGGGAGGAAGAAATAATATTTTTTTGTTCCACTTATACCTTCACTGGTTGATCCTTTTATGTGTCCTGGTGCCCTCACCAGGCTTGAACCTGCAACCTTGGCATATCTGGACGATGCTTTAACCAACTGAGCTACCTGTCAAGGGCCTGGGCATTAGGGTTTAAAAAGCCCCCTATCAGGAGTATCCAACGTTTTGGTACCTCTGGGCTACCTTGGAAGAAGAGTCGTCTTGGGCCACACACTAAATATGCGAACACTAATGAAAACTGATGAGCAAAAAATAAAAGGTTTTAAGTAAATTTACAATTTTGTGTTGGCCCACATTCATAGCCATCCTGGGCCGCATGTGGCCCATAGGCCGTGGGTTGGACACCCCTGCTTAGGTGATTCTAACGTGCAGCACTTCCCACAACACAGGAATGCTGGGCTTCCAAACCTTCCCTGGCTGGGGCAGGCAGTGGGGGAAGCAGAGCCAAACCATTCTCTGGGCACGGCAGGCTCTCCCTGTCCCTCTCCTGCGTCCAGGCCTCAGCTCAGTAAAGCCTACGCAAACAAAGAAGGGTCCCTATGTTCACCTCCTCCCATTTTCTGTAGTACTAATCACAATTTTTTAATGTACTTGTTCACATTTTTGGGAGTCTCCCTTTCACTAAATTCCATGTAAGTTCCATGAGGGAGGAGCAATGTCTTTCACGGTTTATTCCCAGCACTTTCAGTAGAACCTGGCACATAATAAATGCTCAGTTAATATTTGTGAAGCGAGTAAGTACTGTTTTCCTTCTCTTCCATTCTCATTTTTGGTACTTTTCTGGCCTCTTCCTTCTCTTTAAGGGCTTGCTTATTTGTTAGTTTGTTCGCTTATTGCACTAGTATTTACTGAGTTCTCTGCGCTATGTCCCAGGCACCTAGGAGCAGAGGTGCTGTCGCCTTGTGAGCAAAGCAACTGCTCTCAGGGAACGTACAGTCTGGTGGAGGAGACAATAGAATAACCATATAGATGTATAACTTTAAACCATAGTATTGCTATGAAAGATAGTTGAGGAACATGCAACCTAGTGGAGAGATGTAGGTGAGGGAAGGCTTCCTTGACGAAGCTGAATTAACTATGCAAATAGGAGTGGAGCTGAGGGTGGGGCAGTTTTAAGAGCAAGCCAGGCCAATGGAATTGTGTGTGCAAAGGCCCAGAGGCAAGAGGGAGCACAGACCATTGGAGGGAACAAGAGGAGAACTGAGGGGCAGTTACTGGAGAGACCAGGGTTGGTTTTAAAGGTCACCTCAGAGAGTTTGGTCCTTACTTTCAGAGCAATGCAAAGGTCACCGACCCTCATAAGGAACATGTGAAAGAGAACAAAAGTGAATGGCGGTGACTACTGTTCTTTTCCCTCAGTTTCCAGACTGTGCCACTCTTGTCCCTCTCCACCCAGGGTTCTGCTCCTTCTGGAGCCCCTTGAGCCTGTTCTCCACTGCTCCACTCCCCAGTACCCTGTCCTTTGGTCACATCCTGGTGGCGCTCTGTCTTTCCCTAGTCAGAGCCTCTAATCTTTCCTCCAACACTTCCTCTTGCTCTGCCAGCAGGTGCCCCACTTACACCCAAAGTCCTATGACCTTGAGGGCCCTGCGTGGTGCCCTAGCCCAGGTTGAGTGGCCTGCTGTGGGGGATGCAAAAACCCCTGACTCATGGGTTCTTATCTCATCTGTCCCCTTCCTGCCTCCTGGGAAAAGCAACTCTGGAGATCTGGGGCAGGGAGGGGACTGGGAGTGCCTGCAGCCTGGACACAGAATGTACAGCCTCAGGCCAAAGCGGAGTCCACAGAAGGGACACACAGGCAGCAAGGTGACATCTAACTTTATTGTAAGAACTTAGGTCACTAGGTGGGGAGGGGTTTGAATTGTTGTTGGGGACAATTAAAGAAGTGAAATGGGAGGAAAATCGATTCTGACAGGAGTGGGGTGAGGGAAATAATAGGGAGAGTGGGTGAAAGTGAAGCCTTAAGGGACAAGGAGAGGAGGAGAGGAGGGAAAGTGAGGGGAAGTGAAGGCACAGGAGGAGCCAAAGACCAGTGATAGAGGACAGGAACAGGCAGACTTTTTAAGAGAGGTGGCAGGAGCAAAAGGCAAAGCTCTGGGCTGGACAGATGGATGGTGCCCTGGACCTCCTGGAGGAGCCCACCGCCCACCGCAGGTCTCACTTTCGGGCACCCAGAGCCAGGGCTATGATGAAGCCCAGAACCAGCAGGAACATAGCGACAGAGAGCAGCACTGTGATGACCACCATGCCCCCTGTCCGGGCCATTCCCAGCCCGATGGATTCCACCTTCCTTCCTGTCAGAAGAGAAAGTAGGAAGTTCTTTATGGTCAGGAGTGGCTCTGTCCTGCCTGGGCACTCATCTGAGCCCCTCATCCAGCGTATTTATCCAACCCTCCAACAAATCATCCGAGGGATCCAGACATCCATCCAATAAACATTCATGAAGCATGTCCTATGTCACTCACTAAGGATACAGAAATTATTCGAATACCGTCCCTACCCATAAGAGCCTTTAGTTTAGCAGTGCAGCAAGATGAGTCAACAGGTAGTTAAAATGCCAAGGAATGCCCTGGCTGGTGTGGCTCAGTGGATTGAGTGCCGGTCTGCGAATCCAAAGGTTGCTGGTTTGATTCCCACTCAGGTCACATGCCTGAGTTGCAGACCAGGTTCCCAGTAGCGGGTGTGTGAGAAGCAACCACACATTGATGTTTCTCTCTCCCTTTCTCCCTCCCTTCCCTCCTCTCTAAAAATAAATAAAATAAAACCTTTTAAAAAATGCCAAGGGCTCAGTGCTAGAACAGAGGGAAACCAAGGGGCTAAGGGAGCACAAGGAGAGACAGCTGGGGGACGGGTGGGAAGGGCCAGGGAAGATTCTGTAGGCCTTGAGATGTGAAAGGAAGTGGGTATTACTTACGAGGAAGTGTGGACATTGGGATCTCTCTACTGGACTCAATGGATGTCCCCTTCTTCACTAGATAGGAAATGCTTTTGTGGCACAGTTTGGAAGAGAAAGAAGAGAGAATGCTCAGTGAATATCAGGGACATGGGGGAAAAGGGAGCCCAGCCCCCACCCCCACAACTATGCCTCCATTGTGCCTTCCCCCAGGAGATGCCCATTCTTGACCCCTTCGGTTGTGCCTGCACTCTCTTCCCCATGCTGACCACATCCCATCACTACCACCAAATGTCAGGACCCAGCTTCTTTTCCTGTACCCCCTCCCACAGGTGTTCCAGGCCTGGGTCTAGTACCTACTAGTATTTGGTTCCTGGCACGAGGTTTGTCACCTGGTATGCACTGAGCCGGGTGACAGTGAAGCCAGCCCCAGTGTCCACCACACTCACCAGCTCTCTTCGCCCACGGCATGGAGGCACCACAAAGCTAGATTTCACCACTGAGCAGGAAAGTCGGGATGAAAGGCAGGGTCAAGTTTTTGGAGGCCCCAAGGAGAAGGGGCAGTATTTACAATTCGGGCCCAGCAATGGGATTGATGGGAAGGCATGCACGGGAGAAGGGATGCTTGGGATGTCCTGGGAAGGGACTAGGGGCAGCCTTGGGAATGGATAGCAGACCTTTGCTATCATTGGCTCTCCGGACCATCAGTGTGGCATTACCCCCTGTGAGGTGACAGGGCGGTAAGGCCACGAGCAGGCTCTCCGTTAGTGCTGGGGACAGCAGACCAGAGAGGCTTGAGATGTTGAATACTGCTGCGGGAGCCAAGAGGAAGTGAAGTGGGAGAGGGGAATTCAACTCTTCTCCTCCACCATCAGATCTGGCCCCAGCCCCAGAGGACTTTTCTGAGGCGGCAGTGTCCTCCGTAGTCCGCTGACAGAACACAGGCCCTTGCTGGTCTGACCACCAGGTGGCAGGCTTGGGCTGCGGAAGCTGGGTACTCCATCCAGCCTCCAGATCCTGGGTGCTCACCCTTACCCCTGCCCACAGCCTGGGCCCTTCCCCACACCTCTTTGCCTCCTCGGCTGGAAGAAGACGGGGAGTATGCTCTCAGCTTAGTGACTGATGTCTGGTCACTGCCATCGCCAGTACCCCCCCACCCCCACCCCGCACCCGCCACCCCCAACTGGTCAGATGAGCTCCTTTCTCAGAGCCCTGGAAGGCACAGGAGGGCACAGTGCCTCCTGTCCAGGCCCCAGCCCCTCCCCAGAAACGGCAGAGACCTGCAGCCCCTGGGGCCAGGACAGCCAGCAGAATCAGGATCAAGGGCAATATCCGGATGAATAGCAGGGATGCCATAGCTGGGCTGGGAGCTGGAATGGGTGCTGATGGGCTTCAGATTCCTGAGGCAAGTGAGGCCCTGCCCTTGGGGTGCCTGGTTTTGTCCTGAGGGTGGGAGGGGCTGGAGAGGAATCTTGTCCAACCTGCTCCTTGGGCTCTACAGCCTCAGGGCAGAGGGTGCCCAGACAAGTTTTTCAGGATGGGGAGCTGGCCCTTGGGCCAGGTATAGGAACATCGGCTGCACCTTGGTGGCTTAGTCAGCTGCAGAGGGGCACGGTGACTAAGGAGGGTGGAAGTCACGCCTTCCCTAGGACTCACATATGCAGGGGCACCATGTTCTGTCCGGAGGATGGCTTCCCCCAGGTGGGAGGTCTTCTCAAGAAGGCAGCGAGTTCTGAGGCTGCTCTGATGTGCAGGAAGAGGAGAGTAGCTCTGAGGGGCTCCTGAAAGGGTCTTGGCTGAGTGAGAATGTGAGGGAAATAGAAACTGGTAGTGGGGGCAACAGAGCCAAGGGCTCTGATCCTTGGTGTCCACTGAGGGAGGCCCAACTACTGCTGCTGTGGGACAGGCAGAGGGGTGTGGTGTCAGGGACTGTAAAGGGGTTCAGGTCCTTCTAGAGAGTGGAGCAAAGGGTGCCAGGGAAGACTTCTGGAGAGACCTGAGAGGTAGGCAGTGACCCAGTCTGGCACGTGGGGGTGGGCACAGTCAGCAGAGGCCAGCAACCTTTGCTGAACTGTTTGAGAATAAACAAGAAAGAGAGACAAATTCCGTGGGCTCAATGAGACAGAAGTGAAGATGGAATTATGAATAGATGGGGAAGAGATGAGGAGAAAGCACTGGGCGGGGGCTTGGCATGCTCTCACATATTTATCCTTAGAGCCATCCTGGGCAGTATTGTTATTAGCTCCCTTTTGTAGATGTGGAAAATGAGATTCAGAGAGGTGGAGTCACTTGTAGAAAGTGGACACTTTGCCAGGAGAGGTTGTAGATGTCTACAAAGTCTGAGAGTATTGTGTGCGTCTTCTTGCTCCATGAACCATCCTATCTTCCCCAGTCCCAGAGAAGGGGCGGGATCCTGGTAGGAAGTGAGGAACTGGTGGGTTTGTGTCCTTACCCCTGCGGTGCGAAGGGCAGGCTCAGAGCCTGGGGTACGAGCAGCGCTGACAATAGAGATAGAACTTATGTACCCAAGCAGAGGGCTGGAGAGTCTTAGACCAGTGCTTCTCCAAATTTAATATGTGTGTGAATCACCAGGGATCTTGTTAATATGCAGTTTCTGATTCAGTGGGTCTGAGGTGAAGCCTGAAATTCTGCATTTCTAATGAGCTTCCGGTAGCACTGATTGATGCTAGTCCGAGAGGCCGCAGTTTGAGTTGCTACATATACTGTATTGTATATCTCCATATGTACACACCCAGGATCCTCCTTGAACATTTTTTTAAAAGATTTTATTTATTTATTTTTAGAGAAAGAGGAAGGGAGAGAGAAAGAGAGGGAGAGAAACATCCATGTGCAAGTGAAACATTGATCTGTCAACCGGGGACCTGGCCCCTTCAACCCTTTGGTCTGTGGGATCATGCCCAACCCATTCAGTCACACTAGCCCAGACACAGGATCCTCTTTGATGGAGACCAGAGGCCAGTGTTTCTCCTCAGTCTCCCAGGACAGGCTGCCTTTAGGTAAAGAACTGAATTCTGTTTTTCTTGCACCTTGGCTTTTGTCCTCTCTTATTTTAAAAGATTTTGTTTATTTATTTTTAGAGGGGAAGAGAGGGAGAATAACACCAATGTGTGCTTGCCTCTCACATGCCCCACTGTTGGAGACCTGGCCTGCAGCCCAGGCACGTGAGCTGATGGGGAACCTGATGGGGAACCGAACCAGTGACCTTTTAGTTCGCAGGCTGGAGCTCAAGCCACTGAGCTACACCAGCCAGAGCTGTCCTCTTTTAGATCAGATTCTACCATCATTGCACAAACTAAAAGAGGATCTTTTTGTACGTTAAGTAGAACTTTGGAGAGAGCAAGCATGTTAAAAGGTGGAATTCCAGAGGTAAGGGGATCTTTCTGATACTCTTCTAATCTGGGAGGATGTCACTAAACCAGGAAGATGTTTACACTTGGGCTTGTGGGGTGTCTCTTTCTAGTTCAGCCACAAACCAGGAAATAGAAAGGAGAAGAAGTTGGATTTATTGCAGGGTGGGTTGTGTTGGGTCTGCTCCTAAGCCCCATCCCCATCTGAAATTATGAGTGGTACAGAGTGGGGGAGCTCTGGAGAGATTTTAAAGGGATGAGGGCCCCATGGCTTTAAACCTTCTCTTCTGCCAATCACCCCTCCCCACCCCTGGCCCTCTCCAGGTTTCAGGAGGAGCTGAGAGTTGCGCCTTCTCCCTGCCCTGCCAAGCTGCTCACTGGTTGCTCTGGAGGCTGTGCTTTGCGGTCTCCTTGGAAACCATTAGTTGCTAAGCAACAAGAGCATCATTTGTGCTGAGCTCTCGCATCTAATTATCCCATCACAGCGGCTGAGAAGGGTTTGGGGAGCTGAGGGGGTGGGGGAGGCCAAGCACAGGAGCAAGGGGATAACTCTTTTAGCAGAGCAGATTCATTGACTACATTGAAGTCATTTAAAGCCACAGCACCCTGTTCCTCTAGTGAATATCCTCATGTCTTGGAGTAAGAAAACTAGAATCACAAATGCCTTGGTGTCTCACTCTTGGGCCCACTCTTTCTAGACTGTCTCTCCCTTGGGTTCTCAATTCTAAACTCTCGAGTTCCCTCCCCAGCCTCCTTCCTTCTAAATCTCATATTCAAGTTACCTAATATTTATTAAGTATCAGATAGGTTCCCTGGAACTGTGCTAGGTACTAGGGATATAAAGATAAGTTAAATTTCTGCCCTCAGTGAGCTCCTAATCTCCCTATGCTGCCTGAACTAGAAGATTAGCTCCTAAAACAGACCTACCCTTTCTGAACTACAGTACTTTTTTTCTTGAACTCTGGTAGTTTTTCAACCAGAAACCTCAGGTGAGAACCCAGATCTGTTGAATATACTGTTGGTTCTCTTTCCATAATGCCACTCTTCTGCTAATTAGAAAAATGTACCCCTCCAAATAAATAAATATAAATCAAAATAAATAAATAAATAAATAAATAAATAAATAGGAATGTGTGTCCATTTGGACATGGCTTCATGGACATGTCAGCCTCTAATAGGAACTATTGTCCTCTTATTGACAAATGATACCATATGACTTTAGGCAAGTCACTTTGAACCTTAACTTTGCCACCCAAATTGGGAAGACTCATTTCTTCCCATTAAACTAGCAAGATATGATAGGTATAAAAATTGCTTTAAAATACAGGTGCAGAAGGAATGCAGGAGATCGTTGTCAAAACCTGTAGGACAGACTAGGAGAAACCCAGTGAACTTGAACCTAGAGGTAAGATGCTGTGCTCACCAGATGTTGGTCTGATGAGAAATGGCAGAGCCTCTATCCTTGAAATCTGAGGCTGGAAAAGGCTGTGAGAATGAAAAATCTCAGTCTTTTAGTTGGAAAAGACCTGGATGCTCCTCTTTTTTCTCCCCCCTAATGTTTATGATAAAACCACTTAGTCCAAATCTGCTTCCAGCTTTGCAACTTTGGCAAAGTTTCCTACCTAACTACTCTGAGCTGTAGTTTCCTCTTCTGTAGAAAGGGTATGAAATCTGTCTCACCAGGATATTATGTCTATCACTCAAGCTAATTTATTTAAGAGTATCTAGCTCAATATCTGGTTTGATAAATATTAATTTAAGTCATTAATCTTATCCTTTCCTTTTTATTAACCCTTAGTATAGATAAAGAGAGACTCAGAGGCAATTAATGACTTTTCCAAGGTTATAGAGTGAGTAGGAAATAAGACGGCATAGAATTTAGAATTTGCTTTTCCAGCTGTATCATTGATGCAAAGGAAAGGCAGTCAGTCTGAGGGGGGAAATGACTGAGATTGGACCAGCTGTTCCTTGTATAGCAAGCATGCCACAGGGGTACCAAACACACAGTAAACATTTCATTCAGTAAAACCTTTGTTGAGCAACTCCTCTATGGTGGATTTGCCAGGTGGTTGGGATACAGAGATGATAAAACACAATTCCTGTTTTCAAGTTGCTGAGTTTTAAAGAATGAACCAGAGTTAGTCTGGTTAAAATATGGAAAGGGATAGTCCAAAAAGAGGGAACAGCATATGAAGAGGCTCAGAAATGTGAATTATTTTGACACTTTCTGGAACTACGAACTGTACCTCTTGGTTAGAAAGAAGTATTCAAAGATGGGCATGGTGAGAGCTCTAGCTACTAGTGGGGTTAGTGGCTTTGTAGGCTGTGCTAAAGAGCTTGGTTTTTACCCTGAAGAAAACAGAAAGCTTTTGGGACTTCTGGTCAAAGTGTCAGTGTAGGCAGACAGGGATCACCTCTTCGCACAACCACATCAAAATTACAACTAAAATATAGAGCAACCATCACTTAGAACCATCAGAAATTGAGCTGGATGGAAGTCTGACAACTACAGAATTATCCATCCAGACCGATAGAATGGGCTGGTCCCTCACCCACATGTGGTAGATAAAAATTTGGGAGGGATGTCTTGGGTGCGAGGAGTCCCAGCCCCACACCAGACCCCCAGCCCAGGATTCCAGTACCCAGAAGATAAGCCCCCACAACTTCTGGCTATAAAAACCAGTGGGAATTGAGTTTGTGGAAGAAACTTCTGGAGCCCCAAGCAGTTCCTCTTAAAGAACCCACACATGGACTCACCTATACAAACTCACTCCCTCTGAGCTCCAGCACAGGGGTAGTAATTGAAAGGCACCAGTGGCAAACAGGGAGAAACTGAAGTGTCTGGCATCAAGGTGAGCAGAGGCCATTTTCACTTTCCTAAAACCTCAGCCCATGAAGCCAGCAAGCTGGTGCCGTATCTGAGACTCCATCAACCTGGCTAACACTCTTTGACCCTCCTTGGAGGTCTCCAGGGACTTGGCCCCACACAACTTATGGTCCCGCCCAAGCTGCTTTTCCATATGAATGACTGGTCTTGGCTCATGCTTCATACCTTAATCCTCTCAAACAAGCAACAGTTGGCCTCAGTGTCCCCAGGTTCAGCATTAACAGCAGGCAGCCTAGATTCACAGCTTGGCTTCACCTGGGAATCTCCAAGCTGAGCGCAAGTAGAACCCATCTCAGATTGCTTTATAGCTCAGGCAGGGTGGCCCTGGGCAGAACACAGGTGGGGCCTGACCTTGGCCTGCACCCCCTGGACACCCCAGGGCCAGTCCACCCAGTGGACAGCTACAGACCATGTCTGAGCACCACCACCTTGCCCCTGCACAGCTGATCCTCCATGGAGTGTGGAGGTTGGAGGCCAGTGGTCACAGCCAGTCCTTGAAGCTGACTGGCCTGGGTAAATCCCTAGCATTGACCTGCCAACAGCAACCAAGGCTCAACTACAAGAGGAGGGTGTGCCTCAAGTACCCAGCTTAGGTTATAGAGGAGGCTGTGCCACTGGACACTATAGGACACCTACTACATTAGGCCACACTACCAAGACATGGAGTCAAAGCAATTCTACCTAATATAGAAACAAACAGAGGGAGGCTGCCAAAACAAGGAGAAAATAAAAAACATTGCCCAAATGAAACAACTCTAGAAAAAGAACTAAAGTCCAGAAAAAGAACTAAACAAAATGGAGATAAGCAACCTATCACAGGCAGAGTTCAAAACACTGGTTATAAGGATGCTCAAGGAACTTAGTGAGGATATCAACAATGTAAAAAAGATCTAGTCAGAAATGAAGGATACACTAATTGAAATAAAGGACAATTTACAAGGAAACAACAGTAGAATGAATGAAGCCAAGAATCAAATCCGTGATTTGGAATATAAGGAAGCAAAAACAACCAATCAGAACAACAAGAAGAAAAAAGAATCCAAAAACATGAGGATAGTGTAAGTAGCCTCTGGGACAACTTTAAGCATTCCAACATTTGCATCACATGGGGTGCCAGAAGGAGAAGAGAAAGAGCAAGAAATTGGAAATCTATTTGAAAAACTAATGAATGAAAACTTCCCTAATTTGATGAAGGAAATAAACACGCAAGTCCAGGAAGCACAGAGTCCCAAACAAGATGGATACAGAGAAGTGTGCTCCAAGACACATCATAATTCAAATGCCAAAGGTTAAAGATAAAGAGAGAATCTTAAAAGCAGCAAGAGAAAAGAAGTTAGTTACCTACAGGGGAGTTCCCATAAGACTATCAGCTGATTTCTCAAAAGAAATTTTGCAGACTAGAAGAGATTGGCAAGAAATATTCAAAGTCATGAAAAGCAGGGACCCATAGCCAAGACTGCTCTACCCAGCATAGCTATCATTTAGAATTGAAGGGCTGCTGAAGAGCTTTCCAGACAAGAAAAAACTAAAGAAGTTCATCATCACCAGACCAAGTATTATATGAAATGTTAAAAGGACTTATTTAAGAAAAGAAGATCAGCCCTGGCTGATGTGGTTCGGTGGATTGAGCACTAGCCTGCGAACCAAAAGGTCCAATTCCCAGTCTGGGCACTTGCCTGGGTTGCAGGCCAGGTCCCCAGTAGGGGGCGCTTGAGAGGCAACCACACACTGATGTTTCTCTCCTTCTCTTTCTCCCTCCCTTCCCCTCTGTCTAAATAAATAAATAAAATTTTTTTTTTAAGTTGGAGTGTTCACTCTGGAGGACATGGGAGCATCTCTGTGGGGTAATCTACATGGAGGGATTGAAGTCTCCTGTCAACATCCAGTGAGGAACTGAGACCTCCCGCCAACAGCCATGTAAATAAACAAGCCTGGAAGCATATCTTCCAGTCCCAGTCAAGTCTTCAATGATTGTGGTCCAAGTAGACATCTTTGCTGCAACATCATGAGACACCCTGAGCCAGAAACACCCAGGTAATTCTCTCCCAGATTCCTGATTTTCAGAATAAATGTCTGTTTTTATAAATCACTAAGTGTTGAGGTAAGTTGTTATGTCCTATGGACATTTTCATAATTGAATATGTGAGTCTGGAGCAGAGGGCGGGTATGGAATAAAGAGAGAGAAGGTGAGCAGTGGTTAAATTCATGAGTGTGAAAGAGTCCTTGAAGAAAGTAGCAGAAGGGAAGGAGAAAACAACCAAGGACAGGATGCTGGGAAACAATTTAAAAGACAGATGGAGGGAGAGGAGCTGATGAAGGAGGAATGAGAATTAGGAGGAAATCCAGAAGGGAGTGGATGGAGAGTTTCAAATGATTTGAAGCTAAGTACTAAAAAATGTCCACCAGGCTTAGCATCTTGAGGGTTATACACATCCTTAGGAACAGGTGAGGGTGAGGAAGCCAGACTATGAGCGTCCAAAGTTACCTGTAAAGATGTAGAGTTAGGACTGTATAGATTGTTCTTTGAAAATGCTTGGCTAGGAAGAAAAGGACACATTAACTGGAGGGGAGTTTAGGGTGCAAAAAAAGCTCATCTATTTTGTTTTCAAAGTTAAAGATACAGGAGAGAGGATTGTATAATTGATGGAGAGGCTTCTGGAGGAGGAAGAAAATGGGGTTCAAATCAGAGGTGAGGCATTAGCGTTTGGCCCTAGGAACAACAGAGATCAAATAAAAGGGTAATGATGTAGAGAAATGTTATACTTTTGCGGGGAGGTTGAGTGGGAAAGGCTTGGAGATAGAAGAAGTAAGTTAATGGAGCTCCCTCCTGAAAGCCTCTGCCTTCTCTGAGAAGTAGGAAACTCAAAGGTTTGGGGCCTGAAGAGGGGTGAGAGGAGAATTTGAAATTGCTGTTGTTGGGAGAGGAGGGTGCAGCTACCAAGATCCTTGCGGATAGCTGGTCTTTAGGGGCACTGACTGGATTCTCCAGAGAAATAGAACCAACAGGATATGTATTTATAGAGAGATTTATTTTAAGGAATTGGCTCATGCAATTGTGGACGCTTGACAAATCCAAAATCTAGTGGAGGAGGCCAGCAGGCTGGAGACACAGGGAGAGTTGCAGTTCAAGTCCAAAAGCAGCCTGCTGGCAGAATTTATTCTCTCTTGGTGGGGAGAAGGGGGAAGTCAGTCTTTGTTCTATTAGGTCCTTCAACTGATTGGATGAGACTCACCTAGACTCTGGGGTAATCTGCTTTACTCAAAGTCCACTGATTTAAATATTAACCTCATCCAAAACACACCTTCCAGCTACATCCAGAATAATATTTAACCAAATATCTGGGCACCATGGTCCAGTCAAGTTGACACATAAAATTAACCATCACACTGACCTTGATATTTTGGGAGTTTTTCAAATTATACAACAGATTGGGTGTAGAAATTATAAAATTGTCAGGTTGTACTGACTTAGAGTTAGGGAGGGTTTTCAAGATATGGGAAGTTGAGGGTATCAGAAAGGGTGAAGGGATGGAAAATAAGGTCTAGGCTAGTTATGAAAAGGAATGCCAGATGTGATGGAGCGGAGCACTGAGGGGTGGTGTTGTTCAGTGAGGTCAATGTAGAACAAAGGTGGAAGAGAGGTGGAAGAGCAGGGAAGTATAGATGGGCCAGGACAGAGTGGTGGCCATCTACATCACTGCTGAGGACAGAAAGCCAGGGTCATCATTGCAGCTGGATGGATGGAAATGTTGTGAGACAATAGGGACTTCAGACCCTGGTCTCCCAAGGGGCCAGGCTGAGAACAAAGTAAGTAAAACGAGGTGGGTAAAAATGGGGCCAGCTGCAGGGAGTGAGGCACCACGAAGTCTGTTTGAAGGAGCCACCCATGCAGTGCTGGAGGAGTTACCTTGTAGAAAGAGGAACCTAGTGCAGCCATGCCTTCTAGCTTTTTCAAGAGAAGCCAGAAATCTGAATTTTTAGGTAAAGTACTCTTATTTTCAAATTTAACCTGACATACATTATAAAAATGCATTTTATGAGCCAAATAACATACATCTTCAAGGCCAGCTTTGCCAATGGGGTCCCCAGGGACAGGATGTTAGAAGGGGAGTAGGTTTTTTGCTAGATGAGCAAGGAGAAAGGGTATTTGTGATACAGAGAGATCTGATGAGATCACTGGGGAGGAGTAGGGAGGGACTGTAGCGGAGGTTGCCCCATAGCAATGATAAACAATCTAGGTTGGGATTGACTGAGAAGCTTAACGCCTCTGGAGCTCATGGAATTATGGACCAGAAGTTTAAAATAAACTTCAGCCTGAGTTTCCCAAAGGATGGTATCTTGGATGGCCTGTGGGTGGGAGAAGAAACTACGGGTGCAGTCTTGAATCGGCCTGGCCTGGCAGAGGATGGTAAGGCTATTCTTCTTTGGGTACTCTAGAGGGGACAGACTCTGAGGCAGAAGACTGCCATTCTTCCAAAATTATGTATCTTATGTTGTTTAACTTGTAAATGAATCCTATAGATATAAGATAACTAAAAACTAAAAGGGGGAATGATAGGGAAACCCAGGAGTTAAAGAGTTTAGTCTTAATTAATAGGCTTAAGTGATTACAGCTGTAACTATAGAGTTAGAGTTTAGCAGTAATTGATAGGCGTACGTGATTAATGCAGCAGAAAGCTGTTGTTCCAAAATTAGGTAGCTTTTGAATAAAGACTCCTTTTCTTTATCACCAAACCTTTGCCTCCAGAACTTTGCCCGGAGACAGCAAGACCCCACTTACTGTTCGGTAGCATTTGGGACTAAAGGTACAGAGGCTGGAAGGTTATAGAAGCAGTATGGGGTTCATTGTATCCAGTGGGCGGAGCCTGGAAAGAAGGGATTGCAATGAAACGGGTGGAGTGTGGAAGTGAAGGAGCAATTGCCCCATGGAGACCTGGCCCACCCTGTTTTCCAGTCACCGCAGCTTCTGACAGAGTTTAAGCAGAGAAGTGGCATAGCTCACTTTGGCTGTAGGAAGGTTACTATAAGGGTAGGTGGAGGCTTGACTGTGGGGCAGTTAAGCCTCCTGGTAGGCCTGTAGGAGAGATAATCATACAAGAAATAATGATGGCTGCAATGAACATGAATTAACTTATTCAATAAGTGTTTGTTAAATGCCTTTGTACCAGTCACTGTGCTAAGCGTTGGATGTTCACAGGTGAATGAAATTATCTCCCTGAAATTACGGTCTAGTTAGTGGGAGATGCTGTAGAGTTCACTACTACAATGCACGAGGATTTTAGGAGGAGTACTAACAGCTATTATTTATTGAGTGCTAACCACATGTCAGCCACTGTGCTAAGTTCTTTATGTATTTTTTTTTAAGTCTGTTTTTTTTTTAAAGACTATTTATTTATTTTTAGAGAAAGGGGAAGGGAGGGAGAAAGAGAGGGAGAGAAATATCGATGTGTGAGAGACACATGGATTGGTTTCTTCTCCCATGCTCCCAACTGGGGACCTGGCCTGCAAATAGGTGCCCTTTCAGTTTGCAGGCTGGCATGCCAGCCAGGGCTGTATTTTCTTGATTAATCTTTATAACAACTTCTGTGAGGTAGGTACTGTTATTATCCTCATTTGATCAATGAAGAAACTGGGTCAGAGAAGTTAGATGACTTGTCAAAGAGGCTCCTCACTGAAGGGGCAACTCACATGGGCTTGGGCAATCCTGAAGGACTTCCTGGAGGTGGTGGTGAATACATGAAGACTTGACAGTTGAGTAGTAGTTACCTGAGTGAAGATGGAGGAAGAGCTGGAGACTGTTCTAGTGTGAGAGAACTGCAAAAGCTCAAGGTTAGAGACCCACTGGAGGCTTGGAGTGGTATTTGGGGAAGTCATTGGAGCAGTTAGGACCAGATGAAGAGCTCTGTAACCCCTTTTAAGGATTCTAATTTCTTTAAAGATTTTATTTATTTTTAGAGAGAGTAAGGGAGGGAGAAAGAAAGGGAGAGAAACATCAGTGTGTGGTTGTCTCTCGCACTCCTCCCACTGGGGACCTGGCCCGCAACCCAGGCGTGTGCTCTAGACTGGGAATCGAAATGGTGACCCTTTGGTTCGCTGACCGAAGCTCAGTCCACTGAGTCACACCAGCCAGGGCAAGGATTCTAATTTTTACCCTAAGGATAAAAAAAAGCTTTTGAAGTATTTTAAACTGGAGAATGTCATGATAAAATTTGTGCCTATAAAGATGATTTTTGCTGCAATGTGTTGGGTGAACAGCTGAGAGACATTTTAGATATCTCTTGACATGCTGTTGAGATAAAAGATTCTAGGCAAAAGATGATAACGAGATTTTAGGATGATAGTTTTGGGGGAGAGTTGTAGAGAGGATGGAGAGTGGAGTTAAGGGTGCCTCCCTGGTCCTGGCTTGGGCAACTAGGTGGCTGCTGGCACTGCCACTAGCTGCGGCATGCAGTGGGGATAGGAGGAGCAGATTTGTGGGGAAAAGGTGGAAATCTTTCAGTTTTGACCTTGCTGAATTGAGTCCCTGAAGAACACCCAGGTGGAGGTGTGGAAGGTAGTTGGTTGCCTGGTCTGGAGCTCATGAAGTTTGTCAGTTCAGCTGTGACAGCTGCAGCCTTGGAGAGGAGTGTATGCTAAATGAGAAGACAAGGTCAAGGACAGAGCCTGGGATACCAGCATTCATGGGCAAAGGAAAAAAGCAGCCTGCAAAGGACACTGATAAACTTCCCTAAAAGATAATAGAAGTGTTAGCAGGGAGTGGTAAACCCGGCTATGGAAAGAATACTTCTAGGAGCACTTTCTGCAGCACACTGGTGCTCAAGGAAGAGAAGAGATTTGGAATGTGCTTCTTGGATTTGGCCAGTAGGAGTAATGAGATTGCTATAATCTGGGAGGGAAGATGTGGGAATGAGTGGGATTAGGTTGGGCAAAAGGGTATTGTAGGACTGAAAGTCTGGGTAGAATGGGATCTGAAATTCATTGAAGGGCTAATACTAGACAGTCTGGTGAGAGCAGGTATGAAGGAAGAGGGTAGGAAGAGTTTTTTCTTTTCTCCTGCAGTTTTTTATAGTTTTTCAAATTTTTATTGATTGATTTTAGAGAGCAGGAGAGAGACATTGATTTGTTGTTCTACTTATTCATTCATTGGTTGATTCTTGTATGTGCCCTGACCCAGGATCAAACCCACAACCTTGGGATATTGGGACAATGCTCTAACCAACTGAGCTACATGGCCAGGACCACCTTGCATTTCTTTAGATGCTTTTGGTTGGGATTGGGTCCCCTCCTGGGTTGTTTGTAGGGACTAATGATGGGCACAGGGAAGGAGGGTCAGGAAGGCCTCCCTGGGGTATACGTGGTCTGCAGAGGGGGAGACGTGAATTGAAGCCACAGAAGAAGAAAGCTTATCTGGATCGGCCTTCCCTTCTGGCCTGAGAAGGGATGAGTTCTAGTCCCTTCTCTACAACCTCTACAGGAGTGTGGGGAAGGCTCCTGGGATCTCTGGAGCCCAGTGGACAAGGGACCCAACAAAATTGTGACCTTTAGCCTTGGAGTCTAGCCATTACTGACAGCCCCTCCCCTCCCACAACACACACCTGCACTCAGGGTGGTTCAGCCAGTCCCCAGAGAGAATAGGGTGATGTTGTAAGGTCACTGCTGGAGGAAGAGCAAGTTATAATGGGATAGGGCCCTTTGGAATCCTACCTCACACTCTGGTTGGGGGGATTGGTCTTGGCACAGCTATCCAAGATCACACCCAGCCCTTGAACTCTGCCTTTTTTCACCTCCTCAGGCCCTGATTGATATGCACGTCAGATATGGTGCCCTTTACAAAACTATTTGTACAGAAGCCCACAGGGAAGAGGAGGGAAGCCACTTCCACTTGCAGGGATCTGCAGTCAAACACAAACCTCCGTCACTCCACTCACTAGCTCAGTGAGTGCTGATGGTTCACCAGCTCCTGCCATGTCCTTGCTGGAAGTTTCTCTTCAGTTCTGCCAGAAATGTCCGGGCCTCTGAACTTCTACAACCCACCAGGGTCCTCTCCACCTCAGTCCTTCCTACCCACTTCCCCAGCCCTGAGCTCTGAGCTCCCCTGTGCCTATTTAGCCCAGTTTTACTGTCTGTGGCATATTTGCCTCAAGTCTCCCCAGTTCTCTATCTCCAGGAAAGGAGTGACAGTCCCTCTGCCAGCAGCTCCCATCCCACCCATCCTGTTTTGAGGGTGTAGGAGAAGCCAGGGAATGGGAAACAGGCTCTCCAGGTAGGCAGAGGGTTGGAAGGAAAGTAAATGGCTTTGCAGCAGATGAGCCAGTGATACACACCAGCTCTTACTGCTACTTTCCAGCTTGGGACCTTGATCCTGAGATCAAGTTTCCTGTCTATAAATGGAGGTGGTAAACCTACCTCAGGGCTGTGTGAGGACTAAATGACACTAAATACGAAGTGCCAATACAATGTTTGGCACATAGTAGGTGCTTAAAACAAGTTCCTTCCCTTCTCTTCACTTTGAGCCTATGATGAAGAGAAAGAAAGAGAAACTAGGGTTGTTGGAGAGAGCTCTCCCACAGCCAATGAGGCACGTTGAACTTGGGGGTACAGATCTGTTTTGTGCCATGCCAGAAGAGGAAGGGAGGGAGGACCAGAGGCTTGGGCCCCTCCAATGCTTCTTTTCTCAGTACACTCCTTGGTCCGGCCTTGGGGAGGCCTGTGGGAAAGATATTCCTCTTGGGTAGAAAGAGGTCTGGTAGGGAGAGCCTGGTGAGGGGGCACTGCCTCTGGATCTTGAACAACCCCTTCTCCTCTCCCCCAACTCATAATCCAATTTCTATTTCTACTCCCTCCTCTGGACTCATCACCATGGAAACAGTTTTCTCAGTTGCACTTCATCTGTTTCTCCTGAAAATCTTTTTTTCTGCGTCCCCCCCCCCCCCCCACAGGGCCACAATCTCTCTTTTTCTCCTCTATCAGTCTGCATTCCTACATACTCATTGAGCTCAGCTTTCTCTTCACCTCTCAGTTTCTCTTTCTTGCTTTCCATTTGTTCCTGCCTGCTTCTGTTGAAATCTCACCCTGCAGCTTTCCTCCTGTCACTCCCTTTTCAAGTTTACAATAAGTGGAAACTACTAACAGATAGGAATCAGCTTAAAGGTAGGAAAAAACAGATGTTCATGATGGCATGGGCTGTCTTGGGAGGCGGTAAGCGCCCCATTACTGGGAGTGTTCAAGAAGATGCTGATAGCCCTGGCTGGTGTGGCTCAGTGGATTGAGTGCCGGCCTGTGAACCAAAAGGTCACCGATCTGATTTCTAGTCAGGGTACACGCCTGGGCTGGGGGCCGGGTAACTGGGAGCATGCAAGAGGCAACCAGTCCATGTTTCTCTCCCTCCTTCTCCTTCTCTTCCCCTTTCTCTAAACAAATAAATTAAATCTTTTTAAAAATGGATGTTGGCAGGGAGTTGAGCATCAGAAAGAGTTTGAGCTAGGTAGTTGGTCTTTGAGACCCTATCCCACCAACATCTGTCATCCCTCCTGCATTTGCTCTCTGTGTCCGTCACCAAGCTCTCTGTGCTCCCTGTAACTGAGGTCAGTTTCTTCTTTTTCCACCTTGTCTCTCTGAGAGTGCAACCTGCACGGACCGCATTGAGTCCTCATCTTTTAATGATCATCTTTTATTGTTCTTCGATTGCCCCCATCTCATGAGCTCCTTCAGGGCCGATAACTACCTGTGTTATGTGTTACAGGATAAAAACATTGCTCACTGACTGTTCTGGCCTCCCTCTGCCCCGCCTCCCCTCATCCCCAAGATAATTTTATCCTTCACCTGTTGTTGGAAGTCTTGTCTTGGCCTACTCAGCTCCAGGGTTTCCGTAACAGAGAACTGGGAGAATAGAAGGTGAGAAATGGGACTAAAGAGGCAGGAGATGGGGTGACTTTCTTGTGTGTTCGGGAGAATCTGGGTAATGAGTGAAGAAAAAAAGAAAATGTTGAAACCTGAGAGGCTAAGGCAATCCACATAATCAGGAGATGGCGGTGGGCAGAGAGAGAGGAGCTCTGTGGACTGCAGAGGGCAGAGAGAGCAGCTGATTTAGGGTTTGCAGAGAATAACTCAACTGCTGCAACTTGTAGCAGAAGAGAAGGGGAAGGGAGTTTTAACAGGTGGTGCTGTGGGAACTAATTGGATTACCTTCAAGAGAAACAAGTTAAAATTGGGATTCCTTTTTGAAATTATTTTTGATATTTGGTGTATGGGTTGCGGAGCCCCAGAATATATTCAGGTTACATATCCTGTAACTCACAGGATATATCATGGCACCAAGGGTATAGGTACCCCAGTAAGCAATACCCAGTCCCTGCAGATAACATCAGATGTGGTCCTGAGGCTGTGGGATCCTGCAAAAAGACCAAAACATTAAGCTTTTCCCCTTACCTCAGAGCTATATCTCTTAAAAACATTTAGTAATCTGGAACTTCAAGTTACAAATGCCCTAAGAGTTAGAATTGGTTATGGGTCTAGACAGGTGAAAATGAGGCCCAGGGAAGTAAATCAGCTTGCTCAAAGTTGTAGAGCAGGTTTTAGGTCTGACTGGGACTGGGACTATGCCTGGCCCAGGATTTTGTCCACAGTCCTGGGATGCCTTTTTAGATTGGGCCAGATAGCTACATACATACAGATAGAGTCATGATTAGAGAGAACAGGGTGCCTGGGAGACTGGGGGTTCTGCGTAGTCCTCTGTTCAGAGCCCTGCACCAGATAAAGGGGCCAAGCCTGCCTTCCCATATCTTAGGGCTTCATAGGGAAGTGAGCCAGATGCAGGAAGAGGTCCAGTGGAAAGTTGGAAGTAAATGCTGCAGTGTCATGGAGTTTGGACTGGGAATTAGGAGACCTGGGTACCTCTTTCAACTGTCAGTCACCAGCCGCATGATTTTAGGCAAGTCCTTTCACACTGTGAGCCTCAGTTTCCCCATGGGAACAGTCCATCTCTTTTTTTATCTTCACCTGAGGATATGTTTATGGATTTTGGAGAGAGAGTAAGGGAAAGAGAAATACATCGATTGGTTGCCTCCTGTACTTGCCCCGACTGGGGATTGAACCCGCAAGCTTTAGATGTGTGGGATGGCACTTCAACCAGTTGAGCCACCTGGCCAGGGCTGAACATTCTTTCTTAAAAAATTGATTTGAGAGAGAGAGAGAGGAGGGGGGGAAGGTGATGGGAAGAGAGAAACATCAATTTTGTTGTTCCACTTATTTATACATTCATTGGTACATTCTATGTGTGCCCTGACTGGGGGTAGAAGCAGCAGCCTTGGCATATTGGGATGAAGCTCTAACCAAATGAGCTACTCAGCCAGGGCCCAACATTTTATATCTGAAAAGTGCTATACTGCTACATATAAAAGCAAATTAATACAGTAACTAAATATATTTTGTGAGTGCTATCCCCTGATGTTCGCCCTTCTCAGCAAAATCTCAGAAAGGCCCTTGCCTTCAGTTGATGGCAAGAACAATGAGGAGTAGAAGGGGACTTTTGCCACTTTCTCTAGGACCTTGCCTCTGATGGCCTCCCCTGGGCTTATGGACTCTGCCCTCCCTCTCCATACAGGCCAGGGTTAAGTTCATGTTTTTCTCTAAACAGACCAAGCCTGCTATTTAAGCCATCTATTTAATATTTTCCTGATAAAGAAGACCCTGAAGTTAAACTCATCCAACCCTCTTGTTTCACATTTGGAGACACTAAGGCCCACCACAGACAGGCCGAGCATAGGCCAAGGTCACAAACTTTTGACTCTCAGGCCAGTTTTCTTTCTTCTGGGACTTGGAGAGTTTATAAAAAATGGATTGTTTGAGAATGTACCCTTAGAGATCTTTCATAACATCTGGTCAAGATCCCTTGCTGAGATCCTGGTCTTTAGACCTCTAGTGAGATGTAGTGTGCCCAGGCAGAGCCCCACCTTAGGGAATGAGTCTCAGCTCAGATGTTGTCCCTGTAGGAAATTTTCTCAGACTCTCAAGCTCAGGATAGATGTCTCTCCAAGTGCTCCCCAAGCCTTCATGACACTGAACTGAAATTGCCTATTCACTTGTTGTCTGTCCCCAACTAGGCTATAGTCTCTATGAGGGCAAGGACCATAAAGGTCTTGTTTACCAACCTATACCTTTTGTCTAGTCCAGTGCCGCAGCACATAATAGGTCCTCATTAAAGAGTTGTTGAGTAAATAAGTAGGTAGGATTGGTTAGAAAGGATTCCCAGAGCCCTGACCTGGGTGGCTCAGTTGGTTCAGCATTGTCCTGCAAAATGAAAGGTCACCTGTTCCATTCCCAATCAGGGCACATGCCTAGGATGCAGGTTCTGTCCTTGTTGGGACGTATAGGAGAGGCAACCGGTAAATGCTTCTCTCATATCAATGTTTCTCTCCCTCTCTTTATCCCTCCCTTTCCCTCTCTCTCTAAAAAAAAAAAAAATAATAATAATAATAATAATAATAATAATAAAGGAAGGAAACAGCAAATATTGATTCAGATATCACAGTCGGCAAGAGTAGGATTGTCCTTGGTTGGATAACCTGCCCATGCAAAAGTAAGTCTTAGATGATGGGAGATGGGGAGGTGGAGGGAAGTATAGTAGTTTTAAAAAAAGGAGAAAGGAACCCTTTAAGATAATGGCTTTTGCTAACCTTGGAGGGTTTCTGGGTAGAGGTAAGAATGAATCTCAGCCCTGATGGAGATAAGAGGGAGTGGTTGTGAGCACCTAGAATTCCTCAAGACGGGTATTTTGATGGAGGACTCAAATGTTGGAAAATTTTAGTTTCAGGTAATAGCTAATAAGCTTAGTAATCAATGTATGTAAAAAGCTATTGTTCCAGGAACTGAAGGTATGGCCCACCCTGACTCCAGGAGTCCCACCTCTGTGCCTCAGGAAGACAGCAAGCAATCAAGATGGTATCTGAGCCATTGTGCTCTGGGGTGAGACACCCACTGCCCAGGACACAGATGAAAGAATGCTGCAGCCTTTATCTGATTAACTTTTCCCTGAATTCCACACACTTTATCTACATTTTTCTTCTCCTTAAGAAAATGGTTCCTTTAAAATGTAATTTAAGATGGTTGGTTAGGGTACAAACCCACCATTTTCTCAGATCGCTGACCATCTGAATAAAGTGCCCATAAAGATTCAATCCCTGTCTCTGCTTATTGGGTCTGGTAGGTGGCAGGCAGCACGAACACCAGCTTTTCCAATTTCATCTCTATGAGGAGAAACCCAGAGGGCAGCTTAGGTGGAGGGGAAGGAAGCTGATGGGGTATAGCTGGTAGTGTTATGGGACAGGAATGGAGTGGGGGGAGTGGGTCTGCCTCTGGCTGGCCCATAGTGTGTGGGTTCTTGACTTCATGTAGGAAAGATTTCACATCAGTCCAGGTGACTTTGAGAGTATGTTTATTAAAGCTGGGGACAGTGAAACAAGGAAGCACTTGGAGAGGAAGCAACAGGAGACAGCCTATGTGGGGCTGCTTTGGCTCACTGAAAAGTCAGAGAAAAGGAGCCTTGGAGAACAGCTCAGGGGGTTAGCCCTGGATAAGCTCTCACTGCCCGTTATTCCTCTAACCAGGAGAATCTCGTGGGGAAACTTAGAGTTTAGGAAATACATGCCTGAAAGAGAAGAAAGGTGTGGGCATGCTCAGGGGAGGGAGATGTAAAGTGGGCCCTGGGTCCTTCTTCTTGAGGACTTTAAAGGCTGGGAGTTTAGAGAAGGTCTTAGGGGAGGACCTCAACAGATACATCATCAACTTTATGCTGATGCACCAGAATGAGATTTATTCCCTTAACTTCATCCATCCCTGGGTGTGGTTGGCACATGGCACTAACTGGATTTTTGCTATCTCCCTGAGTAGGGTGATTTAAGCTACTTACCCTCTGGTTGGGGAGGGGAAGTGTAACCCATTTACTCTTAAGTGTCTTTGGTTAGGGAAGATAGAAGGTGAGGGACAGCTTCCTTCTGTTGACCCCTCTATTAGGTTGAAAGGTTGGGAGTACAGGGTCTCTGCCTTCTGTTTTTCTCTTTCCTCCTCCATCTGGAGTCACTTAGTCACCAGATCACTAAGGATCTGGAAGTGGCTGAAGCGGCCTGCTGAGTGGGGATGGCATGGCCATGATTGTGCGAGCTCCCATCGGTATCTTTCTCTCGGAAGGTGCGGCAGGAGGACTGGAGCTGTCTCCCAAGCCCTCCCACCAACCTCCAGTGGAGCCAGCTTTTACAAGAGGGTGCGACGCCAGGTCTGGCCACCAGGGGGGCCAACCAGTCCTAGGTCCTTCTGCCTCCAGTTCCCCACCCACCCACACCTGAGGGCCAGTAAGGGCGGCGCCAAACCTGATTCTAGAGCCTGGTAGCTCAGTTAACCCTCTCCTGCCTGGTCTGAGGTGCTTCCCCCGGGCAGGCCGGCATTCAGGCCACAGAGGAGAACAGACCTGAGGGTGGAGGGGCGAGGGGCTAGGGTGGAGACGAAGTTTTCCTTCCCTATGGCCGCGGCCCTCACCCTAGCTGCGCTGGGGGAGGCTAGCACTGCCTGACTGCGTTGGGTAGCTCCCTCCCCTCCCGCCGCAGGCGGGTGAAGGAGGCCGCAGAGGCAGTAACGGCTGGGTGTACAGGCTGGGCCTCGCTGGCAGGGCACCGAGGAGAAAGCCGAGGCCGCCGCAGAACCCGTACTTCCGGGTTCCCCTCAGCCCTCCGTCTTTCAGGCCCCTTTGCAGAAGCTAGTAATTCGGGTGGGAGTGGGAGGGTGGCCAAAGAGTGGACGGAGAGACGCAGTTACTATTTGGCAAGAGAAAGGACTGGATTCTGCACTTCCCAGGTGCCCGGTTTTGGGTGTTGCTCGTCGAGTACAGGTAGAGCCTTCCAGGGCTCTGACCAGCCCGGGTACCGAGATTGCGTTCTGCGCTCCCAGGAGGCATTAAACTGCGGGAGGGCGCGGGGTCAGGAGTCCTTTCCCCCTACCCTCCCTCTTACTCCACCAGACTGGCACTTAAGGAGTTAAGTCTGCCCGAAATCGTCAAGACTGAAGCCTGGGCGAAGGAAGTGGAAGGGGAGGGGTAGAGAAGGAGAGAAACTAACTGCAGGGAGACAGCACTAGAACCCCCTCCCCAGGGACCCAGCCCCTAGGCCCCCAGCCCCCAAAGAGGCCCCGCCCTCCCGGGGGTCACGCTCTCTTCCCCCACCCCATCCCACGCCCTCCCGCTTCACGTCCCCAAGAGGGTGGGCTGCAGGATTTCCAGCCAAGCCTTGGCTGCCTACTCAGTTTTTCCAAACCCTCCAGTCGCGGAAGGCGGGAGCCCTGTCAGGATAAGAGTCCTTCCCCCCACTGCCCCTGCGGCCCCCTCTCCCAGCCTCCCCTTCCTGCCCCAGCACCTTTTCCAAACTTCTTTCCCTTTCCGACCCAGTCTCCTGCACTCCCTGTCCCCATCTCTACTGGCACCTAAGTTCCAAGTTTAGGTTGGAAGGGCCGAGTGGGTCTCACAATCCTGGAGAGGTGCTGGTAAAACCAAACTCAGCAGGCCGACCCTGAGACCTGCTGGGTGTCAGCCCCATCCCAGGACATAGCCCCAAGGCCACCAGGGAAGGTGGCCCAGGAAGTGTCCCGCCCAGGGTTGGAGGCGGTGCGGCGGGCACTGGCAGAGCTGGGCAGCAGGCTCTGCATGGCTGGTGCCAGGCCCTGGGCAGGCATCGAGGAGGAGCAAATTGTTCCTAGCGCTGGCACGGTTCTGTCCATAAGGTCTATTATATAATAATCACCATCTATCAAGCAGCCAGGCCGCTGGCGTGAGTGGGAAAGCCAGAATGCCCGGAAGGTCCTCCTCCAGGCCCAGGAAGTTTGTCTTCATCAACATGGGGCTGTGGGTGCATCCCAGAGTGAAATGATGTGGGGGTCGAGGGACAAGTGTGGGGCTCCTGGCAGTCCGAAGGCGCCCCCGCAAACCCTGCCCCCAGAACTCTGACTGACAGTGCCCCGAACCAATGATTGAAGTCACTGTGGCGTTCAACGTTAACCCTGTCTTGGATCCTAGTTACTTGAGGGGATGGAGTCCCTTTAGAGGATCCGAATCCCTCCCAGTCCTGAATCCCACCAGCTCGAGGTCAGTGAGGAGTACCAGCTGAAGAACCTTTTGTCCCAGTCACCACAGGAAATAATCTCAGATAATCAGCAGCCCTAGCGCCGCCCCTCTCATTCCCCAGCACCGCCAAAAATTGTATTACAAGATGTGGTTGTGTATGTACACCCTGTGATACCAGAAACAGGCCCGCGTGGTGTTAGCACACCCACACTGCGCCACAGTCATCCTCACACACCTATACCTTGCCGGCTCTTCCGGCGACGCTCGCTGACACACCTGTGACACGCAGATACACAGAAACACCCGGTGGTTCCCCGAGTTCTCCAGTAGAGGGAGCCGCTCGATTCTACCCAAGGGCTGCTGGCCTCTGTCCACTTCTCGCTCACTCCAGGATTCCACCCAGAACTCGTGGCTGCCTGGAGCTCAGCTCCGCATCCCAATGTGGAATCTACCCTGGGGGATGAGTCACAGCCACACCTAGGGGAGCGCTGTACATTGCTGCTCCACAGAATGTGCCGAATACATGTGAATTTACTTTGTACCACATTCAAGAGACACTTTGCAACACAGCTATCATCCCTACTAACATTGTGTTCTGGACCTACTAGAAACTGGGC
The DNA here is from genome assembly GCA_007922815.1 of Macrotus californicus. Classification (NCBI taxonomy): domain Eukaryota; kingdom Metazoa; phylum Chordata; class Mammalia; order Chiroptera; family Phyllostomidae; genus Macrotus; species Macrotus californicus. The sequence continues at coordinate 112,948 of VMDR010000718.1, forward strand.
ATTGTGCCAAACGAATTATAACAAGCCCATGTGGCTTGCCATGTATGTAACAAGAGACTGATCCACATAAATGGGGTGGGCCCTTCCTTATAACAAGCATGCTGATTGGGAATGGCCCTCTTACCTTGTAGCTCATGTTGTACTCACAGGACCCTGGAGAGGGGAGAGGAAATTAAAACCTAATTCTATGGAACAAGTACTAGCCTAGGCCCAGGGATTCTTTCACACCAGAGTTGAGCCCCCTCTGGGCTTTAGTTTTCTTTTTCTTTAAGTGGGAATAGTACCTAGCTCACCTGGCTCAGGGTTGTGATGAGTCAATCTCTAACCCAGCAGTTAGTAGGCATTTGGGGAAGTTTTGTCAACTGCATCAAAGCATGATCAAGACATATGTACAAAAAGGCTTTGCAAACAGTGATGTTAAGCACCCACAAGGGTTTTGATCTTCTTTCAGGATTTGTCCCCCTTCTGTATCCCTAGACTGTGCCCAGTTGTTGGCACCATCCACCCATCAGGTGGATATTTATTGAAGCCCTACTATGACCCCAGCACTTGAGTGTTGTAGGGAATAGAGAGGCATAGGAGGCATGGTCTGGACCCTCAAGAATCTTTTGGAGCAACCAGACATACATACAGGACAAACAAAAGAAAACATTTAAATAGGTACCCAGTGGGTGCCATAGATACATGTGGTCAGAAGAGAGGGGGACCAGAGAGGGCTACAGCTCTGAGCAGGAGCAGAGGAGCTAGCAGAGGAATCAAACAGCAGGAGCGAACAGGCTTGCCAGTACTCCTCTTTTGAGAAACAGTCAATGCTTGTTACTTGTGGGTATTAATTCTGGGTGGGTCGGGGCGTGGGATACAGGGAAAGTGCCTTGCGATAAGGAGACCCAAATTCTAGTCCTGGGCTGACCGTGTTCTAGCTGTGAAACCTGGAGTGAGTCCTTCACTAGTGCAAACTTTAGTTCCTTCACCTGGGTAATGTGGCCATAACATCTTCCTCATGGGTTTGTGATAAGCATTGAAATAATATATATGAAATACTTTAAAAAAGTGCTTTACCATTTCTTTTTTCATTGCATCTACTCTCACATTGGATCGTGTGTGTGTGTGTGTGTGTGTGTGTGTGTGTACACAGTAGTATGAGGTTAGGAGAGAGGTCTTTGGAGAAGACAAAGTTTCCACTACCACAAACATTTTCTTAGCATCTACTTTGTAGTGCGAATTGAGAAAAAAAAAATCAGTCTATGTCCTCAAGAACTTCACGGTCCGCTAGGAGAGAGAGAGGAATAAAGGAGAAGTATAATGAATACGGTTGGGTGCAATAAAGAGGGGACCCAGCAGCGTGTATGGTGAGGGTTGAGGGAGTCCAGGGATCCTGCTCCTTCCAATCGGTGTAGACAGGAGGGGAGGGTAGGTTGTCAAACTTCTCCCCAGCGTGGGCTGTTGCTGGCGCGTCTCCTCCTCGGTCTTCTGGAATGGGGAGGAAAGAGGGTAGAAGCCCCTTCCCCGCCCGGACCCATCTTCTTTCCCGCTAGCCCGCGAGGCGCCTTACCGAGTCAGACCACTGGGAGGCTGGGGGAGCCGGGTTGGGCGAGGAGGCGAGCGAGATGGGGGAGCTCTTATTTTGACAGGGGCCTCTCCGGGCTCTGGTATGAAGGCTGAAGGAGGCAGCCAGAGAGCCCCGATGCTTATTCAGGCTAGGGAGAGGAGCCGAGTGGAGGGGCGAGCGAGGCTCCGGCTGCGCAGGGGAGCCCGGGGAGGCGGCGGCACGCGGCGGAGCCAGCGGCCGGACATGCCCCGGACTCGGGGCCGCTGCACCACCACCACCACCGCCGCCGCCCGGAGCCAGCGGGCCGGACGCCCTCACGCCTGGGTCCCCCCGTGCCGCGCGCCCCGGGGGCTGGGACCCAGACCCTCGGCGTCCGACCAACAATAAACGCCTAGACAACCCCCTCCCTGCCCCGCGCCCGTCGTCCCCGCCGGCCTCGGGGAAAGTGAAAGGAGGAGGCGAAGCAAGGAAGGAAGGAAGGAAGGAAGGAAGGGAGGAGGAGGAGCAGGAGCCCGAGCCTTGAGGTTCGGGGCCGAGACCCCAGCCCCAGCCCAGGGCCGGCCGGGTGTGCGCGCTCTTCCGCCACTGCCCGGCGCACACAACCATGCTCCGCGATTGGGAGGCAGGAACCTAGGCGCCTAGAGACCCCCGGATACCCTCTCCTGGGCCGGGATGGTATAGAGATCAAGGCATCCAGGATCTAAAGATCACCTCCTGCCCGCCTCCCTCCGCACCTCCAACTGGCGAGCAGGAGGACCCCAATCCACCCACCGACCCTGACCTGGTCATGGCGTCCAGCTCCGGCCTGGCGTGAGGACCCCCGACCTGCAAGAGGTGAGGGGTGGGCTGGGGCTGAGGGCGAAAGTCATGCCAAGCTAGCAGAGGAGCGAGGAGGGAGATCCAGTTCGAATTGGGGAGGGGGAACACAATATAATTGTCTCCTGCCCTCTGGCATGCACCCCCGAGCTGTTTAAGGGATGGGGGCACCCCTAGGGTTGGTGGAGATTACTCTTGGGCCGCCAATCAGGTAGGCAGCCCCAGAGCGCAGTGGGGAGGGCTTTGGGGCAGGCGGGGGACCCTGCCACCCTAGCGCAGAGAACAAGGCCGGCCTTGGGCCAGCTGGAGCTGCAAACCTGCCCTGGGGGCTTCTGGGAGATGTAGTCCCCCTCCAGGCTTACCAACCTCCTGGGTCCCAGCACCCCTCCCTGCCTGATGGGAGCATCCAGAAGAAGGTGCACTGGGATTGGGGATTGCTGGGGTCACCCTCTGCTCCCAAGCACTGCTTAGGAGCAGCAGGGGCTGTGACTGGAGGAGTCTCCCCAGCCAAGGATTCTTAGTGGTGTGGGGTGGGGCAGTCACACAGTTCCTTGGAGGTATGGGTGCACTGCTGAGGGGAAGTGGCCCCTGCCTTGGTCCAAAGGAATGTGGGAAAGAAGAGAAGTGAGGCTTAGGGCTTCTTGCGTGGCTGAGATAAGTTCTATCCCAGAGCTGCTGGAATTGGGTTTAAGGAGAGACTGAGGTCTACTCTCCCCTTCTCCCTCCTGGAAGGTGAGAAGGGGTGTTCCTCAGAGTCTGGGAATCTGGAGGGTGTCTCACTGGGACAGTAAAGCCGGATCAGCTTCTGTCTGTCTGTCCAGCTTCCTTCCTTCCGGGTTTTTCTGACACCACCTCCTCCTCTTTCTGTCTGTCTGCTGCTTGGGGTGTAAGTCTGTGTCTGGGGCAGGGGGCACCCTCTGCTGCAGGGGGGGAAAGTGTTGCCTTGGAAGAGGTGAGCTGGGCATGTGATTGAACTCTGGGAAAGGGCTGACCTCGGAAAACTGCCTTCCCACTGTCTGCTGTAACCCTACCGATGTTTCTAGGCAGCCTTCCAAGTGAGACTTCCAAGGTGGGTGGGCTTCCACTTCCCTTTTCCCTGTTCCTCAGCTTTTCCAGGGAGCTGCCCCTTCTTCTGGGATAGGGCTGTGTGGGTCCTTGGCTACCTTCTCTGGGCAGGACCACGATTTCATGGCCCTAGGTGAAGAACATGTTCAAGCCCTGTCTTTCTGGTGTCATCTTTGAGGCGCTTGCTGAGAGAAGCCTCAGGACAGGGTGAGGATGGCAAGGAAGGTGAGGGGTAGGGGGAGTCTATGCCAGAAAGATGCTGCCTCCCCCAGGTGATTAGACTCCTTGGCCTTAAAGAACCAGGCCTGAAGGCCAGCCTTCTGATGACTTCCCTCTAGAGATCCTCTGCTTACCTGTGCTTCTCCTAATTAGAGTGGCGTGGGGGTTAATGTTGGAAAGGGTGTTTGTGAGGGCTAGAACACCTATAATCTTGGATCCAGAGTAACTCCTGTGCGTGGGGTAGCAGGAGACGGGTTCTGGATGTCCATGTGGAGACTCAAAATGAGGCTGTAATTACTGGAGTTGAGGGTCAAAGTGGGAAGAGATTATAGAGTCCTGGAGAAGAATTGGTGGTCCACAGACATCTGGGCCTAGCACAGTAGTGGGGATGTGGGACCTAGTGAACTTGCTTATTGAATCTGTGTTGGGCACTCATGACTTTGGGTATTTCCTGCCTCCCAGTTTCTGATCCCCTGGGTTCAGTAGGAGCCCAGGGCTGGGCACTCAATTTCCACTAACAGGCAGGAGTAGCATTCTGGGCAGAGGCCTAGTGGGTGGCAGTGTCTTCTCAGCAAGGGCTGGAATGCCTGGCACCTGCTTTAGATTAAAGGAGATGTCTGCAAATAGGGGCTGCCTGCCTGTGGGGGGTGTGGCCAGGATGGAACTCCATGGAGCCCAGGAGTTAGGGTGCAAGGAAAGGACCAGGGTTGAGGCAGCAGCAGCTCTAGCAGGACTGGAGGGAGCCAGAAGTCACCCAGTTTTCAGCCCCTCCTCTAGGGCATCTAAGATGGGAGCTGGGGGCACCCTCATACTAACTCTGGCACCACAGGCTAAAATTCTGTCCCAGTGTCGGGACAGTAGGGATGAGGGGCAGCAGTGGGGAGTCAGAGTGTCTAGTCTTCCTGGGACCAGAGGAGGCCTGAAAGGAGGTTGTGGGGGGGGGCACTTGGGGGTTCTTGTTGTCCTGATGCCGTGCTTACTCTTCCTGGGGCTTCTTGGTTCATCCTAGTGAGATGCCCCAAGAGCCTGGGCACCCAAGGGTGATGGAGAAATAGCATCCCTTCCTTGTGCCAGGAGATTTGGGTACTGCCCAGGTGCTGACCTAGGGGGAGGAGGCAGAAGGGGATGGCAGCGTGGGAAAGTGGGCAGCTGTGGGAGCCAAGTGGGTACAGGCTGGGTGCCTTGGGCATGGAGCCTCTGCCAGCCTGCTCTCCCTGGGGTGGGGCTGTTACAGGGACTGGCTCAACCTGTTGAGTGCCTGGCTGCTCTAGCTTGACATCTGTGCCCCTGCCTGCTAGCCCTGCCAGCTGCCCACCCATAGGTACACTCTGGAGCCTCAGATCTGGGGAAAGAAGGCTCTGCCTGGCCAAGGGGCCAGGGTGGGGCTCGTGGAGGCTCATCCAGAGGGTGCCGAGCTTTCCCAGGTCCTGTCCTATAACTGTCAGAGCTGGAGCTGGAGGTCTAAGTAGCCAAGTCGCTAGGAACTGAGGGGCCAGTGGAAGGCCACAGCACTAGAGGTCCTAAGGTGCTGCATGTCACTTGGATGGGTGGCCCTGAAGACAGCAGCCTAGAGGTACTGCCTGGAATTTCCTCAGCAGGGTACTAGGGCTGGGCCTCCGGATCCCCACCCCCAGACTGGCCTAAACTCCTCTCTCTGGGAGAGAACTGCTTACTCTCCTTGGAGGTGGGGGAAGGGTAGGAGGGTACTGTGCTGTCCTGGGAGGAGAAGGGTGGCTTACTGTGTGCTGGGGTGTGTAGTACTGCCTCAGTTTCCCCAAACCCCCCTCCTCATGGAGAGAAGGGAAGCCCTAGGTTCTCAGGTAGCAGTCCCCTACCCTGCCCTGAGATTGGAAGATTCCCGACCCCTGCAGGCCCTTGTTGCCTCCCATTCCTACCCCCTCCAACCCCTTAGCATTAGGCCCGACTTGGGGCTCTGCTAGCTGGTGCGGAAGGGGTGGGGAAGGTAACCAGGTGTGGTACCAAGTCACCCCCTCCACACTTGGTACCAGTCTGCAAGGGAGAAGGTGGTTACCATGGCCTGTGAGTGGGGGCAGGGGCACAGGCGAGTTTCTCTCTCCTCAGCCCTGAGGGGAAGAGAAGGGTTCCCTGCTTCTTTTCTAGTCAGTGGCAAAAGCAGATGCCTCTTCTTCGCCTCCTTTTCACTCCAGGCCCTCCCTGCTTGGTCTGGGGCGCCTGTCTTTCCTAACTTAGTGCCTTTTCTAGTCCCCTTTCCTCAGAGGCTGTGTCTGTCTAACCCCCTTCTCCAATGGGCTGGTTGGTGGCTCTGCACCCGCCTGCCTTCCCCTCCCCCTCACTCCCCCTCCCCCTCAACTGGGAATGGCCCTGAATCCAGCATTTCGAAACCAGGATTGTTTTGAAATCCCTGAACACTTCTCCACCCCCTCTGACCCCCCCTCCTCCCCACTAGCCCAGAACTTAGTCCTCTAACCTGACTTCACGCTGTGCAGTGCCAGGGTGTGTCTGTGTGTTTGTGTGTGAGCAGATGGTCACATGTGTATTGCTGTGTGTGTCTGGTGTGGGTGTATCTTCTTTCTGTGAGCAGTCCTGTGTACTGGCCATATCTTTTGTTCCTGAGCTCTCCTGGGCCTTCTCTATGAATATGACAGCCTCTGTGGTCTTAAAGAGACATTCTTAGGGAGTTTGGGGTTATTTTTAGCAGGTATCTTGGATGTGTGTCTTTGGGAGTTGTGTCCGTGTGTCTCTCAGCTGTGTGTGTCTGGGAGTGTCCCTCGGGGGGGGGGGGGGTGCCCAGGGTTGTGTTTCTCGGATGAGTGTGCGTGCGTGCGTGTGCACATGCCTGCATTCCGCTTCTGTTGCTACCTCTCTCCTCGTCCCTGGGAACATGTTTGGGGTGTGTAGGCACATGTCTCCCCAAAGCTGCCTGGGACATGGAGTCTTCTGTTCTTTAACAGAGAGTGTTCCTGGAGTGGGGCCAAGGCCTCTGTGGTCCTTGGACAGAAAGTGGTACAGTGGGGAGACTTTGGGGCGAAGTGTCCCCAGGGCTGGGCTGTCTTCCTCTGCCCTTCATGGACACCCAGCACCTTGAGGGACACCAACACTACCAGTCCACCCTCTTCTTGTCCTGAAGACACAGTGGTGGATGCCCTAGGGCGGCCCGGTGCTCCAAAGGAAAAGGCTGGGGAAAGGGAGTTAACCCTCCACACCTGGGGTCACTTGCTGCTTTGAGGACAAGGAACAGCCAGCCGGATCAGACTTGGGAACTTGGGAACTAATTTATAGTTCAGAAAGCTGGCTTCTCTAGCTAGGGGCAGAGGGCAAGACTAGACACTCACAGTTCCAGTCTCAGAAGAGGATAGAGGGGCCTGACACCCTAAGTGAAGTGTGTGGGGTGGGACCAGCTGCCGCTCTAGGAGATCCTGGGAAGTCCTCCCCCTGCCCCCTCCTTCTTTTTTATTAATTTGAGAGACAGAGAGACAGAAAGAAAGACATCTGTTTGTTGCTCCACCTGTTTGCGTACTCATAGGTTGATTCTTGTGTGTGCCCTGACCGGGGATCCAACACGCAACCTTGGTGTGTCAGGATGACGTTCTGACCAAGTGAGCGACCCGGCCAGGGCCTGGGAAGTCCTTTCTGATGTTTAACCTCATTCCCTCCACCTGCAGTTAGACAGTGTTTGACAGGCGGGTGGGTTGCCAGGTGGGTTTCTGTTTGTCTGTTTGTTTTTCGCCATGCCCAGGGCAGTGACAGTAGCAGAGTTATGTCTTCATGGGATGTGGGCACTGAAACCCCTGATACCTCACTGTGACTCAATTTGCCATCCTGGGATTTCAGGCTATAATTGAATGCTTTCCTCTAGAAGCAATTTGTGGCAAATCAGTGAGGAAGAAGAGGGCTGGGGCAGGGGCTGTTTTTGAGTCAAGGGCTTGTGCAGACAGCAGCAGGCGGTGGGGCAGAAAGTAAGCCGTCCTCTTCATGTATTTTTCATGTCTTTTTCCTGCTACCCCCTCCATGGCCTCTGGTCCTAGGGGGAAGTGGGAGGAAGGGAGGGGTAGAGGCACAGGTTGGTACAGTGCTTAGTGACCCAGCATGGGGAGGGCCTTGGCAAGGAATTTTCAGTTTATTTCTCAATCTCTGTCTCTGAGACACGCACACACACGTCACTGCAGACACCTTCAGGAGATGAGCCCAGAAAAATCACCCAGGGGCAGGGCAGGGCGGTCCCAGATGGGGACGTGTGGAACCAGCGTTGTTACGACAGATGCCCTGCGCTTGTCCTAGAACTCGAAGTTGAGCCCAGCCAAGGTCTTCCTCCCAACTCCCCCATCCTGTGCCTGGGAGCAGCACAGGCTACAGAGGGTTAAGTCTGGTTGGCAGGGACACCCCCTCCCTCCTGCCAGAGAGGGAGAGGGAGGGGTGGTTAGCAGCTTGCTCTAGTTGGCCTCTCTCCCAGAATTCTTTGGAAAAGAACTCCCCTTTGACCCCCAGTACAAACTGAGCCCAGCCACCAGCCTCCCCGTCCTGCCTGCCTTTGGGAGCTTCACCCAGCGCTCTCCTGCCATACTGCTGTGCCTGATTCTCTCACCCCAGGCCCTTCCAGCCAGGTCTGGTCCTGAGGACTTGGCATCTTCAGGGGATAAGGGGTGTAGCCAAGGAGACCACATAGCGACATAGGACCCACATAGGATAACCCTGGGGGTGTCTGGTGCTGGAGGCTGGGGTCCTCAGGCCTACCCATCCATGCCTGTCTGCTCCATCTCTCCCTGTAGGGCTGAACTCTGAGGGAACACTAAGGCATCTTCTTGAGCCTTCTTTTTTCTGCTTCCAGGATAGGGGAGAAGTAGTGTGGTGGGGGAGCATGTTGGTCCTGACTCCCGGCCAATCCGCAGAAGTCCTGGAGGGGGTGGGGTGTCTCAGTAGCTCAGAGACTTCCAGGAGCTGCAGGCCGTGTGCATGTGTGTACACTTATGTGGGGTGTGTGTTGGGATGGCACTGGGGTTATGGGAGAAGAAGAGACATCGACTGCTGGCCTGGGGCTTGTAGCTGTGACCCTCTCTCTACAGGGAGCCCCAATTCCATGTCACACCTTTGAGCCTGAGCCCAGATACACATTATCCCTGAAGGGAGAGGTCCTCTGCTGGTGTGTGCCCGTTTTGTCCTGAAGCCTCGTTGCTGATCTTTGTCTGCCATGGCCTCCTGCTTGGTTTTTTGTCTTGGGTGCCTTCCTCCTGGCTTTCTGCCCCCACTTTTTTCATTCTCTTCCCCCCGGAGGAGGGGGGCTAACAGCCTGGCAACCTGGACCGCAACTTGGTAGGGAGTGGGGGCTAGGCCAGGGCAGGAAGGGTGAAAGCAGCCACTCCAGGGAGAAAGCCCCAGCCCTCTTGTTCACTGGATCCTTTCTCCGGGTGGGAGGTCCGAGGTCCAGCCCAATCACCCCTTGGAGGGCAAGGTTGAATTTCCTGGTCATCCCAAGCACTTCTCCACCTTTTTGCTGGCTTCAGCCTCAGCTGGCTGTTCAAAGCCAGGGTGGCTACCCAGCCACTGTAATGTGGTTTCTGCCTAGGCCCCTGGAGACACAAGGCTCTCTCCCTACTGCCACCCAGCTCTTTCCCTCCCTCCCTCCCTCCCTCCCTTCCCTCCTCCCTTACTTAGCAACAACTCCCTGAAATCACAACAAACATGCCTGTAGGCTCCTGGTCTGACTAGGGAAAGCTGGAGAAAGCTGTGGACCAGGAGGAGACACCTCTAGACTGTCTTCAGGAGGGAGGGGCTTGTAATCCCCCCACCTCGATGCTGGAGCACTCTCCCCCTCAGGGACTGGGAGGAAGTGGTCCCCCCTTCCAACTCAGGCAATGAGAAAAGTGGGGAGCAGTGACAGGTGTGGCTGAGCAGGTTTGGGGGCAGCGCTTGGACTCCACCCCACTTGACCTTTGACCCTCACCTACCTAGTGGGAGGGGCAGCAGACTCCTTTCCTGACTTTAGGCCTCTCTCAGCTGGGGTCCTGTGCTATTGTCATGGTAACTTGCCATGCTCTCTCCCCTGATACTTAGGGACCAGGATCATAATGGATTGAAGGTAGATGGGCTGGGGGCAGCCCAAGAACTTTGGTCTTGGAACACCTCCTAGGTTGGGCACCTGTTTTGAGGGAGTGTGATGTCCTCTCTTTGATCTCTTCCCTGGGCAGGAGGAACTGGCCTCTAGCTAGGACCTGGTTCACATCCGGCATGGAGGGATGGGAATGAGTGAGACACCCGTTTCTCATCATAGCACAGAGGGCTGATACCAGGGTGAATTTGTGTTGTGAAGTGGTTAAGAGCCCAACTGCCGGAGTGTCTGGGTTCAAATCCCAACTATTCTCATTCTGGACAGTGTGCCCTAAGCAAGTTACTTAACTTTTCCATGCCTCATCTGTAGGTGGGGTCAGGGCACATTCAAGAAGAAGCAACCAGTGAACGCATAAATAAGTGGAACAGACAACAAATTGATGTCTCTCTTTCTCCCTTTCCCTCCCTCTAAAATCAATTTAAAAAAATAAGTAAGAGTACTTTTGCATAGAGTTGTTCTGAAGATTAAATTAGATAATGCATGTGAAGCATTCAGGACAGCTTGATGTTTCAGAGTAAATGCTCAATAAGTGTGAGAGATAATCCTCATTCTTAGTCATAGCTCTTCACAGGAACTCTTGACCCTCCCAAGAGCTTTAGCAGGGGGAGAAGTGAGGCAGGTGGGGGTCTGGAGAGACAGCCTTGCCAGCACTTCAGACTCCTAGATTCTAACACCCTTCCAGACCCACCTTCTTACTGCCTCAGTTTCCCCATTGTTGGTGCTGGCTGACATTGAAAACTATTTTTAAATTTTTTATTTATTGATTTTAGAGAGAGAGAGAGAGACATTGATTTTGTCATTCCACTTATTTATGCCTTTATTGACTGCTTCTTATGTGTTTCCTGACCAGGGATCCAACCCACAGTCTTGGGGTATCACGGTAATACGCTAAGCAACTGAGCTAGCCAGCTAGGGCTGGTGCTGGCTGACACACTGACTGCAAGTTTGCCAAATAGCCATGGGCCTAGAGAGGGGTCTGGGGGACTTAGGACATGTCTTTCTCCCTGTCCCCCAGCACTTCTCAGGGCTGAGCCGTCTCTCCCCTAGGCTGTTAGATCAGATCAGCTTCAGCACCCCTCCAGCCAGCCCGTCCCTTGCTGCTCTGTTCTTTGCCCAGGCTGAACAAGACATTCTGTCTTTAAACAACTTAAATGGCTGCTTCCTCTCCTTCTCAGCTAAGGGGTCAGGGACCTTCCTCTTAGGCCTGCCTCAGGGCTCCGGGTTCCCTGGATTGCCTGTGACCTACCTGGGCATTTCCCCTGAGTGTGGTGAGGCAGTGCTCAGAACTTTGACATGTGGAGAAGCACAGACGGGCCTGCCTGCCGCCTGCTGCACACAGATGGGCAGGGAGGAGGCGTCCTGAACTCCGGGAGAGGGGTGGGATCATATCAGCATCTATGGTGTCCAGAGAACACCCCAGAATCCTTTCTTGTGCTGATGGGTGTGTGTGGACCATCCTGAAAAAGTCTGCTTCAGCCCTGTGTGCCCCGGAGCAGGGGAGAGAACTGAGTGATGCTGGGTGAGCAGGGCTCCTAAAGGCCCAGGGATGGGAGTGGGATGGTGGAGGGGCTGAGGCTTGGGAACTTCTGGGTAAGGAGCCCAGGAGTGGGCAGTAGGGATGGTACCTACAACGAGGGGAGCTCTGCAGATAAGTGGTTTGGATCTTCTGGGAGGTGAGTGTCCAGATCCCTGGAGAAAGTTGATCAAAATGTGGCACAAGTGCCTGGGATACCCAGGCTCCTAGGTGTGCAGCCTGGGCATGGTTAGCAGGTATCTTCTCTGGCCTTATACCAAGAGGGGTGGGCTGGAACCCCTGGTTCTCCTCACTACCTCCTTCTGGGACCAGAAGGGGGTACCTCCGTTCCATGGGCCCCAGCGTGAGGGCTCAGAGTTGGCCTGAGCCATGCCTCACTGTGGGGCTAACTGTGGTGTTGCCTATGCCCAGCCTCTAGAACTTATTCCTTGGGCAGGCTGGGGCTATTTTTGGGATCAGGCTGGGGCTTTGGGTCTGGTTTTAGATGTTCCAATGTGAACAGGAGAAAATGGGAACAGATGGCTGGATGATTCCACTCAGTAGGTCCTGCAGGGAGCAGGTTATTTTTAGGGTCTTGTTAACCCTTTTGGGGGCTTGTGGAGCCATCCTGAGAGGGATAGCCCTCCCTAGCTGAGAAGACAACCAGTCTTCTCCTTGGACCCCTAATTATCAGGACTGTGTGTGCCAATCACCCTTCTTTCCCTCTCAGGCCCTCCGCTGTTTAGGTCCGTGGCAAGAAAGTAGGCTCCAGCTTTCTCCCAGCCCAAACCCTGCAGAGATGGCCAAGGGGTCAGGCAGGGAGAGGGGTGCCTGGTGTAGGGGATGCAGACACTGGTGAAGGGAAACCCCCCTTTGCTTGCCTCCTGGAGTTTCAAGACACAGACCTGAGGCTAAGAGAGGACATCAGCTCCCTGTGTTCACACTCTGGGTCTGGGTGTTTGTCAGTAAACCCAGGGAGCCCAGGGGAGTGCCGGCCGAGGGAACTGGCCTCTATGAGGAGTGTAGAGGAAGAGCCATGTCCTTGTACTCCATACCACAAATATGAAGCCCACGAGCCCTTGCATGCTTCAAGGACAAGTATCTGGACAATGCCCACCTTTACCAAATGCCCACATATTGGGATGCCATTGAATGAGTGAACAGTGGGGCATCATGGCCAGAGGTGGTTTGTTGAAGAGCTGAGCGTATCGTAGGCGTTCAGTTAGGTGGTCTCACTAATAGTGTTTAATCTGTGAATTTGTCCTCATTTTGCAGAAGAGGAAACCTGGGCTCAAAGGACCGAGGAGGTGGTGAAGGTGCCGTAGCTCAGAAGGGGTGGGAGGTGACAGGCACCCTGTCTGCCTGATTGCAAACCCAGTTCTCATTCCACTGCATCACTCACACTGCCTGCCAGTGTCCCAACCCCTGGGCACCTGGCACTGGACCACCTCAGGGAGCAGGTCTATGGACTGAGTGTGGGAAATGAGGCCTGGGAGTAGGGGACACTGCCGGCCACTGCTTTCACAATTCCCTGAGGCTTAGGGCCTAAGCCCTTCTTGCCTGACTGTGCCAGGACCGACACCAGCAACCCCGGCTGGCCTTCCTGTCTTCCCTGCAGGAGGACAGCAGGCATACATCCTGTCCTGTCAGCCCCCACCCCCGCCCCGTCCTGGCCCACATGCCCCTGCTTCCTGTAGGGTCATGGCCGTCTGGGTGTCAACGTAGACAGAGCTCGAGGGCCTTCCAGGTGCTGCTGGTGCCAAGAGTTTGGGCCAGGCAGGCAAGGCCAGGGGTTGGGAGGGTGTCTCTGCCCCTGTTAGTGCCTGGGGGGGCACAGTAGCGGCAGTGTGGGGCGAGGTCCGCTGGGCACAGGTTGGCTGTGCCGGCAGTCTGCCTGCACTCCACTCCTCCCACAATGGCCTCATTGTTCCTGGCCTCCAGGCAGTTTGGAGGAGGTGCTGCCTAGGCCACCCCGAACCCCCACCCCTAAACAGGGGCCAGATTAACCCTTTGGAGGCCAGGGGCTAGGTGAGGGCCCACCGGTTGCTCCCGTGCCCACTCCTCTCTTCTCGGAACACGTGCTTGGGAAGTCACACTCTACCCTCCTGTACCCGCCAACAGGGCACCTCTAGAGACTGGGATCTCCCACAGGGTCGGGAGCAGCACCTAGGCCCCCTCCCAACTTCACGGTGGTGCAGGTGCCAGGGGGCAGGAAGTGCCAGTGGGGTGGCAGGCAGAGACCAGATATATTTGGGCTGGTGGGGCTAATTCCAGCCACCCCTGCCTGCCTTACTGGCTCCTAAGCTCCTTTCCTTCCTGTGAAACCAGAGCTGGGTTGGGCCTAGCTCAGGATTTCGGTGGATTTAAAGAGGCAGTACCATCCCTGCCAGTTTGGCTTCCTCTCCCCCTCCCCAGGTAGGGTCTGGGGCAGAGAGAGGACTGGATTGCTTCTTGCTCTTTCCTTGCTCTGGGCCAACCCCTTGCCCTTGCCCCTGATGGGGTACCAGGCTTTTGGCACTCCTCTCTCCCAGAGCTTTGGGAGGGTGGGGTGGGTGGGGGTGGGCTGTGGTTTCCTGTGCCGGCTGTTTGTGCCTGGCCTAGAGTGCCCGCTGCCTGCCTGGGCTTCCTGCCCTGTCTTGGTTCATTGTGCACCCCCTTCTGCCTCTCCCTGCTGGGGGAGCCAGCAGTCATGGATTGGGCAGCAGACTTTGGGGGCACCTCACTGCCTGGGCATGACTGTCACCAGGCCTGGCCACACTGGCACTGGTTGAAGGAGCCAAGTGAGGTGACCTCAGGCTTGTCTAGGCAATGCTACTTGTCTGCAGCCTCCAGAAGGTACAGGAAGGTACGATGGGCACCAGAATGGGCAGAATCCCCTGTAGAAACACCCTCTTCAAAGACCCCAGACTGGAAAGGTTGGGAAAAGGAATTTCCATGTCCCTGCAGGGCTGGGGTTGCCTGACATTACCCTGGAGCCGCAGGTGGGGTCAGGCTGGAAAGTCCCAGACCAAAATGGTTGATCTGCATGGTCTCCTTTGGCAGGCCGTGGGGGAAGTGGAGAGAACTGCTAGGAACCCAGACAAGGGGAAGCCCCCCGCTCCCAACCCTGGAAGTTCCCTTAGAGAGGGTTCCAGAGCAATACCTTGGTTCTTGAGCAAATTTCCTGCTGGGCTATGAATCCTGGACCTCCCCACCCAGCTGAGTCACCACCCCAGGAAGAGGAAGTGACCTGGGTGGTAGAGGACTTCTAGGGACCAAGGGAGTAGATGCCCCAGAGAAAGGGGACTTAGGACTTTGTTGTCTTGTTGCTGCATCTCCTTGAGTCAGACGCCAGGGACCCGCCCCTCCTGCTCCCAGCAAGGCCCTGTTCTTTCAGACTCCACAGGGGTCCTGGCAATCTCTTCCCCCCTAGAGGTGTCTGCCCACTGAAGGGGGAAGCAGGGACCCTCCAAGCAGTTTTCTCACTGCCCCTCTCTGAGCCAGGCAATGAGAATGGTGGACGGGCTAGAGAACCAAGGAGGATCCCAAGGTGGGGGCAGCTGAAAGCAGGCAGGTTGCCACTGGTGTGTGAGTGCCCTCTGGCCCCTGGACCTGTGGCAGTTCCGTGTTCCTCAGCAGGAAGAGCTAGAGGCTCTGGGCGCCCATGGACGCTTTCCCGGTCTCCTGCCTCCAGCCTGGATCAGGCCCCTACCCCATCCCATGTTCCACAAGGAGGGCAGAATATCTCAAACTCTTTGTCTTACCCACCTCCTGGGCTCTGTTCGGATGGGTACGCTCCTGGCCTTTCACTTAGGAGACTGGCACCAGCTCCCTGTTTGTGAGCACTTGTCTCTGCTCCCCACCCTCGGCCCTAAGAGGGAAGCACAGCAGTGTGTTCTCAGAGTCCAGTCCCTTCCCCTTTTACCCACCTCAGGGGCTCCTGGCTTGGGGCTGAGAAGCTACCTTCACTCATTGTTTATTTTAAAACTACCCACCAGGAACCAGCCCTCCTGCCTATTATCCTTGAGGCATTCCAAGTCTTGTGTGTAGTCAGGAGGAGGGTCTCTGGGGCACTCCCGAGGGATATGAGTGGGGGAGGGGTGAGATGGGAAAGTCTTGACTCATCTCTTCTCCCCTCGGCCTGCCCTGTGGCTAGGTGGTGGGGTAGTGTTCTAGAGGAGAGGGTGACCCTGGGATTCTTCTGGGGCAGAGCCTTGGCCTACTTGGGACACTGGAGAAGACTAATTTTCTAACAGCCCCTTCCCAAATTATTACAGGTCCCAAAATTTAAAGCTGTAAACATAGGAGTTAGTGGTGGCTCTTGCCCTGACCCCCTCACTTCTCAGGGCTGGGCCCAGTGGCTGGCATGTGGGAAGCCAACCTATCTGATGCAGGCTCAGATGAGCCGTCACAACACACAGTGGGGACACTGCATTGTCAGGGAAACACCATGGAAACAGGGTCTTGGTGCTGCCCCTTACTGGTCACTTCTTCTTCCTAGACCTCAGTTTCCTTATGGTGAAATGGGCATAATAAAACTACCTACCTCCTGAGGGTGGGAGCCTGAAACCCTTGTCAGCCACAGGCCTGCTCCTTAGCCCACTGCCTGCAGGCTCCATCCCTCTCCTGCCTGTGTTCTAACCTGAGGTGATGGAGGTGATGGGGACTGGCGGGAGGCTGCTTCCCAGCCAGGTCCTGGACTTTGAAACCTTCCCCTGAGGCACCTCCCTTCCCAGAGACAGATCTGGAACCCAGAAGGCGAACGCGCCCTGGGGTGAAGTTAGGGTTAGACTCTCTACAGGACCACAAGTTGGCCCCTCACCCAAGGTCCCAGCCCAGTCTCCAGCTGCTGGGCAGGGAGCAGCCGGTCTGTGCAGCGGTGTCTGGCGGGACCTGTCACCTGCACAAAGCTTGAGGCCCCAGGCTTCTACCCTCCCCTCCCCCACCCTGTAGGAGAATCGGCTGGGATGGGGGGCGGTGCCGGGCTGGGCAGGGGCCGGTAGGGTGAGGGTTCTGTTTGTGTAAGTCTGTTTGTTGGTGATGTATCTATGGCCCTGTGTGTGTTTTTCTCTGTGACGACCAGGCCCAATTTTCTATGGCTCTCTTGTGGCCCGCCTCAGTCTTTTCATCTGTTCAGTGAGTAGGCGAGAGCACTCGATCTCTGCCCTTGGGCAGCCTCAGTGTCCGCAGGCCACTGGCTGTTGCAGGGGCTCCTCCTTGGGCCGGCGCCTCCCGCGTCCTCCTGCACACCTCTGACGGGGTTGGCGTGGGCGCGCCTGTAGCTTCCTGGGCTCTGTGCGTGTCTTTGTCTCCCAGCCCACGTGTGAGCAGTGAGTGCGTGTGACTCAGAGTTCGGGTGCCGGTGGCTCTCGGAGCCCGTGCCTGGCGGCGCCCCGCGCTAAGCCGACCCTGGGCCCTGCCGCGGTGCGCTGGCCTTCGCGGTCCTGGGCCGTGTGTCTACCCCTGCGTCTTGTGAGGGGCCCCGAGGGGCGCCGCAGTTCTGTCCGCCTCCTGCTCCATCGCCTGTTGGCTCGCTGGCTCTCTCACTCGCTCTGCCTTTCTGCTCCAGCTCTGCAGAAGGGGGTGGGGTGGGGTGCATGGGCGGGGGGGGGGGGGGGGGAGGGGAGGCTCCTGCATTCTTGCGGTTGGGGAGGAATCTGAGCCAGCGTTACTGGTCTCCAGAAGAGCCCAGCTGCAGCCCCGGGGCCCCGCCAGGCCTCTCGCTGCTGCCCGCCCGGGCCTGCTGGAATGGGCATGGGCTAGGCCCCGAGCTGGGGGCGGAGCGCAGGCCCCCATCCCCAGGGCAGGGCACTGTGCTGGCGTTGGGTGGGGGCCCTGAGGGGTTCCCCACCCAGGGTGAGGGGCGTGCCCTGGGAGAGAGAGTCCCCCAGGGTGTCAGAAAAGACCTCAGGGCCACCACACGTGGGTACCGTTGCAACCTATCTTGTGAGTGGATTCTGCTTCTGCACACGGGGCCTTGCTAGAGACTGCAAGCTCCCTGTGGGTAAAGTGCGGGAGGGATGGGGTAGGACTGGCCTTTAGGGTGAGACCCCACCTAGTAGTCATTTCTCTCCTCCCAACCCTAACCTCTCCAGTTCCCTAGTCTCAGGGCTGTTGGGTCCTCCCTTGTCCCCTCCCCTTCTTACACCCCCTCCCCAAGTCACAAGTTTTCTCTTTGGGGCTTGTTGCTGCAGTCCCTGCTCCAGTACCGAGTACCTGGCTGGGCCCTGGGCACGCACAGGGGCCGTAGCCCCACTGTGTGTGGGAGCCATGAGGATCCTGGCTAACAAGACAAGGTGTGTGGGTGTCACGGAGGGCGGGGTGTGTGTGGAGTGCGGGGAAGGGAAGGGCCGAGAAGTGCCCGGGCTGAGCTGTGTTGGTTTGAAGAGCGAGCTTCCCTGGGCACCTAGCTTCCAGGCCTCCAATGGGCTCAAGGGGGGTCAGAATGGGAAGGCCTTAGTGCTTGGGCCCAGGGGACAGAGGGGAATAGCAACCAACTATGCCTGCTGTTTAGTCCCTTCCAACCTGTTCCTCTTAAAAACAGTTTGAGCAGAACCCCCAGCCCCTACCCCACTGTTGGGTCCAGTGGTGCCCTCTGGCCTCAGTGTAGCCGGGAGGGAGGGCCAGTGCCTGCCTTTCTCCCCTTCCCCAGGAGAAGCCTGCAGACAGGGCCAGGCGGCAGCAGCAGGACAGCAGAGCTGAAATAAATCTGAGCTGGTGTGGAATGAAGGGGGATAAATATCCTCTCCCAGTGATGTGATCTTTCCAGCGGCTATTAATAGGTCTCCGGGGAAGGGGAGGTGGTGGGGGGAGCCAGCTGGATCTTAAAGGGCCCACAGCTTCGGCTGCCGGAATCCTTGACTTTAAGCTGCACTCCAGTCTGCCCCACACACCACTCCCCTTCCCCTTTCTTCCTGCTCCTGCCTGCCAGGCCTGCCTGCCAACTCTCTTCAGGCTTTCCCCTTCCTGTTCTGGGGAGCTGTCTGGGCCACTGGGTACCACTCTGTTGTGCCTTTCCCCACTTCCCCAGGGGAATAGGACTGAGGCATGAACAGTGACCCTCAGGTCCTGTGCCCCTTTCTGCTAGTGTTGGGACACATGGAAGTTGAGGTTTGGGACCTTGGAAGGAATTTGAAGACAGCAAACCCTAGAAGAGAGGATGCTTAAGTTTTGGTTAGGTACCCTGGCATAGTGGCGTCATGGAGCCTTGCAACCTGACAGATGCCAGGGGTGTGAGTGGATTCTGCTAAGGAAAGGCTCTGGTTTTCATTTGAATGGTGGGGTCTTGAGGGTGGAGGGGGTTGCCCCATCTTCACTCTCCAAGGTGAATGGCATCAACCCTTGTCTGAGGAGCAGTGGAAGGAGGTAGGGAATAAGCTGGTAGTCTTAAGATGCCACTCAGACCTACTATTAGGTGAGGCAAGATGGGGCAATTAAAATCCAGGCATGCTAAGCCCCTTTCAAGATTAACTTTTCATGTCTCTCTCACCTTCCCCCAGGTTACCCCACCCCAGGAGGAGAGAAGCTCCAGGGAGCCCGCCATTGTCCCCTCGCGGCCACTGCCCCCCTGCCCCATCCAAGCCAATGCACCCAGAAAATAAGTTGACCAATCATGGCAAGACAGGGAATGGTGGGGCCCAATCCCAGCACCAGAATGTGAATCAAGGACCCACCTGCAACCTGGGCTCAAAGGGTGTGGGGGTGGGAAACCATGGGGCCAAGGCCAACCAGATCTCACCTGGCAACTCAAGTCTGAAGAACACCCAGGCAGGGGTGCCCCCTTTCAGCTCACTCAAGGGCAAAGTGAAGAGGGAGCGGAGTGTGTCTGTGGACTCTGGAGAGCAGCGAGAGACTGGGACTCCATCCCTGGATTCAGAGGCCAAAGGTACCCCATTTCCTGATCCCCAAGAGTCCAGCATGTTCCACAGTTCAAGGCCCAAACTTGCCGGGAGACCATCTTACTGTTTCCCTTGCCTAATCCTCATCCCCTGCTTCCCTTAGGTGCCACCCATGATGGGGCCACACAGAGTGATGGGGTTTCTGGTCAGTCTCCTTCCATCCTCTCCTGCTTTCCCACCAGAACCCTCTTAGGGGAAGAGGGAGGTGGTCTGGGGTGAGAAGCAGACCTACATATCCTAAGAACCTCCTGGTATCTGGGCTGGTGGGAGCTGCTGAACAGCCACTGGCCTGGAAGAGTAGCAGTGGCTTCTTCCTTCCCTCCCCCCAGCCCTAATTAGAACCAGTTGTGCTTTGTGCTAGGTGGGGGAGGGGAGCCAGGCAGTGGGGCTGTAGAGAGAAATCAGAAACAAATGGTGGTGTGGTGGGGGCCAAGAGATGGCTAAGTACCCACCATAGCCTGGGCATTGCCCTGGGATATCTGGGACAGTGGGTCTGGGTGTAAGAGGTCAGGGCCTTTGGATACTCACTATGACCCCAGCCTGTCTCTGTCCTGCCTGGGCAGAGGTGGCACCCCGGAGCAAGCGGCGTTGTGTGCTGGAGCGGAAGCAGCCATACAGCGGGGACGAATGGTGCTCCGGCCCAGACAGCGAGGAGGACGACAAGCCCATTGGGGCCACCCACAGTGAGTGCCTGCCATGCCATGGTACTGTGGCCCTTGGTGCCCCAGGGGGTTGGCTGCCCTAAAGGAACCTTCCTCATTTCACCTAGGGCATAGGTGGCAAACACAAGGCCTACGGGCCGAATCCAGCCCTCCACCTTGTTTTACCCAGCCCGGCACCAGCACCGAGCTCCTTACCCCTAGTTAAGGAGTAGTTACATGTATACAGTCCTAAATTACATTCGGCCCTTTGAAGGCAACCGAGAGGCTGATGTGGCCCTTGGTGAAAATGAGTTTGACACCCCTGATCTAGGGCTTTGGAGCAAGGGTCTGGAGCCTACACTTCTTCTCTCTAATCCCACCTCTCAGACTCTGTTGCTCCCTGCACTGTGACAGCTCTGTCCTCGCTTTTCCAGGTGCTCAGTGGCCCCCTCTTCCTAAGGACCTAAGAGGGGTGGGTGAACCTCAGGTGGTTTTACCACTTTTACCTCTTTCCATGAATTCGTGGCCTATGCTGCCACCTACTGGTGAGTGGAGGGAGTGCTGCAAGAGTCCAGCATCACTTGGAGTGAGACCATTGGTTCTGTTGTGCAAAGCCTTGCTGAGCCTGGATGTGAGCTGACACTGGCTGTGTCTCTGGCACACTTCCCTGACCTCTAATTGACTCCTGGCAAGTGCCCAGAGAACATTGCCGGGACAAAGTGTAGGCGTGGGTGGATGCCCACTCCTCTCATTCTGTCAGTGGTCAGCATGTATTTGGGCCTTGCACAAGTGAAGAAGGGAGAAGCAGACACAACCCTATCCTGGGGACACCCACACACATTTATTTGGTGCTTTCCCTCAAGGCTTACATCTGTTCTGGGGGGTAGGGTGAAACAGCTTAATGCCTAAGAAACTAGTCAGAGAATGTTAAGTTGTTAGCTTGTTGAAGGCAGGGACTTAAAAGAAGGAAGAAAAACAAAGTTTGCTACTTTGTAGGTAACTGGTCCTTACAGCAGCCCTGAGAGGTGGCGTCCCCGTGCAGCCCACTGCAGACGGGGAAGCGCACAGAGCAGGCCTTTGTGGGCTGAGCCGCTGTGCCCGCTGTGCCCGGGGCTCACAGGGCAAGCGCGGAGCGAGGTCTCTGCTGCTGCGGCTTCACAGACCCCTGGCCCCAGGTCCCCCAAAGGGACCCACTGGCAGTTCATGAGCCCCTGGCTGAACCCTTCACTGTTGGGTGGGGGTGGTCACTGCCTCCAAGGACACCCCTCCCCCTTCATTTTATGACATTAGACCACGCCATGGCGGAAACACTGAGGACACAGGGAAGTACAAAGAAGGTTTTGCTAACATCCTGTGCTCAATACCAAGGCAGCCACTATTACTATTTTAGTTTTACTGCTATTAGTCTCAAAGAGTTCTATTTTAAAAAATTTTTTTACGATTTTATTTATTTATTTTTAGAGAGAGGAGAAGGGAAGGAGAAAGGGAGAGAAAAAACATTGATGTGGGAAAGAAACATCTCAGTCCATTGCCTCTCAAATGACCCCAACAAGGGACCGGTGACTCGCTCAGTCCACTGAGCCACACCAGCCAGGGCTCAAAGAGCTCTTCATGGTGGGGCAGTATAATGTTAACAGCACAGACCCTTTAATCAGACCACCTTGATTTATATCCTTGGCTTTCGCTAAGTATTTGTGTAAATTGGGGAAAGGGCCTCAGTTTCTTCAACTATAAAATATTTACCTCAAAGGATTGGTATGAGGAGTAAATGAGCTGATAACATGTAACACACTTAGAACAGTATTCGTTTTTATTATTGTTATTGTACTAGAATGTTCCTGTTGAAATAAAGCCTGCCTCCCTTCCCGTAACTTGTACCCGGGAGCCCCAGTTCTAGGTACTGAATGTGCACCTTCCCCAAGGTAGCCTTCACAGGTTGAGGTTGGCTCTCAAGTTCCTCCTACCCCAAACTTTCGGCTCTGTTCTTCTATGTAAAATTGGGGAGACAGGGTCCAGAGCAGGGCCCCTATGAGTTAGAGCTCTCAAAGAAGGTTTATTCAAGGAGAGGAATTCAACATTAGGCTTGTCGGGAAGGTGGCTGCCGTTCTGGCCCAAGGAGGCAACTTCAGGCATTTTGCCTTGTTTGAATTGAGAGTGCTTTCCCTTCCCATCTGCAGGCCACACATTTTGCTTTCTTTGTCCTGGCATGCAGAAAGGTCCACCCACTCACCTAGACCCATTGATGACTAATCGTAGATTTTTTTCTAGGCTTGGACTTAGAGTCAAGTTTGTGACTGTGGAACAAACTCTCTGTTTTTCCAATAATTTTTTTAGTTTGTGACTTGATTTCTGAACTTGTTAGAAAAGTAGATTCCTTTGACCTGCCTCCCTAGGCAGGGCAGGAGTTAGTGTTTCCATTTTATAGATAAAGGAATCGAGGCTTAGAGGAACAAAGCCTCTTGTTCATAAGGTTGCAGAGTCAGTTAGTGGTGGGGCTGGCATGAAAAACCATTAATCATTTGAATGATCAACTTGTGCAGCCTCTGGGCCTTCTCCCTCACCTGGTCAGTGCGCATGCACGCCAGGCAGACTGCACCTGGTCAGTGCGCATGCACGCCAGGCAGACTGCACCTGGTCAGTGCGCATGCACGCCACGCAGACTGCACCTGGTCAGTGCGCATGCACGCCAGGCAGACTGCACCTGGTCAGTGCGCATGCACGCCACGCAGACTGCACCTGGTCAGTGCGCATGCACGCCACGCAGACTGCACCTGGTCAGTGCGCATGCACGCCAGCCAGACTGCACCTGGTCAGTACGCATGCACGCCAGCCAGATTGCACCTGGTCAGTGCGCATGTATGCCCCGCAGACTGCACCTGGTCAGTGCACATGTACGCCAGCCAGCTTGCACCTGGTCAGTGCGCGTGCACACCAGCCAGATTGCACCTGGTCAGTGCGCGTGCACGCCAAGCAGACCGCTGCATGAGGGGCGGAGGAGGTCTAAGAGCAGGCTTTGCAGACTCGGGGGGAATCAGGTTCATAAGTGTCCATTGCAAAGCCAGTCACGTGGGAACCTGTTCATAAGGGTCACACTTTCTCCTTTCACTCCACATGATTCCCACGATTTCCATCTTGGTCAAAGACTGGCCTAGTGCAAGTAAGAGTGGAAACCAGGCTAGTGAAAACACCAGATTATGGCAGCAAATGACCCTGTGGGCACCAGCTGTAAAGCAGTGAGCTTCTGTCCCTGGGCATCTCTGGGATGGGGTGATGGGGGTGCCAGCTGGTTCTCCTTTTTTAAATCTGGGCTGCTTACCCTCTTTCCTTCTCTTCCATGCAGATTGTAATGTAGCAGACCCAGCCATGGCGGCCCCACAGCTGGGTCCTGGCCAAGCCACCCAACTTCCCCTCAGTGAGAGCAGTGCACCAGGGCCCCCACATGGGCCTCCCCCGGGCCTTCGGCCTGATGCCCCCGGGGGTGGAGGTGCCCCTGGAAAGCCTCCCTCACAGTTTGTGTATGTCTTCACCACGCACCTGGCCAACACGTAAGTGCCTTGGGGCGAACCAAGCCTGCTGTCTTTTTAAAAAAAGATTTTTTTCTTTATTTAGAGAGAGGGGAAGGGAAGGAGAAAGAGAGGGAGAGAAACATTAATGTGTGGCCGCCTCTTGTACACCCCCTACTGGGGACCTGGCCCGCAGCCCAGGCATGTGCCCTGACTGGGAATCAAACCGGTCACCCCTTGGTTCGCAAGCTGTCACTCAGTCTACTGAGCCACACCAGCCAGGGCCAAACTTGCTGTCTTTATCCAGCACACCTGAGCCTGGGGTCCTGAGTGAGCACCCATAGGGGGCCAGGGTTGGGTGAAGGTAAGGGCTCCTTCCTGCCTATCTGAACTATTTGTGCCTGACTCCTGTGCAGGGCTGCGGAGGCAGTGCTGCAGGGCCGGGCTGACTCCATCCTTGCCTACCACCAGCAGAATGTGCCCCGGGCCAAGCTTGACCAGGTGAGTATCATGCCTGATTCAGGCATGGTGCTTCTATTAATAACCAGAGTGGCTGGTGCATCCCCTTACTGCCTCATGCTCTGCCTCTGTCCTCTTGCAGGCCTCTAAAGTGCTGCCAACCTCAGAACCGCTACCCCTGAGCACATCATCAGCAGGCACACCACAGTCCCAGGCACCTCCACTGCCGCCACCACCACCTCCAGCCCCTGGCAGTGCCCCCCCTGCTCTGCCTTCTGAGGGACCTCCTGAGGACACTAATCAGGACCTGACACCCAACTCAGTGGGAGCTGCCAGCACGGGAGGTGGGACTGGGGGTACCCACCCTAACACCCCTACAACTGCTACCAACAACAACCCTCTGCCTCCTGGAGGAGACCCCAGCAGTGCCCCTGGCCCTGCCCTACTAGGGGAGGCTGCCCCAACAGGAAATGGGCAGCGGAGCCTGGTTGGCTCAGAGGGCCTGTCCAAGGAGCAGCTGGAGCATCGGGAGCGTTCCCTCCAGACACTTCGAGACATTGAGCGGCTGTTGCTCCGCAGCGGGGAGACTGAGCCTTTCCTCAAGGGGCCCCCTGGAGGAGCAGGTGAGGGGGGACCACCAGCACAAGCCCCTCTTGCCCCCCAGCAGCCACCCACGGCCCCTCCCAGTGGGCTGAAGAAGTATGAGGAGCCCTTGCAGTCCATGATTTCTCAGACACAGAGCCTAGGGGGCCCCCCGCTGGAGCATGAAGTGCCTGGGCATCCCCCAGGCGGGGATATGGGGCAGCAGATGAACATGATGATGCAGAGGCTGGGCCAGGACAGCCTGACGCCAGAGCAGGTGGCCTGGCGCAAGCTGCAGGAAGAGTACTATGAGGAGAAGCGGCGGAAGGAGGAGCAGATTGGGCTGCATGGGGGCCGGCCTCTGCAAGACATGATGGGAATGGGGGCCATGATGGTGAGGGGGCCGCCGCCTCCCTACCACAGCAAGCCTGGGGATCAGTGGCCACCTGGAATGGGCACACAGCTGCGGGGGCCCATGGATGTCCAAGATCCCATGCAGCTCCGGGGCGGACCTCCCTTCCCTGGCCCCCGTTTCCCAGGCAACCAGATGCAACGGGTGCCTGGGTTTGGGAGCATGCAGGGCATGCCCATGGAGGTGCCTATGAATGCTATGCAGAGGCCTGTGAGGCCAGGTATGGGCTGGACTGAAGACTTACCCCCAATGGGGGCGCCCAGCAATTTTACCCAGAACCCTGTGCCCTACCCAGGTGGGCAGAGTGAAGCAGAACGATTCATGACCCCTCGGGTTCGTGAGGAGCTGCTGCGGCACCAGCTGCTGGAGAAGCGGTCACTGGGCATGCAGCGCCCCGTGGGCATGGCCAGTGGTGGTGGCATGGGGCAGGGAGTGGAGATGGAACGGATGATGCAGGCGCACAGGCAGATGGATCCAGCCATGTTCCCTGGGCAGATGGCTGGTGGTGAGGGACTGGCAGGCACTCCTATGGGCATGGAGTTTGGCGGAGGCCGGGGCCTTCTGAGCCCCACCATGGGCCAGTCTGGGCTGAGGGAGGTGGACCCACCCTTGGGGCCAGGCAACCTCAACATGAACATGAATGTGAACATGAACATGAACATGAACTTGAATGTACAGATGACCCCGCAGCAGCAGATGCTGATGTCGCAGAAGATGCGGGGTCCTGGGGACATGATGGGGCCACAGGGCCTCAGTCCTGAGGACATGGCCCGAGTGCGGGCTCAGAACAGCAGTGGCATGGTAGGCGGTCCGCAGAAGATGCTGATGCCCTCGCAGTTTCCCAACCAGGGCCAGCAGGGGTTCTCCGGGGGCCAAGGACCCTACCAAGCCCTGCCACAGGACATGGGCAATACCCAAGACATGTTCAGCCCTGACCAGAACTCAATGCCCATG
Organism: Macrotus californicus; assembly: GCA_007922815.1. Lineage (NCBI taxonomy): Eukaryota > Metazoa > Chordata > Mammalia > Chiroptera > Phyllostomidae > Macrotus > Macrotus californicus. Next base: position 138,623 of record VMDR010000718.1, read on the forward strand.
GGCAATGTGGGGACCACCCGGCTTAGCCACATGCCTCTGCCCCCTGCGTCCAATCCTCCAGGGCCTGTGCATTCAGCTCCAAATCGGGGGCTGGGTAGACGGCCTTCGGACCTCACCATCAGTATTAATCAGATGGGTTCGCCAGGCATGGGGCACCTGAAGTCGCCCACACTTAGCCAGGTGCACTCACCCCTGGTCACCTCGCCCACTGCCAACCTGAAGTCACCCCAGACTCCCTCACAGATGGTGCCCTTGCCTTCTGCCAATCCGCCAGGACCTCTCAAGTCACCCCAGGTCCTCAGCTCCTCTCTCAGTGTCCGTTCGCCCACTGGCTCTCCCAGCAGGCTCAAGTCTCCCTCCATGGCGGTGCCTTCTCCAGGCTGGGTTGCCTCACCCAAGACAGCCATGCCCAGCCCTGGGGTCCCTCAGAACAAGCAGCCGCCTCTCAACATGAACTCTTCCACCACCCTGGGCAACATGGAACAGGGTGAGTCAGCTCAGCCGAGCAAAGGAGCGTCGGCCCGTGGCACTGGGAGCCTCCCAGGTGGACGGCTCTGCTCGAGGGGCAGGTGTTGGCATCTGGGTGTGGGCTTTCACAGGGGCACATGAGTCTCCCAGGCATTTCAGGCGCTTGCACTTGGGATCTCCTCGTTGCTTGGGACCCTGTGGCTGCAGAGACTGTTAGGAGAAGGGCGGGGTGGGGGGACTGACTGTTCAGTGGGACGTCTGAATTGAGCTGTGCCTGGAGCAGTCAGGGAAATTTGGGAGCTGATCTCTCCTGAACAGCCAGATCCATTTCCCCTGCCCAGTCACCCCTGCTCTTTCTGTCTTCCTGCTTCTGTAGGTGCCCTGCCGCCTAGCGGTCCCCGGAGCAGCTCCTCAGCGCCTCCTGCCAACCCTCCCAGCGGCCTCATGAACCCCAGCCTGCCATTCACGTCCTCCCCAGATCCCACACCTTCCCAGAACCCTCTGTCATTGATGATGTCCCAGATGTCCAAGTATGCCATGCCCAGCTCCACCCCGCTCTACCACAATGCCATCAAGACCATCGCCACCTCAGACGACGAGCTGCTGCCCGATCGGCCCCTGCTGCCCCCGCCACCACCACCACAGGGCTCCGGGCCAGGTGCGAGGACAGGAATTTGGCCACAGGGAGAAGAGTTGATATGGGCACTGAGGGTGGGGAGAGTGGGCATGGCCAGCAGTCACCCCTGTGGTCATGCTGGCTTTTGTGTGCTTCCAGAGGGTCCTGGGTGTGGGGGTGCGATGTCCTGGGACACGGTTCCCACTTGCATAGTCATTTGGAAAACCAAGCCCAGGGCACTTGAACAGTCTTTGTAGCATCCCCGCAGTGCACATGGCAAACTGGGCCAGAAACTGGGTCTCTTGGCTTCTAACCTAAATGCTTCAAGTCCCTTTCCTTGCCACCAGGGTAAGCCAATGGTCAAAGTCCTCATCCCTGGCACCAGCTGGGTGCACATAGTTCCTCACCCCCTTTTTTCTTTCCCCACAGGGATCAGCAATAACCAGTCCAACCAGATGCACCTGAACTCAGCTGCTGCCCAAAGCCCCATGGGCATGAACCTGCCAGGCCAGCAGCCCCTGTCCCATGAACCTCCACCTACCATGTTGCCCTCCCCCACCCCTCTGGGTTCCAACATTCCACTGCACCCCAATGCTCAGGGGACAGGGGGACCACCTCAAAACTCAATGATGATGGCTCCAGGGGGCCCAGACTCCCTGAATGCCCCCTGTGGCCCTGTGCCTAGCTCCTCCCAGATGATGTCCTTTCCACCTCGGCTGCAGCAGCCCCATGGTGCCATGGCCTCTGGTGGGGGTGGAGGTGGGGGGCCTGGCCTGCAGCAGCACTACCCTTCAGGCATGCCTCTGCCCCCTGAAGACCTGCCCAACCAGCCACCTGGCCCCATGCCCCCTCAGCAGCACCTGATGGGCAAAGGCATGGCTGGGCGCATGGGCGAAGCATACCCACCGGGTGTGCTCCCTGGGGTGGCATCAGTGCTGAATGACCCCGAGCTGAGCGAGGTGATCCGGCCCACCCCAACGGGAATCCCTGAATTCGACTTGTCAAGGATCATCCCCTCTGAGAAGCCAAGCAGCACCCTCCAGTACTTTCCCAAGAGCGAGAACCAGCCCCCCAAGGCCCAGCCCCCCAACCTCCATCTCATGAACTTGCAGAACATGATGGCGGAGCAAACTCCCTCACGGGCCCCCAGCCTCCCAGGCCAGCAGGGCATCCAGCGGGGGCTCAACATGTCGATGTGCCACCCTGGACAGATGTCCTTGCTGGGCAGGACAGGTGTGCCCCCACAGCAAGGCATGGTGCCCCACGGCCTGCACCAGGGGGTCATGTCCCCTCCGCAAGGCCTCATGGCCCAGCAGAATTTCATGCTGATGAAGCAGCGGGGCATGGGCGCCGAGGTCTACAACCAGCCCCCCCACATGCTCTCCCCACAGGGCTCCCTCATGGGCCCCCCGCCCCAGCAGAACCTCATGGTGTCCCACCCCTTGCGGCAGCGCAGTGTGTCTCTGGACAGCCAGATGGGCTACCTCCCTGCACCAGGCAGCATGGCCAACCTGCCCTTCTAGCACTCTGTTTTCGGGGCTGGAGCTGGGGCAATATTGCAAATATGATAACCTGAAACTATTTTCTTCCCCTCCAGTGTTGGGATGACCTGGGGTCAAGGGGCGGGTTGGAGGGGGTGGGAGGGGGCTTGTGTGGGGAATGGCATTTGTGGCAACCAGATGTGCTGGCAGCTTAGTGGGCATGGCAGAGTGGGGTGGGGGGCTTTGGGTAGGGGTTTGTTCCATTTCGGCCGTCAGACTGCCCCTCCCTTACCCCCACGTCCTGTGGAACCTCTTCCCTATGTCTGCACTCCCCTCATTCAGCTGTGTGTGGAACCCTTTGGGGAGAGAGGGAGGGGAAGTGAAATCTCCGTTCTCTATCCCTTTCCTTTGTGCTGCTATCTCTTCAGTGCTCCAGCTTCACTTTCCTCCTCGTGGCTTTTCTCCTCCCACCTGGTTCTCCTGTCCTTCACTTCTCCCTGTTGATGTAGCTGACCCCCTCTCCCACCCTTCCCTGCAGGTGGCTGGCCAGGTGAGCAGGTGCCAGCTGTAGCTGTAAATAGAGAGCTGCGCTTTTGTGCTGGTTTGTGTGTGTGTGCTGTATTTCTGTGTTTTGATAGAAGTCACACAAAAAAGGGATACAAGAAACCCCCCTTTTTTCAAATTATTGCCTGTTCCGTTCTTCTGGACCCAGGGGTGTGCAGTCTTAATACACCTATCCACTGTTAGTAGCATTTCTGGGTCCATAAAGGATAGATACCATTCTGGTCTCCCCAAATGGCGAAATGACATACACTACCCATAAACTGTGGTGAGACCACTTAGGCTTTAACCTGGTGAGCCCCAGCAGGGCTGAGACCCGCAGGGCGGTGATTGATTCAGGAGAACATGTGTGCATGCATTTGTGTTTGCCCCACGCAGGTGACACGGGCTCCTGGCTTCCCAGCTGTGGATGTCTGGTGTCTCCTGCTACTACATCTTAGCCAGAGCTTGAAGTCCTTGGTCCCCAGTCTGGGATGAAGGAAAGGAGAAAGGCGGAGGCTGTGTGGCCCCCTTGAGTGGAGGCATGTGGCCCAGATGGTCCCGTGCCTGCTACAGTAGCTCTGGGCCAGGGAACCCCCAGGGCCCTGATTCTTCCAGAAGCTCTCACCTACTTCTGTCGACAAAGGAGGAAGGAAAAGGGCTTGGCCCAGTCCATCTCTCTCCCACCAGCCTCCACCCACTGAGGATGGATTAGAGAAAGAGTCGGGCAGGGAGTAGGGGAGCATCCTGTTGACTTTTCTCTGCCTGCCACCCACTTGCTGGCGGAGCCCTCTGCGCAGGGCTCGGGGCTCTGCCCACCCAGGCACAGTCACTGCCTCCCCCTCGGCCCCAGAAGAGCTCCCCACCCATCTCTGGTCAGAGCTGAAGCCATATAAGACTGGGTGTTTTGCCCCCCGACCCCACCCCACTGCCTTTGCCCCAGGAGTAAAACACTTCTCTTTTTCTTACTTCCTTTCCTGCCTTGTAAGGTGGCATGGCAGTTCCCTCCCTGGCTGGGGCCTCCAGGGCCAGGGGTCATTTTTAGATAAGGCGTCTTCTGCCAGGGCCCTGTGCTCAGCCTTCCTGACCTGCAGGGCCCAGTCTCGCATTGGCAGCTGTGACACAAAGGGAATTTGCCCCCACTTCTCCCAGTCTGGTGCTGTCCTCAGTCCCCTGTCAGCCAGGTCAAGCGCTTCCTCCTGGCTGGCTTCAGGGTTCGGCCTCCCCCAGCACTTCCCCCGGAAGCCAGGCCTCTGTATCCAGGAGCCACCTGCCCTCCATCCAGCCAGGTGCTTTGCCTGCCCTGCCTCAACCTAGGCCTGTGCCCGTGAGCCCCCCATTTCTGACCCCAAATTCTCCAAACTGACTCTTAAGTGTTTCCTGCCCAGATGAGGGGTCAGACTGCAAAGGGCCCAGTGCTCTCCTCATCCTCCTCCCCCCTGCACCATCAGAGTAGCTTTTCAAGGTAAACTCCACAGGCCAGCCTACTTCCCTCCATCCATGGCCATAACCCCCAGCCATTTTGTACCATTATATAAATATATATATATATATATATACATATATATATATATAAAATATAAATATATAAATACAATATGTGAAGACGACTTCTTGGTTTTTATTTTGAAACAATTTTTAGGCTTGTTCTGGGGGTCTCTGTGCTGCCTGTACTGTATTGACCTGTTTTATAGGTGCCTTTTTATTAAAAAGAGAAAATTAAAAATCCAATCTCTTGCCTTTTTGCTTCCATGTCTGGCTCCTCTGGTGTCCAGCTTGCTGTTGCATGCTGGGAGGAAAAAGGAAGACCGCAGCGCTTCCCCAGTGTTCAGTGGTGAAAGCACAGTGCCTGGGCCAGATCCCTGACTTCCCCTGTGGGGTCCTAGGGAACTTGGCTGATTGGCTTGAGTAGGAGGAGGCAACTCAGATGGGCCCTCAGCAAGATACCTGTGTCTGATTCCAGCTAGACCAAAGGCTGGGGCGGAACAGGGAGAGCAGGTGGGCTGGTTGGGTGAGCGTGCGTAGAGCAATTTCCCCTGTTCCATCTGAGTAGTGTCCTCTAGAGGCCAGGGCCCCGCTTCCTGGGGTCTAGGGACTTCCCTGCCCAGGCCTGCTTCTCACGCTGTGTAGCCGAAGGGGATGCCACAAGTGGTTCTTGTTGAGGCCCAGGGAGCCTGTGTCCTGGGCCTGGCCTCTGGGGGGGAGGGGGGCTATAAGAGTCGACTCCCAGAGGACTTTTCCTCTGTCTTTCTTCTCAGGAATGTACATATTGGTTCTGACTTTTAGCTAAGTGCACTGTCTGCTGTGGTCGGGACCCTTGTGCTGCTTGAGAAGGTTCTCCTGTCTGTGTGACTCACTGGGAGGAGGCAGGGAGGGACTACTCTGCCTTCTCCATCAGTGCTCAGAACCCTGCCACCCTTGGCCTGCCCTGGGAACTATCCACCCTGGGCAGAGGAGATAGCTAGCTTTGGTTTATACATATTTCTTCTTGGGACTGGGGAAGGAGAATCATTTTTTCTCTGGTTGTGCTGCTAAATGCGGCTCAGCCTTAGTTCTTCTCCAGGACACTGGCTGGTCTCTGAGGTTACGTGGAATCTGCCCTCAGCCTGTAGAACCACCCAGGGCCCAGTGACATGGAGCTGGTCCAGTACCATTTTGGTTAGAGCCAGGGACAGCTACCTGATCCGAGTCAGTCTGAGCTTCCTGCTTGGTCAAGACGCTGCAGGCCTGATGGCCTGGGAGATATGTTTGTTAGAGACTGGGACATGTTAAGGCCGCATTCTGTTGCCAGCTGGCCTTTTCTCAGCCCTAACCTCCATCCGTCCCTTGGTGTTCAGCTTTTAGCTTCCTTTGGCAGACGGGGTGGGAGGAAAGCTGGATAGATGATTGAGTGCGTCCTGGGAGGGCAACCACTTCCCATTTCTAAGATAGAAGTAAATTTGTTTCTCAAGCTTTGGGTGGTTAAGATGAGAGAAGGCATATGGGGTCCCTCAGCCCACGGTAGTTCAGATGGGCATAGGTATCCTTTGTTTTGCCTTTGAGCTGCTTTCCCTTTGCTGGACTCCAGCCCAGCCCCAGGGTTGGGAGAAGAGCTGGCAGGAATGTCCTGGAAAGGCGCGCTGATTCATCTAGCTGCCCCATATAAGGACCCCAGCCAGAGTGATCTCATAGGATTCCAGCTCCTGTTGGAAGGGTTCCAGTGAAGATTTCCCCAAGAAAGTAGAAACAGCAGGGCTGGGAGCTAGAAGGTGGGGAGGGAGGTGGCATTCTCTGACTCAGAGAGACTGCTGTTGCGCCAACTAGGGAAGAGCTGGCAAAGGGAAGCGGGACCGGCACAGCCCAGCTTGGTGAGAATTCGTGACAGGTCACTACGGAACTTCACTCCTGCAAAGGTGTAGAGCATGGGATTGAGGCAGCAGTGGGCCAGGCCCAGGAACTCACTCATGGTGATGGCCACAGAGAGATAGCTGTTCAGCTCACAGCTACTGCCCATGACCTTCAGCCTTGCCAGGGTGTCCAGAAAAATGATGATGTGGTAGGGCGACCAGCAGAGAAAGAAGACACTTGTCACCAGGATGGCCACCCTGACTGCTTTCTGCCGCTGAGGGCGCCGCTGGGCCTGGCACAGCCTGTGCACCACCCCTACATAGCACCAGCCCATCACTAGCATTGGCAACAGGAACCCCCCAAAATGGTAGAGGAAGCGGGAGGTGAACCAGGCGTTGGTTTCAGCTTGGTTCTCTTGGGAAAAGGTGCAGAGTGGCAGAGAGTCATTGTAATGGGGTTGGCTGACCTTGGCGAAGAGAATCTCTGGCAAGGCAAAGAAGAAGCCTGCCAGCCAAATGGTCACACAGGTGATATGGATGGAGAGCAGGCGGCGATGGCGGTAGGCGTGGACGGCGTGGACAATGGCCAAGTAGCGGTCCACAGCAATGCAAGCCAGGAGTAGGCTGCTGCAGTAGAAGTTGATCTTGTGCAGAGCAATCACAGTTTTGCAGAGGAAGGTGCCCAGGACCCAGCCAACAGAGCCCTCAGCCACGGCAAAGGGCAAGATGAAGACCAGCAGGAGGTCAGCCACTGCCAAGTGGAACAGGAAGGTCTCGGTGGAGCTGCGTGTCTGCCGATGCCGCTCCAGGATCACCAACACCAGGATGTTGCCCATCATACCCAGGAGGAAGATGAGGCCATAGGCCATGGGCATGAACACAGCCTTGAAGGAGGTCAGGAGGGGCCCCTCAACTGTGAAGCAGACGTTATTTTCCGGTGGGGAGTTCTCCATGCTGTCACTGTAGTTACCTAATTCCTTGTATTGCATGGGCAAGGAAACAGGAGGGCAGAGAACTGAGGACCCATCTTTCCTCCAGGAGAGGGACCCTGACTACCTTGTAGACTTGCCCTATCTCCCAGGCTAACTGCTTTTGTCCCTGCACCCCCAATATGTCCCGCTGACCAGATCCTGATTTCTCGTTACATGTCCTTGAACAAATCATTTTGCCTTTTCCAACTTCAGCTTTCATCTGTGAAAGGGACTAATTGCCCACAGGGTAGTGATGAAGATGAAAGGAGATCCACAGTGTGGACACGTTTCACAAACCCTGAAGGGCTGTGCACCTGTAAGTGACTCTGTGTGTGTGTGTATCCTCAGGTTTGGAAGGCTGCAGGCTCAGGGGCCGGGGTCAGGACTTCAGTTTGGGAATGGCTCTAGTTGGGACAAAGAACCATCTGGTGCAGTTTCTAAAATCTAGGATCCCACTAATGAAATGGGTGCTGATGTGGCCTGCTGGCTTCCTCTTGATTTGTCCCCCTGTTCCTGTCTGTGGTCATTATAACTAAAATTGTAGTAATAGCCTTCTGATACAATTCATCTGCACAACAGGCTCAGGTATGTAATATTCCTATTTTACCAATGTGTCTCGCTAAAGATCAGATCTGTTTCAGCCCACTTGATCTAACCCCAGAGCCAATACTTCCACTGCCTCTAGGCAGCAGTGCCCCGGCCTCCCTCTCTGCTACTTCTAATTGCTAGCAAGCTCCCTGCTTGGCTGTCTTCTCTGCTGACGACAAGGAGAGCTTCAGAAGCAGAAGGAAGTGAAGGAGACCAGGCGTGGGGGGAGGAAGCCTGTGTCCAAGTGGAGGGGATGTGCCTACTCTCTCCGGAAGCTCCCTCTTCCCCAGCCTCCCCGACCCCCCCTTCCCTAGCCCCTCCCTGCAGCAGCGCTCAGGTTGTTTACCCAGCTAACCGCAAAGGAAGAGGGGGGTTGGTTGTGCCTGTTTTCATACCTTTCACTCACAGCTGTCCCCTTGCACCTGCTCCACCTCACTTCCCAGCTCTGTTCTTCCCACCCTCCCCTAACAGACTTCTCTCCAGGGCATTTCAAAACCAGTTATAACCGAGTACTGTGGATCAGAAAAGACAGTCTGTAATCAATGCGCCCTGGGAGGGAGAGGGTGGGAGAAGGTATTATGCACGCTGGCTCTGGGTGGTCTCATGCTGCCCTCCTTCCAGGAAAGTAAGCATCCTGCACAAGCAGGGGTGGCTGCAGTGGCACCCAGGGCCCTGGTCGTGGGTCATACACTCAGTCTCAGTAGTGGGCAGACCTATTCCTCAATGTGGGTCTTTTCCTTCTGGTCCCTGGGGCAGGTGGCTTTGAGAAAAGGGGGTGAGGGGATACATTAGTACAATGGCAGAGCCATTTGCCCACACCCCCAGCAGCATCCCTCTGCCAACACCTCAGCCCAGCCCTTTTTCACCCCAATGCTCATGACTATTGTCTCTTCACAGGTCTTCACTCTTACCCATCTGCTGCACAGAAGACAGATGAATTTTCCAACCCACAAATCCCTAATACATCAGTGTCCTGCTTAAAGTGCTTCACTGGTTCCCATTTACTTATAAACTGTTTTTTTTTCTTTTGTCTTTTTTTTCAGTTTGCATCGAATAGCAAAATAAGTTATAAGAAAAGTCATGTTTGTGAGAGACTGCAAGACTGTAAGCTAACTTCAGGGCCTTCACACAACAGAAAATAATGCAGTGCTCAAAAAGAAATGGGGTTCATGTTCTCTTAGGGAAAGACATTTAACCCATACCACTCAGTTTCAGAACCAAGTGCTTGGCCTTCCTGCAGCATGATCCCGTTGCCTTCTTCTGCTAGGGCTGGGATGGGGGGAGGGGAGGCAGACCTCAGCCTCCACTTCTTGCCTTTAAACTTGAGTTCTCCACTCTTGTCTCATGTGGTGTTTCACATATAAGCATTTTTTTGTTTAAGAAAATGGTTCTAGTCCTGAGCAGGTGGCTCAGTTGGTTGGAGCAGAATCCTGTACACCAAGCGGTTGGGGGTTTGATTCCCCGTCAGGGCACAGACCGAGGTTGCAAGTTCACTCCCTGGTTGGGGCTATGGGAGGTAACAAATCCATGTTTCTCTCTCACATCGATGTTTCTCTCTCTCTTTCTCTCCCTTCATCTGTCTCTAAAATCAATAAACATATATAAGAACATTTTTTAAAAAGATCATGGTTCTACTTTCATTTGAAAACCCCGGAATTGCAGGGTGAGTTCTAAATGCCTCCGGAGTCCCTTTAAATCTCTACAAAGTATATATTCCTCTAACCTTCCAAGCCTCACCTTCTACTCTATGGCTTTAGACAGCTTGCCTGCCAGGCTCATCATCATTCTGCTGGCTGCCTGCTCTCAACACCCCAGCACATTCTGGTCTCTAAAACTTTGCTCAAACTTTTCCTTTTGCCGAGCAGTCCTTAAATGTGCCCATCTAATTCCTGTGCTTCCTTCAAGGCTCCACCCAACCCATCCTCCTACCTCCTTCCTAGCTCTTCCCTTTGGAATCACATTTTCTTTTCCTACATTATGTGTGCATTTATTACAGCACTCAGCATTGGGGTATCCATTTCCTCTCTAGATGAGGAGCTCTTGGAGGTAGGACTTCTGTAGCTACCTTATAAGGCTATGTGGTTGTTTTTATTTTAAGATTTTATTTATTTTTAGAGAGGGGAAGGGAAGGAGAAAGAGAGGGAGAGAAACATCAATGTGTGGTTGCCTCTCAAGAGACCCGTAATGGGGACCTGGCCTGCAACCCAGGCATGTGCCCTGCCTGGGAATCGAACCAGGGACCCTTTGGTTCACAGGCTGGGACTCAATCCACTGAGCCACACCAGCCAGGGCAACCTTACAAGGCTATGTGTTTTACACATGAGAGACATGCAACAGATGTGTCCTGAACTTTGGGAGCAGTTTCCCAGAGAAGGCCAGGGGCCCTTGTAGTCAGTCTTTAGGCAAGTCCCTCTTTGTGTCTTAGTGGACATTCAGACACTCTTTTTTACCATTCTGCAGTTCCTGCCTCCTCCCAATGCCCTTGACAGCCTAGAACCTATCTTGAGTTCTCTCTTTGTATTGGAAACTATTTCCAATCTCATCACTGAATACAACCATTGACTCATACTGGAATTCAGCAGGAGTTACAGGGGAAAACAATAAAATGAGCAGTCTTCATGCAGAGGAAAGCAATTCAGAAGGAGCAGAGATGCAGAGCTTGTAGTAGTAGTCAGTGGGGCCAGCCTCCACCTAACTTGGCAGTGGTGGGAGCCTGGCTGTCCTACTGCCCTGTGGAGGGCTTAGGTGTGGCTAGCCTGTCTGGCCATAAGGACCTTTACAAGAAACACTCGAGTCCTTACTCTCTAAAGTATCTATGTTGATTGGTTTATTTCTCATTTAAAGCCAGTGCAGTGGGATGTGGGGACCCCATCTCCCAAAAACCCAGGTTTAGATGAGGGTTGTGGGGTTAAGGTATAGTTTCTTCCTCCTTGCCAAGAGGTTTTTGGTTGGCAAAGTGCTCAGGCAGAGAGGAGAAGATGGGAGAAAGATGTTTTGAGGGTTCTGGGAGTTGGCAGTACATCTTAGCAGGAGGTATCAAACAGACGTTTTGAGGGCTTGGGAGTGGCAAGTGTTAAAGCCACTTACCCAGGGGATTAGGCATCCTATCCTTCCCCAAAACAAGCAAGATTGGCTCTGGCCTGGTGGCAGGTGAAGAATCAGGAATCCTGAATACGGTGAGAGGTGGGGTGGCAAAGAGTGGTCTCCAAGACTCAGGCCCAGAGGGAGGACAATGCTGGCAGTACAGCCCAGCAGAAGGGAACCTCTCCTCTCTCACACTCTCATGCATGCATACACACTCTGACAGCAGCATGCACCCTGTATGAGTACAGACGTGCCCAGGTTGGGCCACAGTAGTGTGGGATGTAGGCCAGTGTCTGGTGGACCACAGCCTTACACACTGGGCAGGAACCCATGCCCCAAAGAAGACAAGAAAACATGATGACTGGGATAAAGTTGAGTGCAGAGCCAGGAACACGGGTAGAAAGTTGCCATCTGGGGATGGGCCAGGAAGGGGCTAGAACGTTCTGTGTCCTGGTTTTTAGGTGCCAGGAGAAGGGAAGATGGGGGCATTACAAATGTTACTCTTCTTCCTTTCCTTCCTTCCTCTGCCCCTCCCTTCTTTCTTTCCTCAGGAGCCACAGTAGGTCCCAGGTCCCTCTCTATATAAGGTCTCCAAGCCCCATCTGACTTCAAGTAATGAGGCTGACTTACTGCCCTGCACTGGCCAGCATGAAGGTTGGCTAACATTTATGGACTGGGATTCTAAAAGCAGGTGGAGCAGGGAGGTGTCTAGGACATTCCCCAGGGATATGTCCTGGATCCTCTCCTCTTTTACACTTGCTGCCCTGGATGACATGGTTGGAGGACACTTTAGGACAATGCAGAGTTCTTCACAATCTGGAACTATGAGCTCAAACTGACCAGATGGAATAGATAGGGAAAAATATAGAGGTAGAGCCAGTTTTAAAACTCCCAACTGTCTGGGGACAAGTTAGTGAGGACCTGGCTTAACAACAGTTTATGAGAAAAAGACCTGAGAGTTTGTTGACTGGAAGCTTAAGATGAGTCAACTGGATGACGTGACAACCAGAAGTGCTACTGCTACTTTACTGTAAGTGACCAGAAGCCTACAGGTGGGTATCTGGCACCAGCTTAGTTTGCTTGGTCCGGACAAAGATGACCAGTTTGCTGAGGGGTCTGATATCCCCATCTTGGGAGGACAATTTCAGGTACAGGGGTATAGAGCCTAATGAAGAGAAGACTTGAGTCCTGGAGAGCTGTCTTCCTCAAGGACTGGCAAAAGACCCCATGGATATAAGAGGACAAGCTGGTCTTATTAAGTGAGGTTCTAGAGGGCAGACCAGGAAGAATGGGCAGAGGTTGAAGTCCAGGTTGCTTCAGTTAGAGGAGGAGAAAGAACCTTTTAACAGCAGAACTGTAGAACAATGGGTTGGGGTCCTTGGGAGGAAGAGGAAAGTTTGAGCCCCAGTGTGTGGGAAGGGAGTCCTCTTCCAGAAAGAAGACTGGGCCCTGCCCTCAAATACCATTTGCTTCCGTCTCCTAGATGCTTGGGTTCTCTGGCTGTCATGACCTGCCTAGGGCTGAGCTAGTTCTTACCATGATCTTCATGTTGTTCAGCACCTGGGTGGGAGCTATTTGTTTCTGTCATCTCTCTGCCCTGCAGCCAATGAATGTCCCAGCCTGACTTTGCTTCTTAGCCTCAAGGAGGGGGGCAGGGCTCTTGAGTGCATGGCTCACCCAGGCAGAGACCCAGGACTCTGGGGGCTGGAGGCATCTACACACAGATGTAGATCATTGATCTGACCATAAGGAGCACACACAGGCTCATCTTCTTTTATGTCCTTGTCGGGGTATTCCCAGCCAAGAGTCAGGAGCTGTGAGTGGAGCCAGCTTTTCTCATTCTACCCTTCAGTGGCTTGAGGGGTGTGGGGGTCTGGAGGAATGAGACTGGGCTAAGGGTGAGGGTAGACGTCTGTATCCCTTACTCATCTCTTCCTTTGGAGGACCACACTCCCCAAAGACCATGTGAGTCTGGCTTGCCATTGGTCCAACTTCTCCTTTCCTTGTCCTCACCCTTCAGGAGTGAGCCTGCCAGGCTCCTTTTCTATCTCTATCCAAGGGCTTCAGCTATTAGGAGCATGGTACTACTTGGGATGTAGTTCTAGGGGGAGACTTTAAACTACCCTACCTCTGCACTGAGTCTTTAGATTTAAGGAAGTCCACCTTGGCACTCCAAATCAATTTGTACTTTGGAGACAGTCACATAGTCTGAGGGACAGGTAGATGACTCCTAGGTGTGTATTGATTTGAAATATTTTGTCCCATCATTCCTGAAAGAATACTCATTCTTGTTTCCTGATTCGCAGTGTACAATCCATGGCCACTTTTTATGCCATCGTGCCAGAGTGGACCAGCCTCAAGGAAGGCAAGAATTCCTTGATGAAGACTGTGTTCTGTGTGTCTGAGCCCAGATTCACCCCAATGCTGACCACTCCCCAGGCTGGCCCTGGTTTCCCCCTCATCTTGAGCCCTGTAACCACACCCAGTTGGGGCCTTCTCCACTGTGGTTCTTCTGGGACTTTTGACCTGGTTGGGGGGGCACTCTCCCTTCCCCCAAGATAAAGCCCAGAAATGCCTGCACTGGTTTTGGTTCCTCTTCTTCACGTGTCTTTAATGAAATGAGATTACACGTGGATGGGCTTTGCAGCCTGTGCTGCTCTAATCACACTGAAGTCACAGTTTACAGGGGCAATCACTGGGGAGGGGTCAGGGGAAGCCAGGCCCTGAGGATGGGCCAGCTTCTCCCAACTCTATAGCAGCTTCCTCTCCTGGATGGTGTGCAGGGTGGGGCTGGAGGTGCAGTTTATGACTGCACCCCTGGTAGGCACCCCAGCTTCTGGTTCTGTCAATAGGAGGTTCCATGCTCTCAGAGGCTCTTCTATGTCTGCCTGGATTTGCCTTCCAACCAGGATGAGTCCCTGGCATGCTCACCCATGGACCCGTATACTTGGCCATCTATTTTTTTCCATTTGGATCATTTATTCATGGGGATTAGCAGACCCTCTTAAGAAAGTGGACATTTTAAGCAGCTGGAGTTGATCTTAGATTTCAAGAGGAGAAAGGAAACATAGGATGACTAACACTTGGTTTATGGCCAAGAGCCCCTAGTTCTTAACCCAACATTGGAGTGTAGAAACCAGTGTTCTAGAAAAGTAAACCAATATGTGATTTGGACAAGGACAGGGAGGGAAATAGGAAGCAAAGGGAATGGAAGCTAGACTAACTCCTAGAGAAAAGGTGAGCTAAGACCTTCTTTAATGAATCACAAATCAATAAATACTTATTGAGAAGCGACTACATGCAACTCTCTTCTACTCTGCCACCCCAGGGTCTCTGTGCTGAGACACTGTCAGGGAGACTGTCAAAACTGCTCTAGGCCCTCCTGTGAATGGGTGGGGCTGGAGGGAGAGTGTACTTCTGAGGGGCCACAGCCCTAGGGATACAGTGTGGAGGAGGTTAGTGGAGGTGAAACGAGGCACTGGGAGCTGGTTGAAGAAGAGCTCCAGAGCCTGTATGGTCCCAAAACTTGGGTTCCAGGCTAGACCCTGACTGAGGAGATTCTGGCACAGTGGGATGCATGGTTCAAGACCACTCCTTTGAAGTGTGACATGAAGAAAGGTACCAGGTATCTCTCCCTGGGCTGTAGATTTTCTTTGATATATGGAACATGCCCTATTGTCTCCCTGCCCCCAGCCACCACCTGTCTCTAGTAGGTCACGCAGTGGAGTGAGACGTGCAGTTAGGGGAAACTGTTGAGGTTTCTCAGAAGCCAGGACCAGCCAGGTCTGGGGTAGGTTATATGATATTCAACTGGGTCAGGGCTCGTGGTCAGCTTGAAGCTGTAGGCAGAGGCAGACACCCAGTAACCTAATCAGGTGGGGCCAGGGGTCAGTACTGGGGACCAGGATGGCAGTAGGTTGCCTTGTCAGGGCAGTAGGGTTTGTGTCTGATTTGGGGTATTGCCCAGACTCTGTGATTAGACTCATGGCCAGCTTCATGGGCATGAGAGATCCGTGAAGTCACATGGGGCCCTATGCTTAGAGAAGAGTCCTGTGCTTGGTTTAGTGTCTAGTTGTTGCTATCATGAAATTCTTAATAATTTTTTAACAAGGAGCCTTGCATTTCATCTTTCATTGGGTCTGATTAAACAGATGGTTCTGGCTCTACTTTTTTCTGAGGATCAGACCTGAAAGGCCAGACTTAGGTAATTAGCTCTCCCCTTCCCATCTTCTTCTTCCCATGTTCTACTTATGCTTCCAAGTCTTAGAGTCTGGCAAATGAGAGGCAGACTTTTCCTGGCAAGTCTGGGAATGTAGTTGATGGACTTACAGTATAGGCTCCAGTCAGGGGAGCTGGAGGGTGAGTTAAAGGTCAGGAGAGCTGGTGGCTATAGGAGAAAGAGTTTGGATCCTTCGTAATCTAGACCAGAGCGCAGCTCACAGAGTGGTTCTTTCCCTATAAGTACCACTGGCCATGGGGGAAAAGGAAGAAAAGACCACAAAGAAGTTTCCAAAAGATTCTTAAAACAGTCCTCTGCTGCCTGGAAACAGGAGCCCTGGGGTCTCTGGTTGAGATGCTCCCCACACACATTCTTTGAGAGCCCAGTGAAAATCAAGCCAACTGAACCACTCTGCTTCATAGGAGAGACTTGTTGGGGGCCGAGGGTCTTGGGACTATTCTATTAGCCCACCCAAGAATACCTTACCTCTAGAGATTCTAGCCCTTTGAGGGAGGCTACAACGCATTCTAAGACATTTCCAGGATTAATACAGAGTTCTCTCACCAACTTGGTATCCTCTACCCCCTGACTCCGGCCCATTGGGGTTCTCTTCCTTGCTGACCACCTGTTCTCACTCTTCCTCAATTTAGCACATACTCATTGTCTAAGAGCTTCTAGCGAGTGATTTGTTTTTTTCTTGGCTAGACCACATGCCAAATTTGAGGGCTAAGACCAGGTCCTTAACTTCTCCACCCAACACAGAATGTAGTGCCCCATGATGTAATCACATAGCAAGAGATGAATAAATATACATTGATTGGTTAACTAGCAATGCCAGCCTTCTGACATTAAGAAAACCTCCAAAGTTCTTTCCCATCTAGCCCCTTATGCCAGTCCTAAGAGATAAGGAGAGAATAGAGAGGCAAAGTGATTTGTTCCAGGTCACATAGCAAGTCAGGGAGAATGCAGGAGCTGAATCAATACTTCCGACTCCCTCTATGTCTATTTAAGTCAACAGCTCTGTTTACCTGCTTCATCCATGGAATGGGCCAATGGGCCTGTCTAGATTCTGTCAGTCCATAGTGGGAGGGGACTCCACAGCTATCCCCTCTTCCTTGGGCCCTGGGGACAAAATATTGGGCCTAGGCAACCATGAGCTATCTGTCCCTACTCACCATTTCATCCAGGTTGTAGTTAATGAGGTCCATGTCCAGGGTTAGGGGGAAGTTCATAGTTGTAGCTGTTTGTCACCAAACTGGTCACTCGCTGTCTGATGTTGAGAAACTCTCCGCCTGATAGCTATAGTGAGGTGGCAGCTGTCAATGCAAATTTAAACAAATGAGCCGTGCGATCTCCTGGGGCTGCGTAGGACCCGCTGCCTGCCTCACAACTCATCACTTTTTTTTTTTCCACTGGGTCTTTTCTTTTTTTCTTTTCTTTTTTTTTTTTTTTAAGAAAGAGGGAAAATCCCCATAGCCTCAGTGCTAGTCAAGCATTTCAGCTTCTTTCCTGGCAGTAGTTGTTTCATTTGGGGCTTGCGACTTGCTTAAACAAGGCTGCCCTTCTCCTTCCTGTATCTCCACAAGCCTTCCAATAAGGGAATCAGTCATGCCTTGTGAGGGAAAACCATCACACCAGTCAGTGGGGCAATAAGGGAGACTCCACGTAGAAAGGGGACAGGAGAGCCCTTCCAGGACCACTCCTCCAAGCCACCTCCAAACTTTCATCTTTCTCGTCACGAGGGTGAACAATTACCCAGTTTGCCTAAGGCAGAGAGTCCCTTGTTCAGGGAAATCCGTAAGTCCCAGGCAAACTGGGAGACTTGGCCTCTCTACTTGACACCATCCTTCTGTGCAGGCTGGGCAAAACCCCTTCCCTCTTTAGCTCAGATTCAGAAGAAATAGTTTAGAAGTTTTCAATGGCAACAACACCGAAATATTATTAGAAGACAAAAATGAAGTTACCCAAATCACCAAGCACAAAAACATAAACAATTAGAGTTATTTTCTGATTCAAAAATAATGATGTTCTAGCTACAAAATGACTTGGTTGACATATAAATAATTAACATGATATGCTGACTACCTGACTAGAGTAGATGTTTACTCAGAAAGACCTTGAGGCCCAGAGAAGGACAGTAACATCCCCAGGATCCACAGCCAACCAGTGGCAGAGCCAGGACTTCAGACCAGGTTTCCTGAATCCACATTCAGTGTTTTCTCTACTACACCAGACCGCCACTCTTACCAGCTTATGTAACCCCTTTCCTTTCCCTCAACTCTGCCCTGTCTGAGGACCCCTTCATTTAAGAAACCCCTTTGTAGACAATGATCAGCTTCTCCTCAAGTCTCATCTTTGTGCCTTTTTTTCCAGGAGAGGGATTTTTTTTTCTCGTGGTCCACAATGATGTAAAAACAATGACTGCACACACCGAGGAGACCAACATGACCTGCTGATGACTGCCCCTCCTCAACCTTTGTGCTCATTCCTCTCTTCTAGCCAGATTACCATTTTCTGGGATTCTACCCTTTCTAGTACCCTCCCTCATCTTTTCCTCCATT
This sequence comes from Macrotus californicus, assembly GCA_007922815.1. Lineage (NCBI taxonomy): Eukaryota > Metazoa > Chordata > Mammalia > Chiroptera > Phyllostomidae > Macrotus > Macrotus californicus. Next base: position 156,477 of record VMDR010000718.1, read on the forward strand.
CATCTTCTTCCTTTCTCTCTTATACCCCTTGCTTAGAACTCCCATTTCACCACCAATAGATACCTCTTTTTTGGGTGTTGAGTCTCTATTTGTGCCGTTGGGGTCTTTCTTTCCTCTCTTCTTCATTTACTGCCTTCATCAACCACTTTCCAGGAGGAAGACTCTGAGACAAGGATGGGAGTTCCTCTCATTCACTTTCAGCCCTGAAACCTTTAGGAGGAAGTGGCCCTAATGATTCCTGTGCCCCAAGCTTGCTGTGCACTCACACCCCATTCTTCCCCTACCCCAACATCCCTGCCCCTCCAATCCATTGATATATTCAATTTAGCTTTTGCTACTCTAAGGACAATGATCAAGAAGGAATATAGTACATAAAGTCATATAGGAATTGGGTGATTCATACAGGAAATACAAGATTTTTGTCTCTACATCCTCATCAGATGGTTGCCCAGTATTGAACAAAGAACACCACTTGTTCCTTTCAAGAGATGCTGTTTTCATGTAGGGTACTTTAATCATTAGAAACTTATCCCTAATGCTGAGTCAAAAATGTGCCTCCCTATAATTCATCCTCAGAGGTCCTGGCTCTGTCTTGCGTCCAGACTGTCTAACTCCTCTTCAAAGAAATATCCTCAGAAGACAGATATCACATCCTCATTAGTCTTCTCTTCTCCAAAATATACATTCTGAATGTCTTCAGTCAGTCTTAAGGACATGGTTTCTGGGTCCCTCCTCAGTCTGATCTTTAACTTCTGGGTGATTTGTAGTTAATGGTGTACATCTGACTAGGACAAAAAATAGGAAGATAAGAGTTTTCTTACTCAAGATTCCATACTTATATAACTGCAATTAAAATGGTCTTTTCTGTGGGTTCCCACTTTCCTTAACAACGTGCCTAACAAACTTCATGTTAATGGTTCTAGTCCATTATCTCAGCTTACAACGGATGACCTTCGAAATCCTGAGTCAGTCATCTGGTGGTGTGATGACAAGTCAGATAAGCATGCAATCTTTGGGTCTATCCAAGTCCTGATGAAAAATATTGACAGGACAATGCTAAAACAGAATCCTACTTCATGCCATTAGAGACCTACTGTTTGCAAAGTTCAGGGAAGACTTCATGGAAGAAGTAGGACATTAGCTGGACATTGGAGGTTCGGATAGAGTGAAGATATGATGTGCCTGGAGGGGAGGGTGCATGGCAGGGGGCATGGGAGATGATAAAGATTGCATGAACAAATGTGTGGAAAGATACTCAAGATGTGGGGGGTCTGGTTATGGTAACAAAGATGATCGTGTTGTGGGGGTAGCAGGAGGAGGTTTGTTTGTGCACTGGACAAGGTAGGAATTGCTCTTGTGGCTGCCTCCCCTCCAATTCTTCCCACAGAGGTCCATTACCCTTGATATGTTGCAGGACCAGAAAAGAGGTTTGAAGGGAGGCTCAGGACCACTCATATACAGCAGCAGACTGTGGCAGTAGCTTTAACTATGATGGTGTGGGGCAGTGAATCATCTACTGTTTCTCAGTGGCTGACCCAGGTTCTATGGAGAACTCCTCTCCAGTCCTTTGACTTCTTGGTGCTTCTTGTACAATGGACCCATTAAGTATGCCTTCTTATCGCTGTAGATGCTGGAACATACAAGTCTGTCCAGAAAGAGTCCAGCCATCATTAATATAATGAGAATGGTTTGCATGACATGATGTAAACTGGCAGCCAAGGAGAGTGGACTGGAATATACATGAGTGAATGACAACTTCACTCTACTAGTCAGTGGGGAAAGTAGACGCCCTTGAGTGAGCATGTGCACTGTGTGGTTGTCACATTCAAAATGACTGAGCTAGTAGAGCAATAGATCTGCATCAAAATTTGTATTAAGCTTGAACATTCCTTCATAGAAACTATTCGGGTAATTCAGAAGGCTGCAGCTATGGGCAATTGGTGACTGGCAGCTTTATGACAACAATGTGCCCACTCATGCATCATATCTCCTGCAGAGTTTTTTTGGTGAAACATCAAATCACCCAGGTGACTCAGCCCCCCTATAGCCCTGGTTTGTTGCTCTGTGACTTCTGACTTTTCCCAAAACTAAGATCACCTTTGAAAGGGAAGAGATTTCAGACTGTCAATGAGATTCAGGAAAACACAGTGGGGTAGCTGATGGACATTGGGAGAACTATGTGAGGTCCCAAGGTGCCTACTTTGAAGGGGACTGAGGTGTCGTTGTCCTATGTACAATGTTCCTTGTATCTTCTTCAATAAATGTCTCTATTTTTCATAATCCATGGCTGGACACTTTCGGGTTCAACCTCATATAATAGGTTCCCAAGGCCCACTTACCCAGGCACCGACCTTTTCTGGTCAACTCAATTTGCTCTAAATGAATAAATACCTATTGGCCATGAGTTCTAAAGTTGCTTTAGGAGGTTCAGAGAATAATAACCTGTGGTTGAAAAGATGACCTTATGATCTTCAAACCCAAAGCCAGACTAGCCCCCCAGTATAGAGGGGACAGTGCCTAGGATGTGATCCCTCACCTTGGAAGAAGAGCAGGAAGGGGTGCCACTTGTGTGTGATGATCAGATGGGGAGGACGCTCCCAGGTGAGGCAGCCCAAATTTTATTTAGTATGAAACTTGTTTATGTCTTTACCATGTGAGATCCCAATCTCTATCCAATGGACAATCTGCCTGCAGTTAAATTACTTCCCAGGCTTCTGCCCTGGCGAGGTGGCTCAGTTGGTTGGAGCATCGTCCTGTACACCAAAAGGTTGTTGGTTTGTTTCCAGATCAGGGCACAGACCTAATTTGTGGGTGATTGATGTTTCTCTCTCTCTCTCTCTCTCTCTCTCTCTCTCTCTCTCTCCCTCTCCCTCCCTCCCTCTGTAAAAATCAATAAACATATACTTGGGTGAGGGTAAAACAAAAGAAAAAGAGAAAGTGTTGTTTAAAAAAAATTGTTTTCCAGGCTTCTCATCAAAATGATCACTGGTGGTTCTGCCAAGAATGGGTTTGTGTCTCCCTTAGGTGAATGGCTGCTTAGCATTGATTCAAGTGGATTTTTCTCAGTAATTTTACTTTACAAGTCATGGATTATATTAAATTTCTATTTATTCCAGACTCTAGATACGATCACCAGTCTTGGAGGCCATTTCACAGAAAAATTCTTTTCCACAGAGTATTGGGTTACAGAGAGTCAGTTGAGGTTTTTCCCCCTATTTCTTTCACTAACCTGGGATCCTCTCTCTCTCTCTCTCTCTCTCTCTCTCTCTCTCTCTCTGACTGGGCAGAGATCTTGTTCTCTTCTTTCTCTGGGTGTTTCACACCTGTGCAGAACAGAGCTCCACACCTAATGAGGACTCAGCATGAAGAAGAGTTAGGCATTCCTCTAGGTACCCAAAAAGAATAACAATAACATTTGCATAACATTTACCTATCTACAAACCCCTACAAGTTTTAACTTTAGTTTTACCTAATCTTCATATTTAATTTCACATTTAATTATATTTAATCTTCAAATGCCTTGTGCAGGAAGTGTTGGCATCATTCCTGGCCATACATTTGAGGGGATGAGGAGACAGAGTCACAGTTCCTCACTTATGATCACAGGATGAGTAATTGGCAGAGTCAGGCTCTGAAGCCATCTTTTTGAAACCAAACCCAGGGCTGTCTCCACCAGACCACAGAACCTTCTCTCAGAGATTTAGTTTTGAAAAGGACAGGCACTTACCTGGCTATCTCAGGGGAAAACTGCCTAAATCCTCTATGGGCCGTGTATCAGGTGTTCACTATGTGCCATGTACTGTGCTGAGCTCTTCACACACATCATTTCCTTTCATCCTCTGAACGGTCTGTAAGTGTTATTTTTATCACATTATCACACATGTGGAAACTGAGCAGTAGTGGGAAGTAGTTGTGAGTGTTAACAGCTCACTCAGACACCAGAGACACAGAGGCACAGCACAGGAAGTAGAGTGGTAAAAGTTCTCAGTGCTGGAAGCCAACACCCACGCATAGCTCCTCTTTCGTTAGGTAACAGGTCGGAGACCTGTGGGGAGGAAGTGGGCTGCAGGTGCTAGGTAGACACAGCTTACCTTAAGGTTAGAAGGGGCCATGTGTGTGTCTGAGAACCTCAGCCCAGGGACAAGCTATGTGGCCAGGGCCAGATAGTGAGGTGGGTACTTGTCTCAGGTGCATATCTCCTGAGTGCAGCTGAGCCCCAGCTGGAGGGGAGATGTGAAGGTCAAGGAAGGTGGGATTCAGGCTCTGTTCTGGGAGCACTTTGTCTAACAGAGGAGGAAGAACAGACATACATATGCAAGTTTTCACACTCATCTACACATGCCACTTGAGTACATTTCAAAGCAGTGTTATGAATGTACTGAATTGATGAACCCAGTGCAGGCCAAGTTCAGTGGTGTGGAAGGCACACAGATTGAGAACAAACACAGCATTCCTTCACTCATAATTACTATGCATGAATGTGTTGGGTAAACTATGGAAACAACTCTAAATTTTATTGCAAAAGGCCTGGTTTGGAGCCCCAGCACTTCTATTTCCCAACAAGGCTGCTTTAAAACAGGACCCTTGGTATTCTAAGACACACCAAACACAGAATGCCAAGAAAGTGATTCTCAAACTCTGAGCCTTAGAATCAACTGGCGGGCTTGTTAAACACAGATTGCTGGGCCCTCCCTCAGAGTTTCTGATTCTAGAAGTCTGGGGTAGGACCTGAGAATTGGCATTGCTCCTAAGTGTCCAGGTGATGCTCATGTTGCTAGCCTGGGAACCACACTCTGAGAACCACTGCTCTAGGCTACATAGAATGGTACAGAGAGAAGGCTTGCCCTGACACAGCTGGAATCCCAACCTGGAGTTCCCATCCCATCCCAGTTCTGCTCTCAGCCCCTCCACACAAATGCTGTCATGCCTCTCTAGAACAACTGATAGCACCTCACACAGCAGGCACCACAACCCATAGCTGGTTTCTCCCAGAGCATTCAGCTTTCAGGGAGCCCAGGCTGGCACAACTAAGGTTTAGATCATGCCTCCGCAGACTCTGGCTGGCTCCTACCTCTGGCACTCTCTGGTCCATCTCAGCCTCCACTCTAATTGTTGGCACTTAAGCTCTACTAGTTAACCTTCAGCATGCCATGTAATTCAGTCACTTTGACCATGGCCCATAGTAAGAAATATGTTTTACATTACAACCGTGTTGGCATGTGAACATACACTTATTTATTTTTTCATTTAATTCTCACCTGAGGACTTAGTAGGGAAGGGAGGGAGGGAGGGAGGAAGGGAGGGAGGGAGGAAGAGAGAGAGAGAGAGAGAGAGAGAGAGAGAGAGAGAGATTGATCAAGTGCCTCTCAGACATGCCTCAACTGAACTCAACCTGCAACCTAGGCATGTGTCCTGACTGGGAATTGAATCCGTGTCCTTTTGGTTTATGGGATGATGCTCTAACAACTGAGTGACACCAGCCAGGGCACACACATGCTTTTTAAAGGGAACTTGGAAAGGGAGAGAGTTTAGGCAGGACTTTGAGGAAAGGGAAAGGGAAGGCCTCAGCCCCAGTAGAGGTCTGCAGGTGGTACAAGCCTATCTTGGAAAGAGGATGGTGAGCAGTTGGTCTGGTCTGGAGCTGAGGAAGATGTGAGAGAAGGATAAGAGGCAAGGGAAGTGTGCTGATTGGCACAGAGAGCCAATCTGCGCATTTGGATTGCAGATAGGGGAAGTGGGAAGTGTGGCAGATTCTTCAGCAAGAGAACTTCACAACAAAGCTGGAATTTAAGAAGGTTCATTCATTTCAGCTTCCAAAAAGCATTTCTTAATTGCCTGCCATGTGCTGGGGTTTAGCAGTGAACAAGACAGACCAGCCTAGTAAATGTCTCTAGTGAAGATGGGTGGTGGGTCCTCAAATTACTCATCAGTTAATTATTCCTTAAGCCCCCATTACATTCCAGGCACTGAACTAGATGCTAGAAAAGTAATGAGAAACATGACTCCTGCTCTATCGTAGTTTGCACTCTGGAGAGGAGGCAGCATTAAACAAATAAACTATTCATTCAGTAATAATTATAATTATAAAAATCTATAAGTGCTATGAAGGAAAAGAACTGGGTGCCAAGAGAGCAAATAATAACATGAACTCAATCTTCACAAACTAGTAACCACAACCGTAATAGTCCCAGATTAATTTACAGTTTATGAAGACTTTTCACATTCTTTGTCTCAGGAGAGCCTCATCTGAGGCCTGGGGAGTAAGCCAGCCAGTTCTTAGCCTATTTTACTTATGAGAAAACCAAGGCTCAGCAACTCTCATGAGTTCCATAAGTCTGTCCAGTTGGATAGGAAGCCTAGCCAGATCTTTTGACTCTGGACACAGCATTCTTCCCTCCAAAGCGTAAGAGATGAATTGGTCCCTAGTCGGGTAGTTACCCATGGCTTGTTTTAGAAGAGAAGCAAAGTGCCAAAAAGTTCATCTCTCCCATGAGAGCTTCTAAATGAGATTATAGCAAGGAGGTAGGTTCAGAGGTCTGGCCTTGGGTGGCCCAGAGCAACCTCGAAAGGCAAAGGCAGGAACCAGCCAAGGCAGGACTGTGCAATGGCGTTGTCAAAGGCATGTACACCACCTCTGGCAGTGAAAGTGAACCAGGCCCAAGGCAGAGGTGATGGCCCAATGAAACTCACCACTGCTCGGTGCTTAGGGACATGGTGAGCCCCTCCCACCTGCCATATCAGCACATTCATCACAGAACTCATCAGAGAGAGGTTTCCAAATGACTCCTCCAGCTGCCCCAGAAAGGAAGCTTTCTGGGTTGCAGAATGGAGGCTGCTGGGTGTGGGCCAGGCTCTTGAAAGAGAGTAAATGATGACACAGCAGTGGGGGACAGGGCTCCCAACACTGTGGGATCAGCTCTGGAGAGCAGGCAGAGGGCAACCACGATGAAGCAGCCGCCAAGCATGGCCACCAAAGGAGGATATCAGGCTACCTGTTAGCAAAGAAACAAGTGCCAGACTTGGAGTTTGGCACAATAGGTCTCAGTGATCTGGTCCAAATGCACTGCTTTTGTTTTTGAAGTAATAAATATTTATGGAAGGTCTATTGTTTTCCCCCAAACTTATGTCTCACTATCTCCCCCCGCCCCCACTTTAGGTGCACTATCTTCCAACCCCATGAACTCCTGCGGTCTCCTCTCTTCCTGCTCCCTCCTTCCCTTCATGCCTCCTCACTTTTGCTTAAGGTGTTTCCTGAAACTTGGCAGCCCTTCCCTCACAGCTGTGCTGAACTAAAATCTAAATACCCTCCATGCCATCTCAGCTCTTTCTCCACAAAGTTTCTCCTAAATCAAAGTAATTTTTTCCTCCCTTAAATTTCATCTAGCATTCTTAATTTTTACCCTGCGTTGTAGTTATTTATGTACTATACTCTTCTATTAGTCTATGAGAATCTTTGGTGACAAAGTCATTCATGATTCATCTTTTCTCTCCTGTTTCTGAGAACTTTGTACCTAACAGGTGCTCAATAATTGTCTTTAACTGACTAACTGATTGATGAATGAATGAATGAATGAATAAATAGGGAATGTGGGTGGGCCCAGTGGAGGAGAGGACCCAGGGGACTTTGGCTCTCCCTGGTGGCTTTCTATGAGCTGGGCCTGTAGTGCTTATCCTGGGGCTGTAGGTAAGGTCAGGAGAAAGAACACGGGCTTTGAATCTCAGCCTTGTTATTCAGTAGCTGTGTGACCTTGGGCAAGTCTCTGTATTTTTTCCTGAAGTGTAAATGACATAATACCTACCTCTGAAGATTATTGTGAGGATCAATATATGATCAGTACATGAAACACCTAATACCTAATACGTGCTCAATAAAGTTTGTTGACCAGTTATCCAAGTGAGAGTAACTTTTTAGCTTCTTATTTTAGGTGGGGCTGAGGGGTGGGGCAGGCATTTGCTTTACTCCTTTTTGTAGTAGAGATATGTGTGTACTTGTCGAATCTTTTCTACTAGATTATAATCTAGCACAGTGCAAGCACATAGGGCAGAGTCCGAAGTCCACAGAGGTTTGATGAATGGAAGGATTAACACGTGCATGAAAACTAAATCAACAGCCTCTGGAGTCTGAAGTCCTACTTCCAGTTCTGGGCGGTGATCTGCCCTTGACCCTCCAGGGCCCCATCTGGGTTCTAAGGGTTGGCCACTGAGGCAGAATTAGGAGAGAGGCTTGGCTTACCCACGTGGGCAATCACTCTTTGCTTGATGGCTGACCCAGAAACAAACTGGTATTTTTTGCCCTTGCCAGGCCTGAGATGGAGAGGAGAAAACCACAATACACTGAGACCTACAGACCAGCCCAATGTGGAAAGTGGACATTGGCCCTGGCTTTATGGCTGTGGGCCTCACTGTCTTGGGTATTAGTCCAAGAAGCCGAATCCTGTTCAGCTTCAGAGAGAGGACTCCTTGGGCTGGGCAGTGGAGAAAGAGAGTCATTGGGAAGGTGCCTGGGGGTAGGGAAGGAGCCCCAAAGTGGCCTCAAAAAGTTTCCATGCCCCCAGTTTCTCCGGAGAGAGGTTCTCAGAACAGCAGCAGAAGAGGTGTATGAGGGCTCCTGTCTCTACCCTGAGGCTAGCGCACAGTGACGTGGCATGTGTGGGTGCACCCTTGAGAGAAACTGGCTTCGCCGCTGCCCAGAGGTTGCTGAGCGGGAGGAATTTTTGGTGGGAGGACCCTTGGGAGGCCACAGTGTCTCTCTAGTCTTTTTTCTCTGGAACAAAATCTGTAAGGAACCTGATTTCAGAGTGTCCCTCCACTTTTTCCTCCCCACTCTGGGGTTCTCTGATGGGAGTTTTTATAACCCTGCTGAAAGTAGGGAAAGGGGGAGAGGGTGTCCTCTACCTCAAAATCAGCTGAGGACTTTGGAGTGTGCCACTTGGAGCCATATCCTCAGGGGGCAGTGGGGCTTGTCAGCCTCAACATCTCATTTTGAGAGAAGCAACTGGATCCTGGGCAGGAAAAGAAGAGTTTTGTTGTTTTGGGGAGTCTTTAAAGGTTTCATTTATTTACTTTTAAAGAGAAGGGAAGGGAGTGAAAAAGAGAGGTAGAGAAACATGCAAGAGATACATTGATAGGATGCCCCTCACATGCCCCCAACCAGGGACCTGGCCCACAACCCAGGCATGTGCCCTGACTGGGAATTGAGCCAATGGCCTTTCCATTAGCAGGCCAGTGCTCAATCCTCTGAGCCACACCAGCCAGGGTGCTTTGGGGGTCTTTAGTTACAGATCATACTTCACTTTCTTTAAGGATTTTTAAGTGCTTTTTTTCTAGCCTTGTTTTTTTCTTTTTAAAAATCTAACTATACAATGTAAGAACACATTGTTTTTGTAACATTACCAAATAAAACTCCTTTGATAAATACTAATGACATGCTCCCTCTTAGGAATAAGCATAGTGGCAAGGTCAGTGCTCTATCTCTCCAGATCTGTCCAGACACCACAGAAAAAGTCAAGTACTGCTTTGCTTTTATTTTTTTTTAATTTTAAACAAGAAGTTTGTTTTTTAAAAGATTTTATGTGTTTATTTTCAGAGAGAGAGGAATGGAGGGTGAAAGGGAGAGAAATATGCATGCCCCAACTGGAGACCTGGGCTGCAACCCAGGCATGTGCCCTGGCAGGGAATCGAACCATCGACCTTCCAGTTCACAGGCTGGCACTAAACCCACTGAGCCACATCAGCCAGGGCTAAAGAAGAAGTTTATTTAAACAGCAAGATGTTTGACTTAAAGGGAAAACTATCTAAAATTCATTTCTTTTTCAGTAATTTATCCCTACTTAAAGAAAAATTGCCCTGCATGTAACAGCTACATCCAAAAATGTTATAAATTATCCTTGGTTTTACAATGCTAAATAAAAAAAATTAAAATTCTCCAATCAAACAGGGTATGCAAGAGTTTTTACATTGTTGTTTTTTTTTGTTAAACAGGGAGAGTAAAATAACTTACTGGAATATAAAGATAAGAGCCGAACGAGTATGGCACTAATGGAGAAAGGGGGAATTTTCATAGGCAGAGCACTTCCTCACTATTTTTCCCCATCCCATCTCCATTTGATATTGAACAAACATTGCAAATACTTGTGCACATACATCAGTTACTTTATGTACAATAAAAGAATGGGGAAAGAGAAAATGAAATAATAGAAAAAACTATACTGTAGTAGTCAGGATGTAATGGAACCAAATTGCAGTTTTCTAACTGAGAACATCTTCTTGGTCTGGAGGAGCAGAGTTCTGAAGTAAAAAGCAGCAGGTTCCCTTTTTAGTAGATACTTCCTGTCTGCTGCTAGAACACATCAATTGTATCTTCAGTCTCCATTTCCAAATGTGCAGGTGTGTCTGTTTCATTCATTGGCCGCTCATCAAATCAGAATCTGATCTGCCTCATTTGACAAACCCTGTTATTCACAATAGGCTTTCATTAGTTTACTAAGTGGTGTATGCCTCTTAATCTTTTTTCAAAGATTTTATTTATTTATTTTTAGAGAGAGGGTAAGGGAGGCAGAAAGAGAGGGAGAAAAACATCAGTGTACAAGAGATCACACGCCCCCAACTGGGGACCTGGCCTGCAACCCAGGTACATGCCCTGACTGGGAATCAAACCAGCGACCCTTTGATTCGCAGGCCGGCACTCAGTCCACTGAGCTACAGCAGCCAGGGCTGCCTAATAATCTTAAACTGTACCACAGAACCATCCTGTTCCACCACCTTCAAATTAATATGATTGTTGTTCTCAGTTTTGACCCCTCCCTTGGGTTTTTTGTCGGCCATGGAGAGCACTGGAGTCTCCTCAGCTGCCCCCTCACAAAAGAGGTACCAGGTCCACAATGAAGGAGCACACAAGTCGCACCAGGAGCAGCAGAAAAAGGAGATGGCAGTGGTGAAGGGGGGAAAGCTTCTCTGTTTTTATGTAAAGGGTGTTATGTTGTTCGTATTTCAGGAAGTATTATTATCTTATAATCTTATTTACTTATTTATTTATTGAATTGATTGGGGTGACATTAGTTAATAAAACTATATAGGTTTCAGGTGTATGAATCTATAATACATCATCTGTATTTTGCCTTGTATGTTCACTCTCCCAAATCAAGTTTCCTTCCATCTCCACTTACCCTCCTTTTACTCTCTGCTACCTCTTCCATCCCACTTATTTTATTTTAGATCTACATTACGTAGAATTGGAAAACAGTGGGAAAATTTAGCCATAATGTAATGATGAGAATTAATATAAATTTTTGCACCATCTTTTTTCTTATACACATCTTGCAAATTTGTAATCATAGTATACAAGTGATTTTGTAGCATGCCTTTTCATTTAGCATGATTTCATAAACATTGTTTGGAGGTTTTTAGCATGAAATGGCAATGCCTAAACTTGCTCTTTTTTCTGACTCTTACTGTTTTCAAAATGCTAACAGAATAGAGCTGACAGATATTCATTAAATTTACTCAATAATTATTATTAGGAAGCTACTTTGTGCCAGTTTTTGCTCTAGGCTCTGAGAATATAGCAATGAACAAAAGAGACAAAGATCTCTGTCCTTCAGTCTTCACAGAGCTTACTTTTCAAAGGGGAAAGACAGATAATAGTAAAATTAATAAGTAAATTAAAGAGTCTATTAAATAAACAGCATACGAGAAGGGTGTATGTACTATTAAAGAAGGTAAGAAAAAGGAGGGTAGGGAGGGCTTGAGCTGTCAGGAAAGACTTAACTTTTTTTTATAGTTTCTTGTTTTAGTTACTGATTTTTCAGAGATAGAGAAAGTGAAAGAGAAATATCTGTTTGTTGTTCCACTTAGGATTTATTAATTCATTTGTTGATTCTTGTGTATTTATTAATTCATTGGTTGATTCTTGTAGGTGCCCTGACCCAGAATTAAAGACCCACAACCTTGATGTATTGGGACAATGCTCTAACAGCTGAGCTACTTGGCCAAGGCCAGGAAAGACTTAACTTTTAGGAAGGGACTTTGGGGTGAAGATTTGAAGGTGTTAAAAGAGTGAGCCATGAAGATAACTTGGGGTAAAAATGTTCCAGACAAAGCAGCTAGCAAATACACAAATTTGGAAGTGTGGGAACATGCAAGGAGGCTGATCTGTCTGTACAAAGTGGGGAAAGGATAATGAAGATGACAACGAAGACATGGTAGGGCCGGAGTGTATAATGCTCCATACAGGAAGTGCTGGAGGGTTTGGGGCTGAGGAGTGTCATGGCATGACCTTTGTTTAAATAGGCTCGCTGTGGGCACTGCACTAAGAATAGACTATTGGAGCCCTGGTTGGTGTGGCTCAGTGGATTGAGCACCAGCCTGCAAACCAAAGGGTCACTGGTTCGATTCCCAGTCAGGGCACATGCCTGGGTTGCAGGCCAGGTCCCCAGTGGGGGGCAGGTGAGAGGCAACCGTACATTGATGTTTCTCTCCCTTTCTTTCTCCTTCTCTCTCCCTTTCTCTAAAAATAAATAAATAAAATCTAAAAATAAAAGGAATAGACTATTGGAGAATAAAAATGGAAGTAGGGAAACCAAGAAGCTATTTCATTAGTAAGGGATGAGCATGATGTGGGCCAGTGTGGTTATAATGGAGGTGGTGAGAAATGATCAGATTCTAGGTACTGTGTTTTGCCATGTATAATGTGTACCCACGTTTTTGGCCCAAACTTTCAGGGAAAAAATCTTTTGTTTTAATTTTTTTAATTCAATTATTTATTTATTTATATTTAGATACTTGCTTTTGTATTATAAAGAAATTTTAGCATTTATTTTTCGACTTAGGGATATTGTTTTTGCTTTCTAGAGTTACAGTTTTAATGCATAAGCATAAATAAAAGAATTAAAAACATTTATATAGATACAGAATTGGTACTACCCATGTATAATGTGCATCTTTATTTTCCCCTCAAAAATTTGGCCAAAAACTGCATATTATACACAGCAAAATATGGTATATTTTGAAGGTACAGCTAACATAATTTGATAAAGGATGAATGACTCCAAAGACTTTGGCCTGAAATGCTAGAAGGATGACGTTGCCACTAACTGAGATAGGGAAATCGGAAAAAGCAGGTTTAGAGAGGAGCTCCATTTGGGCATGTTAGGCTTCAGATATCCCTTAGATGTCCAAGAGGGATTGTCTATCAGACACTTGGATATTCAGATGTAGAGCCCAGGTTGTAAATTTGTAACTAGCCAGATGGTATTTAAAGCCAAAGAAGAAAGTATAGGCAGAAAAAAGAAGAAGGACTGTGGCCTAATGCACACCAAAGTTCAGAGGTTTGGGAAGTGTATTCATTCATTTAATCGTCACAACAACCCTCTGAGGAAGTTACTATTATTGTCATTATTTTACAAGTGATAAAATTGAGACATAAAAAGGTTAAATAATTTTCCAAGAGTCACATTGCCAATAAACAGCAGAACTAGGATTTGAAAGGGCCAGTCCAGCTCCAAGTATCGTACACTTAACCTCGTCTTATATGAGTGGGTTTTGTTAACGCCCACATTTCACTGGTGGGGAAACTGAGTTGCAAGTTAAGTAATTTGCTGATACTGGGGGCAGAGCTTGGATATGAACTCTCCCACTGATTTCTACTTTGAGGAATCTCTGCTTTTTAATTATTCTGCCACATGACCTGCACAACATTTTTAAAGATGCGGTGGAAGCCTTCTGCGTCTCTCAGATAACATCTCTTAAACAATTGCATTTCCTACTCACACACAATACTTTATTGGCTTGTCACTATACTTGGAGAAATGGGATGCCAAGTCTAGTTGCCAAGGCAGCCTTGGCCCTGCTACTCTTCTCCTTCCCCCTCTACTGGTCAGGACGCCCATGTTTTGATGTGGTTCCTGACTTCTAGAAGCTCAGGTCTTAAGGTAGTCCTGTGAAATCATTCCATGTGGCCATTAGCAGTTGCTTCCCTTCCCAGCCTCAGTTTCCTCTTCAATAAAATGAAGGGATTGGCTCAGGACAGTGGTTTCCAAAGCGGGCTGTGTAAATGAACCAGCCATCTGGGGATTGTTTAGAACTTGTAGTGCCCACAACAGACTTCTTGAGTCAAATTCTTCATGGGTAGGCCCAGGCACATATACCAGGGTTCCAGCACACCGCTTGTTAAGAAGCCCTGGGTAAGATGATCTTGAAGATCCTCTCTAGGTTCTGCATGCTGTGGTTGTGGGGCCTTTCTTGGACTGCACTTCTTTTTTGTTTTTCTCAAGGCCCAGAGCAAGGCAGAACTCTGAGTAGAAGGCAGGAAACCTGAGTTCCCTCTCCAGCCAGGCTCACGACTCAGCTCTAGCAAGTTGCTTCCTTTCTCTGGACTTCGGTTTCCTCCTCTGCAGGAAGAGTTTGTTGGGCAGAGTTGCCCTAGAGTCATTCACCCAGCAAGTACTTATTGAGTACTGACTCTACACCACGCTCTACAATTCACTGGATCTGCTTCTAAGTCATGCAGAAGGGGAACATCGTAAGGTGTAAGTGTGGGAAGGGTGCCGCAGCCAGGGTGCTAACTGTTCCTAGTTCACACATGGCTGCTACAGGTCCTTTTTTAGCATCAGCATGAAAGACCCCTCTACTCAAACCCTCTCCTTTGCCCTGGCACCTCCAGGTGGTCTCCACAGCAACAAGAAAACCTGCTGGGTTCAGGAAGGGAATAATATGCAAAACTGGTCAAATAAAAATCATTAGCTTTTCTAGATAATCATAATAATCAGTCCTAAAATATTATACTAAACTATCCCATCAAATTAGCACAACTTAACATTACTGTTCCGCGTGGTCCCTAGTGCCACAGCAGCACCACCTGAGTGCTTGTTAGCAATGTGGCACCCTGGGCTCTGTCCCAGGCCTGCTACCTCAGAGTCTGCTTTCTAAGGAGATCCTTTGGTGATTGTATGCACATTACAGTGTAGAAGCATAACTGAAAAGAAATCATTCCAGAAAGCCTTACCAAGAAATGTGTGTGAGACTTCTATCGGAAAAGCACACAACTTCCCTGAGAGCCTATAGTATGTTCCTGGATGGGGCGACTCAGTAGTGTGAAGATGGCAATTCTTGCAAGCACTGAACATCAGAGTGATTTGTGAAGTTTGTCTGAAAGTATAAATGATCAAGAATGGCTTTTTTTTTAAGAAAAAGAAAATAAAAATGATGAGATGGGATTTGCCCTGTCAAACAGAAATAGGGTTAAATAAGAATTCAGGTTCTGGAGGAAGCAGGGCCACTTCCTGGACATGTCACTGTTATAGACTAAATTGTGTCCTTCCAAAATTCATGTTCTAAAGTCTTAATCCTTAATATGACTACATGTTAGAATCTCTCTGTCTCCTCCCTCCCCCATGGTAAGCACCAGGAAAGGCCATGTGAGGACCCATCTAGAAAGTGGCCATCTACAAGCCAGGGAGGAAGCTCTCACCAGAAAGAAAACCCTGCCAGACACTTTATCCTGGGCTTTCCAGTTTCCAGAACTGTGAGAAAATAAATTTCTGTTGTTCAGTCCACACAGTCTGTGGTATTTTATTATAGCAGCCTGAGCAAACTCACAGTCTCCTTGGAAAAAGATTTCTAACATCTCATAGCCTCAGTTTCCGCATACAGTAGAGTGGGAATAAGAATACCATTTATAGCATCGTTATGAGAATTAAGTGAAATACTGTATGTGAAGCACTTAGCGCAGTGTCTAGCCCTTAACAGCTGCTCGGTAAATGGCAAGCACAATAATAACAACTGTGTCATTGGGCGGAATTTCAGAGAAAGAGCAATGGAACAGAATAGACAACCAGAAACATACCTCAGCATCTGTAGAGCCTCCAGGAGTGAGAAGAGGGACTATGTTTTTAGTTACTATTGTGTCATTTTCCCCATATAGCATATTATGGCATATATGCTTTAAAAATATTTGTCAACTGCTCGAACTAGAATGTAATAGATGCTAATGAATGATGCTGGGAAAATTGCTGATTTGGGATAAATTAGTGATATTTTATCATTATATCTTATACATGGGCTTTCAAACTTTTTTGGCCATGACTCACAGTAAGAATTATGTGAGGCATCTCAGCCCAGGAAATACACTCATAAATATAAATTTGTAAGTTAAAACAAAAATTCATAAAATAATATTTATCCCTATTATGCCAGATGGACTCTGATGCACTTCATCCCATCCCATCCTATCCCATCATACCCCATTCCTATCCAATCCTATCCTGTACTGTTCTGTTGAAAAAAAAATCTGGTCTCTACCCAGTAAATTGATCTTCAATTCACCAATGAGTAGCTAGTAGCAGTTTAAAAAACACTACCTTATACCATAATTAGTTTTCAATTTAAAAAAGAAAAGCAAATTACAGATAAATAATAATAAAGTCTTGAGATGAGGAAGATCTTGAGATTAAAAAAAATGGGAAAAGAGTCACTGGGGCGAATGTTAACAGGTTTGACTACATAACAACTTTAAATGTCTGAAATAGAATGTGGCCGTTATGGGAGCGGGGAGAGGCCAGGTATTCTGGACACTTCTTTCTTCTTCACACCCACCCACATCTAATCCATCAGCAAGTCCTGTGGATGTAGCCTCCATTTGTGAACGCCTCTCCCCTTCTGCAGCCCAAGTCTTAGTCCAGGCCATCATTATCTCTCACCTGAACTGCCACCACCACCTCCTAACTGGTCTTCCCACTTCTACTCTGCATCCCACAATCTTTTCTTCTCATAACAAGAGTGATCTTTTTAAAGTAGAAATTAGAGAGATCCAAGATGGCGGTGGAATAGATGGAAGCTACATTCACCTCCTCCCACACCAAAGTGGAATTAAAAATAAATTACAGAACAACCATCCTGAATAATCAACTGAAGACTAGCTGAAGAGAAGTGTTATAACCAAGGATTTAAAGAAGTAGCCACATTGAGACTAGTATGAATGGCAGAGATGCAAAAAGGCCTGCTCCTGCTCCTGAGAGAAGTAGCTGAGGTTCTAGAGGGATATCTCAGCTGAGGGGGGAGGTGGCTTTTCCCTGAGAAGTGTGGGGTCTAAACCCCAAGCCGGGCTCCCCAACCCAGAGCACCAAGCACGGAAGAGGTACCCACATAGAATCTGGCTGTGAAAAGCAGTGGGTTTCTGTCTGCCAGGGAGAGATGAGAGACTGCTAGAGACCAGGCACTCTAGAGAAGGGCCAACACAGAAAATTTCACTTGCAGCCACTCACACTGGGCTCCAGTGAATGGATGGCAGAGTGGATGAGACTCACATACGGAGAGTCTGGGGTCTGTGGCTCTGGGGAGGGAACTGAAGGAGCAGCTGCCAAGATCCCTGAGCTGATTCACTTCCCATACCACAGACACCACCTTTCTCAGGCAGAGCACTCCCCGCCAAGCGGCATCAGCCAGAGGGGAAGCAATAGCCCCACACCCTGGACTCCATCTCAGCCCACCCTGCAGAGCTTACGCCCTGCTGAGGACTCAGCTGCCTTTTGCTGTGGTATAGAGGTTCGGGCAAACTCGGGATGTCAGTAACTGAGTTGTGTGGCTTTGGGAGGAGCCATTCCCCTCACTTTCCCATGAATAAGAATGACGCTTACCCCTCGTGGGAAGGGAAAACCACTAGAACCACACTTCAGGTTTGAGGCCATCTCACCCTGTGGGCTCTGGCTCTGTAGGCCCCACCCACCCAACTCCTAGTGGCTCTGCCCTGCTGAGTTCAGGGCAAAATCTGGGGGACTGAGTGGCATGGCTCTGGGGTGGGGGGATCACATTTTCATGTTCACGAAGCCTGACTTGTATCATGTACCTCAGGGAAGATCCACTAGCACCTTCCTCCCAGCTCCCCCCAGCAGACCCACCCTGCTGAGCTGTCTCCTCTCAGCAGAATCTGGAACAGACTGAGCTGCATGGCTCTAAAACAGGTGCCATCTTTTCTCTTGCATGACTAACCAGAGCAGAGCTCTCCCTTCACACAACCAAATCTTGGTCTGTTTGGGCCTGATAAATTCTGCTGGCCTCACCCTGCTGACTCCCTGAGACCCCACCCTGACACAAAGGTGTACAAGTACTCAATGGGTAGCTAGACTTGGTATACCTGAGGACATTTGCTGAATAATGTTAGACCCAGCCCTGGCACCAAATTTGAAGCTTTATCAATCAATCTGGTGAATACCATTTGCCCCATACCTGATGACTTACTGTGAACCTACCTTATGAAACTCAAGTATAGCCAGAACCTGTTTCAATGACTGAGCCTAACAGGCAGCTGACAGGAGGAGGCAAGTGGAGGTGGATCTGGCCTCCCCACAGCACAGCCTCCCTTCCCACCTGCCCTGGCCCCGTACTGTTAAAAGCTGACCTTGGTGCTCAGCTTGGTTTTCCCACATGAACCCAGGCCTACCAGAAGCAGCCAAAAACTGTGTATTGTTTGTAGCTCCAAACAGCCTGCTGAGGGCCAGTCGCTGGGAGTGCCTTACATTTACCTACACCACAGTCCTTCCCAAAAGGCCCAGAACCAACACATTCAGTGGCCACCTTTAGACAACATCAGATCAGAATCCAATAAACTTCACAAGTGGCGTATACAAAGGTAGATCTCAGCAGGCACCAAACCCTCATAAAGTGAATTCTCCTTCATGTGGTCACCACTTGCACAGCATTTCGCATACTGTGGTCAGGGTTGAGCCTCACAGTCTGCCAGCCTGAGGGTTGATCCCATGCATGAACAGGTCAATAGCAATCAAAACTCAATTAAGACTCCCTGTCAAAATGGAGGAATACATAAACATTCTCACCTCCTCACACAACCACATCAAAATTACAACTAAGATATAGAACAACCATCACTCAGAACCGTCAGAAATCAAGTTGAATGGAAGTCTGACAACTATGGAATTAAAGAAACCACATCAATCCAGATGGGTAGGAGATGCAGACACAGAACAGGCTGGTCCCACGCCCACACGTGGTGGATAAAAATTCAGTAAGGATATCTCAGGAGCGAGGAGTCCCAGCCACACAACAGGCCCCCCAGCCCAGGGTTCCTGTGCCAAGAAGATAAGTCCCCATAACTTCTGGCTGCAAAAACCAGAGGGGACTGAGTTGGTGGAAGAAACTTCTGGAGTCTCAAGCAGTTCCTCTTAAAGAACTCACACACAGACTTACTCAGACTCACTCCTTCTGAGCTCCAGCACCAGGGTAGCGGCTTGAAAGGCACCAATGGCATACAGGGAGGACTCGAAGTGTCTAGCACCAAGGTGAGAGCTGGGGGACAGCTTTCTCCCAGAAAGAAGACTAGGCAGGCCAGTGTCCCTTTTCTGAATTCTCTCCCCACAGAGCTACAGAGCTGGCAGGCGAGTGCCATATCTGAGACTCTTATCAACCTGGCTAACACAGTTTGTCCCCCCTCGGAGTTCCCCTAAGGCTCCATCCCACCCATTTACCGACCGACCCAAGTTGTTAACAGTGGCTTTTCAGTATGAATGGCTGGTCTTGTCTCATGATTCACAACATCCTAAATCCTCTCAAACAAGCCACAGCCTCAGTGAGGCCCCAAGCACAGTACCTCTTCTTAAGTTGCCCATGCCTGGCACTAGCAGCAGCCAGCTTTGGATCATAGTTTAGCATTGCCTGGGAAACTCCAAGCCCAGCACAAGTAGCAGTCATCTGATAATTGCTTTTATTTTTAACCATTTTATTTTATTTTAACAGACAGAATTTACCTAGTTTTAAATATATTTTATTAATTATGCTATTACAGTTATCCCATGTTTTCTTCCCTTTATTCCCCTACTCCCTGCACCCCCCCAACAGCATTCTCCCTCCTTAGTTCATGTCCATGGGTCACACGTATAAGTTCTTTGGCTTCTCCATTTCCTACACTATTCTTAACTTCCCCCTGTCTATCTTCTACCTACCATTTATGCTTCTCATTCCCTGTACCTTTCTTCCCCATTCTCCTCCCTCCCCTTCCCCACTGATAACCCTCCCTGTGATCTCCATTTCTGTGATTCTGTTCCTGTTCTAGTTGTTTGCTTTGTTTGTTTTTGTTTTTGTTTTAGGTTCAGTTGTTAATAGCTGTGAGTTTGTTGTCATTTTACTGTTCATATTTCTGATCTTTTTCTTAGATAAGTCCTTTCAACATTTCATCTAATAAGGGCTTGGTGATGATGAACTCCTTTAACTTGACCTTATCTGGAAGCACTTTTTCTGCCCTTCCATTCTAAATGATAGCTTTGCTGGAGAGAGTAATGTAGGTGGTAGGTCCTTGCCTTTCATGACTTGGAATACTTCTTTCCAGCCCCTTCTGGCCTGTAAGGTTTCTTTTGAGAAATCAGCTGACAGTCTTATGTAGGTAACTGCTTTGTAGGTAACTGTCTCCTTTTCTCTTGCTGCCTTTAAGAGTCTCACCTCTTTAATCTTGGGTAATATAATTATGATATGCCTTGGTATGTGCTTCCTTGGGCCCAACTTTTTTGAGACTCTCTGAGCTTTCTGGACTTCCTAGAAGTCTATTTCCTTTGCCAGATTGAGAAAGTTCTCCTTCACTATTTTTTCAAATAAGTTTTCAACTTCTTGCTCTTCCTCTTCTCCTTCTGGCACTCCTATGATTCAAATGTTAGAATGTTTAAAGTTGTCCTGGAACTTTCTAAGCATCTCCTCATTTTTTTGAATTATTTTTTCTACATTCTATTCTAGTTGAATGTTTCTTCCTTCTGCTCCAAATCGTTGATTTGAGTCTCAGTTTCCTTCACTGTTGGTTGCCTGTACATTTTGCTTTATTTTACTTTTCATAACGTTCACTTTTTCCTCTATTTTGCGACCATATTCAACCATTTCTGTGAGCATCCTGATTACCAGTGCTTTGAACTCTGCATCTAATAGGTTGGCTATCTCTTCATTGCTTGGTTCAATTTTTGGAGCTTTGATTTGTTTTTTCATTTGGGCCATATTTTTTGTCTTGGTGCACCTGTTACATTGTAAGGGGTGGAGCCTTAGGTATTCACCAGGGTAGGGCAACCTATGTCACTGTGTTGTAGCACTGTATGTGGGGAAGGGGTCCAAGAGGGAACAATACCACTTCCTCAGCTCTTGGCCAGCTTTCAGTCACCTCCCCGCTACCCACAAACAAATTGGGCCCTTCTGGTGCTAATTCCTGGGTGAGCGGGTTTGTGTACATTCTAGGAGGTTTTGAGGCTTTATTTCCCCATGCTGGAATCTTGGGTTATGTAGTCTGTCTCACTCCCCACTTTTTCCTACAGGTTTATTCACATACAAATGTGGCACTGTCCACCACCTCACCTGCCTGGTCCTCCAGCCACTGCCTTGCCACACATCCTCTCTGCCCCAGTTGCCTGTCTCTGCCCCTCCTACCAGTCTGAATGAATGTTTCTTCTTTAATTCCTTGGTTGTTGGACTTTCATACAGTTTTATTTTCTGGCAGTTCTGGTTATTTTTTGTCTTGTTTAAATTTGTTGTTGTCCTTGTTTGGTTGTGTGAGGAGACAAAGTGTGTTCTACCTATGCCTCCATCTTGGCCAGAAGTCCTGAGAATTGCTTTATAGCTCATTCAGGGTGGCAAAACACAGGTTGGGGCTGACCTTGATCTATACCACACAGGAAACTCCAGAGCCTGTGCAACCAGTGGACAGCTACAGAGCATGTCAGAGCACTACCATCTTGTCCCTGCACAGCTGATCCTTTATAGAGAGCGGAGATTGATGATCAGTGGCCACAGCAGGTCCTTGTAGCTGAATGGCTTGAGTAAAATCCTCCCATTAATCTGCCAACATCAATCTAGGCTCAACTAAAAGAAGAATGTGTAGTCAGCCCACCCAAAGGGTGCACTTTGAGTACCCAGCTTGGGTGATGGAGAGTCTGTGTCACTGGACAGTACAGGACACTTACTATATTAGGCTATGCTACCAAGACAGGGAGTCATTGCAGCTCTACCTAGTACACAGAAGCAAACACAGGGAGGCTGCCAAAATGAGGAGACAAAGAAGCATGGCCCTGAAAGAACAGATCAAAACTCCTGAAAAAGAACTAAGCAAAATGCAGATAAACGATCTTTCAGATGCAGGGTTCAAAACACTGGTAATAAGGATGCTCAAGGAACTTAGTGAGGACCTCAGCAACATAAAAAAGTTCCAGTCAGAAATGAAGGATACACTAATTGAAATAAAGAACAATTTACAGGAAAAAAACAGTAGAGTGGATGAAGCTGAGAATCAAATCAATAATTTGGAACATAAGGAAGCAAAAAACAACCAATCAGAACAAGAAGAAGAAAAAAGAATACCAAAAAAATGAGGATAGTGTAAGCAGCCTCTGGGACAACTTCAAGTGTTCCGACATTTGCATCAAAGGGGTGCCTAAAGGAAAACAGAAAGAACAAGAAATCTGAGATCTATTTGAAAAAATAATGAAAGAATGAATGTCTATTTCCTTCCCTAGTTTGGTGAAGGATATAGACATGTAAGTCCAGGAAGTGCAGAGAGTCCCAAACAAGATGGATGCAAAGAGGCTCATTCCAAGACACATCACAGTTAAAATGCCAAAGGTTAAAGATAAAGAGAGAATCTTAATAGCACCAAGAGAAAAGCAGTTAGTTATGTGCAGTGTAGTCCATATAAGACTGTCAGCAGTTTTCTCAACAAAACCTTGCTGGCTAGAAGGGATTGGCAAGAAATATTCAAAGTCATGAAAAGCAGAGACCTACATCCAAGATTACTCTACCCAGCACAGCTATCATTTAGAATCAAAGAGCAGATAAAGAGCTTCCCAGACAAGAAAAGACTAAAGGAGTTCATCATCCCCATATCATTATTATACAGGGGCTGGCAGAAGTAACACCTGCTTGAGTGTGGTTGGTAGGTTAATAATATGAGTGTAATAATTTACAGTTTTAATTTAAACATTTCACCTAAAATATTATATGCTGTGCTTGAGTGTGATGTTATGTTACAGAATTACATTCTTATGATATTATAATAAAAGATTTTGTTATAAAAAGGGGTGTTAATTGTGCTGGACCCTGTGTGAAATGTAAAAGGGCTTATTTAACCAAACAACAAGTGTTGGACAGAATGTGGAGAAAAGGGAACCCTAGCTCACTGTTGGTGGGAATGTAGACTGGTGCAGCCACTGTGGAAAACAGTATGGAATTTCCTCAGAAAACCAAAAATGGAACTGCCTTTTTATCCAGCAATCCCACTGCTGGGATTATACCCTAAGAATCCTGAAACACCAATCCAAGAGAACCTATGCACCCCAATGTTCATAGCAGCACAATTTACAATAGCCAAGTGTTGGAAGCAACCTAAGTGCCCATCAGTAAATATGTGGATCAACAACTGTGGTACATTTACACAATGGAATACTATGCAGCAGAAAGAAAGAAGGAACTCCTACCCTTTGTGACAGCATGGATGGAACTGGAGAGTGTTATGCTAAGTGAAATAAGCCAGGCAGAGAAAGACAAATAAGCCAGGCAGTGAAAGACAAATATCATAAGATCTCACCTACAAGTGAGACCTAATCAACAAAACAAACAAGCAAGCAAACTACAACCAGAGACATTGAACTGAAGAACAAACTGACAGTAACCAGAGAGAAGGGGGGAGAAGGATAATAGGTGAAGGGCCATCAAGGAACATGTATAAAGGTCATATGGACAAAGTCAAAGGGGGTAGGTTCAAGGGTGAGAGGTGGGGAGAAAATGGAGACAACTGTATATGAACAGTAAAAAAGAAAAAGGAAGATCAAAACTATGAACAACAATTGGCTGGGGTGGGGGGTGGGGGGGAAATGTAAACTGTAATTGAACAACAATAAAGTAATTAAAAAAAACTATGAACAACAAAATGGCAATAAATACATATCTACTGACAACTTAATCTAAAAAATCAAATAGGCAAACAAAAAGAACAGAGATAGAATCATGGATATGGTGTTTTGGGGGTTGCCGGATGGAGGAGGTGTGGTGGGATGAGTGAAGAGATGAGGAGATTAAGAAGTACGAATTGGTAGTTACAGAATAGCCATGGGGATGTAAAGTACAGTATAGAAAATAGAGTATCCAGAGAACTTATGCATGATCCATGGACTTGAACAATTGTGGGGGGATTGCCTGAGGAAGTGGGGGTTTCTTGGTTGAGGGGGAAAGAGGAAAAATTGGGACAACTGTAATTGCATAATCAATAAAATATAATTTAAAAGTTCTCAAATACAACAGGAGGACCCACATAATCCATAGGAAGGACTTTCCTGGAGCATCCAATTCAGGTGATCTTGGAGACTACACCACTGGACCACACAGGACACCTACTACATAAGGCTACCACATGAAGACTGGGAGTCATAGCAGGTCAATCTAATACATAGAAATCCACTAAGAAGCAGCCAAAAAGGGGAAGACAAAGAAACAATCCCCAGTTGAAAGAACAGGAGCAATATTCCAAAAAAGAGCTAAATGAAATGGAGGTGAACAATTTATCAGATATAGAGTTCAAAGTAATGGTTATAAGGATGGTCAACAGCCAGTAAATGGACATAGGAAGCATCAAAAAGCACTTGCCAGAAATTAAGAATATAATATCTGAAATGAAGAATACATTGGAGGGAGTAACAGGTAGGTTGGATGAAGCAGAGGATTGAATCAGCAATTTGGAAGACAAGGCAGAAGAAAACACCCAATCGGAGAGGCAAAAGGAAAAAGGAATTTAAAAAAATGAGGCCAGGTTAAGGGGCCTTTGGGACAACATGAAGTGTAACAACATCCACATCATAGGGGTACCAGAAGGAGAAGAGAGAGAGCAAGGGATAAAGAACAAATTTGAAGAAATAATGATGAAAGCTTCCCATACCTGGTGAAGGAAAAGACACACAAGTCCAGGAACTGCAGAGAGTTCCAAACAAGATAAGCCCAAAGAGGCTCACACAAAGACACATCATAATTAAAATGGCAAAGTTTAAAGGCAAAGAGAGAATCTTAAAAGCAGAAAGAGAAAGGCAGTTAGTTACCTACAGGGGAGCTCCCATAAAGCTGTCAGGTCAAAAGGGATTGGTATGAAATATTCAAATGTTGAAAAGCAAGGACCTAAAACCAAGACTACTTTACTTAGTAAGGCGACCATTTAAAATTCAAGAAGAAATAAAGAGCTTTGCGCTCTGGCTGGTGTGGTTCAGTTGATTGAGCATTGGCCTGTGAACCAAAGGGTTGCTGGTTCAATTCACAGTCAGGGCACATGCTTGAGCTGTTGCCCAGGTCCCCAGTGGGGCACATGTGAGTGGCAACCACACACTGATATTTCTCTCCCTCTCTTTCTCCCTCCCTTCCTCTCTGCCCAAAAATAAATAAATAAAATCTTTTTAAAAAAGAAAAAAGAAATAAAGAGCTTCCCAGACAAGAAAAAGCTAAAGGAGACAAGAAAAAGCTAAAGGAGTATTTTAACCATCAAACCAGCATTACAGAAATGATAAAGGGCCTACTTTAAGAAGAAGAAGAAGGGGGAAAAAAAGGACCATAGTTTTAAAAAATGAAATGGTAGTAAATACATATCTACAATAATCACTATACATGTAAATGGTTTACATGCTCCAAATCAAAAGACATAGTTTGGCTGAATGGATTAAGAAATGAGATCCATGGTTTTGCAAACCAATGTCAACCCAATAATTCAATTAAATGATAAAAACTGACTAAAAATTTTTAATTACCTTTTAGCTTTTAAATTCTATGATTTTATACTTCTTCAGTCATGGGGAAAATGTGTTTTGCTTCTCTTTCCAAGTAAATAAAGATAAACATGAAAAAAAAGAGAAGACCCTGGCTGGTGTAGCTCAGTAGATTGAGCACTGGCCTGGGAACCAAAGGGTCACCAGTTCAATTCCCAGTCAGGGCATATGCCTGGGTTGCATGCCAGGTCCCCAGTAGAGGGCACACGAGAGGCAACCACACATTGATGTTTTTCTCCTTCTCTTTCTCCTTCCCTTCCCCTCTCTCTAAAAATAAATAAATACAATTTAAAAAAAAGAAAAAATAAAAGAAAACAAGACCCAATAAATGGTGTCTACAAGAGACTCACCTCAGAATGAAAGATGCACATAGACTAAAAGTAAAGAGATAGAAAAAGATATTTTAAGCAAATAGAAATGAAAAAAGAGCTAAGGTAGCAATACTTATACCTGAAAATATAGACTGTAAAACAAAGGCTATAGTAGGAAGCAAAGAAGGAGACTACATAATGATAAATGAAGCAAGAAGATGTAACTTATGTAAACATTTATGTACCCAGCATAGGAGCACCTAAATATGTAAAGCAAGTCTGGATGAACATAAAGGGAGAGATTGACAGTAATGCAATCATACTAGAGGATTTTTACACGCCACTGACAGCAATGGATAGATCTTCAGACAGAATAACAATAAAATAACAGTGACTTTAAATGACACACTAGGTCAAATGAATTTAATTGATATCTCCAGAACATTTCATCCCAAAGCAGCAAAATATGTATTCTTTTTAAGTGTACACAGAACATTACCTATGACAGACCACAAAACAAGTCTCAATACATTTAAGAAGATTGATATCATATCAAGCATCTTCTCTGACTCTAATGGTATAAAACTATAAAATTGTTTACATCTTTTAAAAATTTTGTATTTTTAAAATATATTTTATTGATTATGTTATTATAGTTATCCCATGTTTTCTCCCCTTTATCTCCCTCTGCCCTGTACTCCCTCCCACCATCATTCCCACATCTTAGTTCATGTCCATGGGTCATACATATAAGTCCTTTGGCCTCTCCATTTCCCATACTATTCTTAACCCCCACCCCCATCTATTTTGTGTCTACCATTTATGCTTCTCATTCCCTGTGCCTTTTCCCCCATTCTCCTCCCTCCCCGTTCCCACTGATAACCCTCTATGTGATCTCCATTTCTGTGATTCTGTTCCTATTCTAGTTGTTTGCTTAGTTTGTTTTTGTTTTTAGGTTCAGTTGTTGATAGTTGTGAGTTTGTTGTCATTTTACTGTTCATATTTCTGATCTTCTTTTTCTTAGATAAGTCCTTTCAACATTTCATCTAATAAGGGCTTGGTGATGATGAACTCCTTTAACTTGACCTTATCTGGGAAGCACTTTGTCTGCCCTTCCATTCTAAATGAAAGCTTTGCTGGAGAGAGTAATGTAGGTGGTAGGTCCTTGCCTTTCATGACTTGGAACACTTCTTTCCAGCCCCTTCTGGCCTGCAAGTTTTCTTTTGAGAAATCAGCTGATGGTCTTATGAGAACTCCTTTGTAGGTAACTGTCTCCTTTTCTCTTGTTGCTTTTAAGATTCTCTCCTTATCTTTAATTTTGGGCAATGTAATTGTGAGGTACTTTGGTTTGTGCTTCCTTGGGTCCAACTTCTTTGGGACTCTCTGAGCTTCCTGGA
>VMDR010000719.1:0-184003 GCA_007922815.1 Macrotus californicus
CGGCCCTTCCTACCCTTCCCCCCAATGACAGAAGGCTGGTCAGAGGGCCCCTGGCCAGAAGGAATGGATATTGTTTTGGAAATGGATTGTAACCCCCTCCTTATCCCCATCAAGAGCGGCTTCTCCTCCTGTGACTGCTTCTTGACCTTCTCTTTCTGCAGGCACACACTGAAGTAATGTAGTTTACAGTCACATGTAGGACACATGCTCCCTTTGTCTGGGACCCCTTATAAGGAGCCTCAGACTGGCGGAGGCGGGGTCTCTCTCTCACCCACCCGCCACCATCCATGTGCTCCACTGTGACATGAATAACAGGAGGGATGGCCACGTCTCCTAGTCCCCTGGGTGGATTTTCTGGAATATCGCAAATACTTAAGCAGTTCCCCAGCTTGGAGCTCCTGAGCTACATATGTATATATGTGTTCACTGAAAGACATGGCCCAAAATGTTATTTTGGTACTATTCACAGTAGTCAGAATAGGTAAGTAAACCCAGTGTCCACCAATAGCAGGATGGATAAACTCTAGAATATTCTTAAAAGAAAAAATCTACAGTTAAAAAATACAAAAACTAATGCTATATGCAACAATAGACAAAATGTTGAATGGAAAAAAAATACCAGACCCAAAATTAGTATATAATGTACAATTTCATTTATATAAAACCCAAAAATAGCCAAAATCAATTAATGATGACTGTGGTTGATTATAAAAATGGTCCATACTTTAAAGCTCCTGACATAAGGAGGCAGAGTCTCATCCCTTGAAACTAAGCTGGCCTAGTGACTTGGTTTGACAAGTACAATGTGACAAAGCGATGTCTCAGGTCTGAGCTTAAGCCTTGTGAAGCCTTGTTTGTTATGAAGATGGCTTCCCTTTTATTTTCCTTTTTCTTTTTTAAACAGTCACTTCTTCTGCCACCAGGATTTTGGGGGGCTTCTGGGGGGCTTTACTTCCTAGAAACCTGAACTGTTTTCAAGGACAGAGAGCATTCATATTGCAACCTGCAACTTTTTACTGCCTATTAGATACCTTGACCTTGCCCTTACCAAGAACAAAATGTCAATAACAAGAGAAGTTCACACCTTCAGGCTCCTCTTAGTCCCTATTTGTAATAGCTGTAAATTTCACCCCTTTCTTACTTTCTCTACCCAATGCCATGTTTTTAAGCCCCTTGCATGTTGCTGGGTGAACATCTGGTCTTTATTTCAGGGTATTTTTTGTAAGGCCATGGCTTAGTGTGTATACGATTCTTGCAATCATAGAAAAGTTTCATTGCACATGTTTTGTTTTAAATATTCAAGTAGACTTTTTAAACCACCAGGAAAAAAACCAGCCAGACAATTGTCAAATCTTGCTCTTTGCTTGAGCTAGACAATCTTAGCCTGGAGGATCCCTGAAGAATTTGGGAGTTAAAGACACACTGGATTTGCTCGCCATCATCCGCTTTACAAGGGTGGCTACTGTGTAGAGCATTGCAAAGTGCCCAAAGAGTCATTGCTCCAATTTAATAAGGAGTGAAAAAAATGCACATGTTTAAATTTTCAAATGTTATTCATTTCTGTGCCCTTTCGGTATCTGTGAAAAATTGATCATAATCACAATCAGAAGTAACATTTGACACACATTTAAAAACAAAGGGATAATAGCATTGAACAGCAGTGGCCTCACACTCCATTCCAGGGACTCACTGCAGGCAGGTCCAAATCAGAGAAAAAGCCCCTCTGTCTTCTTATTGGCTACAAAATAGAGTTGACAAGTGCTCTCAGAGTTTAAATAAAGAAAAAAATTTCAATTTTTAGTTTCATGCAAGACACTAGGATCCATGAGGCCAAGTTTAAACTTCCTTATCTTGCATGATCATTTGCAATATTTGAAGAAAATGGTACTTCTACAATAGATAGTGAGTCAATGTTCATTGTGAGATTTTTCTGGAACTACAGAAATTCATGGCTTTTTTAACCTAACCTGGTCTTTGAACTGCAGGGCATGCGGGAAACTGAAGCTAGGATTTTCATTTATTCCTCTTTTCTTTTTTTTAAATGAAGAAGTTTGTTTTGATATACTCAGCTTGGTGAATAAACACCAACAACCAAAATATTGCCATGTCCACAACAAGTGTTTCCATAATAAGGATACAGTAGCTGGAATTTTTGCAATGCTGGTTCTCAAAGTCACGCTTCTTTCTAAAACAAATAGAAAACCTTACCAGGTCTGCTAGAACTGACGATCTGTAAAGCTCCCTCCACCAAACTTCGTCAGAGACCACAGAGATTTCCGAAGGCTGTGCTGAGAACCAGAGGCGGGAACTCCGTGTCCCGTTTTCATTCCCTCTTTGCTCAGCGCCCCAGAGATAGAATCATTCTGTCTGTCTGTCTGCACTTTTCACATCCTTTCCTGCCCCTGTCTCATGTCCACCTGCCCCTGAAGACTTGACGAAAGATTTCTTCTCTCTAAAGTTTTCCTTGATTCACCAAGAAACGCTTTTTGCTGTGCAGACCACTGCGCATAACCATTTTCTTAATGTATCATAACAGTCTTCCTGCAAACTGCAGGTAAGTTCACCAAGGCAGGAGCCGAGCTCAGAGCTCTTCAAACATTAGGTCCTGATACATGATAAGTCCTTAGTACATATTTTTTAATGAATGAATCTGTCTGAATTCTAGATGGAAATAAGAAAATATACTGCATTTGGAACACAGAGTGAATTCCACACTGAAATGATCAAACTGTGCTCTCCTTCCTGCCTGAGAACGCAAGCCCATTTAAAACACATGATAAAATACTCCCTATTACATAAGCCGAACAGTATTTGATTGCAAACAATTTGCTTCGCCAGTGGTGGACCAACAGTTTCCGTTTCTGTCTAGGTTTCTCGTGTAGAAGTTGGGAGGGTTAAGTGAAAGCACGAGCTGGCAAGAAAGCTAATTGCATGCCGGCTTGCTGAAAAATTGGCAAAACGCTCCCCCACTTCGAATCTAAAAGGGTAGGAAAAAGGTCTCACCTTCAGCTAATCATCACCACGCTCAGTAAGTTGCCAAGAGGACAAAAAATATGAGAAAGGGTTCCAACCCCAGACTCACCTGCAGGAGAGGCCTGATGGTCTGCCCTACATGAAAGCTGCTCCCGAGCCCTCCTCTCTTGTGGCCTGGACTAGATGGTCACCTGGGTTTGCCATAATACCTACAGCCTTGCGCTGGTCCCAGCTGTGGCCCATTGTTGGGAAGCTGCAAACTGGCCTTAGGACCATGGCCAGGAGAAACCAAAGGTTTTTGTCAGTTGCTGGCATCTCAGGTCTGGCAATGCCTTCCAGAGCCCCTCTGCTCTGCTCTGCACCCTCTCTTTGATCCCCAGGAAAAGAGCCACATTAAATATCAGAGTGTAGGGCCCCTCTCTTCCCTTGTGATCACATTTGTAGGCTCATTCTACTGCTTCCAGAGAATTGTACTGGCAACCTGGGGACCTTTCATTGATCCATGGGAGTACAGACGGGAACACTAGGCTCCAGGTTCATTCCTATAAAGAAAAGGCAGCCTAAAGTTACCATGTACATGAGCTCAGAGCTGCATGAGCAGTGCCCTACCTGCTGAGATGGTCAATGACGCATGCTCGGAGGGGCCACAAGGTCAGCGGCAGTTCAATGCTGTTCCTTCCCCGCTTCCACTCTGAATTCCATCCTTTCCTTGCCAACCACGCTAGTATATACTTTAGCCTTTGTATCTAATCATTTTCCATTGTTATTTCACCTCATATTTTGAAGTCTATCCATTTGCTACATGTAAACTTAACCCATTAGCATTGGTGGTTATATACCATGTTTTATTTACAAACCCTCTGGTGATCCTTCAAACCACCCTGCTATGAACATGGCGTTGGGCAGCCCGCGTGAGCTGTGTAAGCTCCCTGACTCTGAAGTCAGCCTTGTCACAGAATCGTATTCAGAGGAACACGATTTTGACAAACTAAAATAATTGAAAAGCTATTTAAATGCTTTATAGGCTTCCCCCTGTTAAATCTCTTTTAAACTTTTATGCAAACATGCCTTTAGGAAAGTTGGGTGTTTTCACGGCCATCTTCTCCCCTTCTGGAGGATTCCTGCCTCCCTCAATTAGGTCTCATCTGTTTCCAATAGAAAATGTCCTTTCATTTCAGCCTCCTCCGTTGTCCACTTTTCCCCTCCTGACACCACCTCAGCCAGGAGCCGGGTAGGCAGAAGAACAGAAGAGGGGACACCGACTTCAACATTTTTCCTGGCTTATTTTTTAGACACACTGTTAGCTTTCTCTGCAATAATGACAGCTCTGACTGGGAGATTTTTCTATTGACTAGCACTCTCTTTTGACCCATTTAAAAGATATTTAAGGATGACATATGATGTGGGTATCATGCATTTATTCATTTCTGGTATTTTAAATGAAGTGGATGGATGCCCATCTGACACAGCATATAGGACAATGCAGTCTTCTGCAAAACTGTCTGCCACCCTGTGCTCCTTAAGAGCAAGTATCTGTGTCTGCTGCGTCCTCTATGTGTCCTAAACACTGAGAACAGTGTGTAAAGCCTGCGGTGCAAATCTTTGACAAGGAATGAATGAATAACTGCACGCATGCGTGCACGTGTGCTCTCCACTGGTGCTCCCTGGCCTTTATATGGTTCTTCCTCTGGGGTGTTTTCACGAGCCCTACAGAAAGTTCTTCTCTGAGAACATCAGTCTCCACCTGCTTCAACTCTCCCCAGGTGGCAGAGTATAGCAACCTCCTCAGTGCCTACAGTTGGTGGGTCAATTTTTGCCAAAGTCTCTTCAACTGGAAGGAAGCCCTCTTGAGTGGAGTTCATCTTCAAATAACCTGCAGGCTCGGTGCCCGTGAAGGGACCCTATCTGATCCATAGGAAATACGCCCCTTGCTCCTGCTTTCTTTCAGTACATGCTCCCCTTGGCTGGCTGCTCAGCAGATCACTCCCGCCAGGCTTTGCCTTGAGACTTCCTGGCACATCACACCACCAGCTCCCTCTATGTCCACACCGAAGATTCTTTGGGCCTCTCCTAGGAGGCAGTTGTAGAAGAAAACACACCCCCTCTCCTACACAGGGGTAGGAGAAAGTAGGAGTGACACCGAACTATAGCCAATGTCTCCAAAATCCCACCTCCTGGCCTCCTCAGCCTCTACCCTTTTATACATTCAAGGTGCCACAAAAAATGTTCCGTATACTTAGGACGTGCTCATACTAAAAAGTTACTTATGAGTATCTGAAATTCAAAAATAATTGAGCATACTCTATTTTATTTAACAAACTTAGGCATAGCTGGTGTGGTCCTTGGGCTGAGGACCCACTTATCATAGGACTACTTATCACAAAGAAAAACACTATTGTTTCTCTGTGGCCTTTGGATTTGAAACAGAGAAAGATCAATAATACCAAGTAAGTCCATCCACAGAACAACATGTTAAGACACACAGCATGCACCACTTGTGAGGTATCTCATTTGTGTTATTCTTTGCTGCCTTCTTTCACTTGACAGACATAGAACCAGGCTATTTTCCTCATTTTTGGACTTCCATAGCTAGAATGGATTCCCAAAGATACAATTTCTGTAAAGTTCATACCTGTAGGAGAAGTCATATTAAAGGTTTTATATGGTGGAAAACCCCAAGCTTCAGAATCTCACGGGGAAATTTTTCCCTTTGAGAATTGCTTGCTCAGATATTTGGAGTACCTTCAAGCCTGTGACTCTTTGAGAAGTGGCCTGCTCTGGCCCGCAGAGGCCCCTTGAAGAACTTTGTGTGTGGGGGTCACTGCCCCTCTGGGACAAGAAGTGAAAGTGTGGCTTTTTAAATACATGGACCAGCTTTAAGTACACAGGGCCTTTCTCGATGTTTTATCCAAACATCTCTGAACACACACAAATATAAACATTCATAGCTCCAGTGAAAACTAGAAAAATGAGCTTCTTTCCCAAATTGAGGAGAATGTGACTTTAATGCCACTTAACCAGACTCATAAGCACCAGGCCACAAGGCACCGTGTACACTGCTTCTAAAGGAAAAAAAGAAGAAGAAACATCTGTTTACCTGCACAAAGGAGAAAAGTCCTTGGCTTCTTCCCTACCGCAAAACACTTAGCTGAGAGACACATGAGCTTTACCTACCAAAACTCTAGCTGGCTAGTCCTTCACTGAGCTTGTGTTATTTTTTAGGACAGCCAGATGGTAATGTCTCATTTCATGCTCATCCACCTCACCCCTGTCTACATCCAGAGACTGCAACTCCTCGGAAACACCTGGGCAAAACTTAGGTTGTGGGCTACCGGCATAGTAGTGTCCACAAATAAAACATGAGGGGTCTGGGGGAAGATGGAAATAGAAGCAGCAAAAACCAGGGCTATCGTTTTCCATGCAGTCCATCTGTTTCATGTGCTGGAGAGCCGGCGATGGACGTAGGAGTGGGTCCCATTTCTGTCTGAGGGAGCAGAACAAGACAGGAAATGTGTGAGGCGCTGGGCTCACCAACCTACCTACCATCTGTGACTCCAGGAAAGAGATTCAGCCTCTACAGAAGTGGTCAGAGTGCAGGGGCTGCAGTCCCCTCCTGCCAGCTTCCTGTATGAGGAGGCCACAGCCTGGGAACTAGGGGGCTTTAGGGAAAGGTGACACCTTCTGGAAGAGCCAGGAAAAGGATACCTCCAGACATTTTGCTCAAGGAAGCAAAATAAAAAATCATGAGTTGTTTGCATTTCAATAGATGCTAGATGAAATGGAAAAAAGAAGGTTAGCAAGAAAACAAACCTATAAGCAATTACATGAGAAGAATGGAAGGTTTACTGAAGTAACAAATGCCACAGGGAACCAGACTTGAAAAAATCAGAATTAAGCCCGTACTTAAGGCAGAAATTGCAGAATTGGCATTGACATAATGCATAAGTAATATGGAAGACAAACTTGATAATTCATTATAGAATAAAGAGAAAAAAAGACAAAAATGGAATTGGGGAGAGATGGATACAGAAATTCAAAGAGCAAAGACCTAACTTGACAATAGTGGTGAGTCAATTAAAAAACAGAGGACACATGGACATAACCAAGGGGGAGGGTGGGAGTGGGGGAGGGGGGTGGGATTGGCTGGGGTGGGGGGAGAGTGGTGGAGGGAAAATTCAAACTGTAATTGAACAACAATAAAGTAATTTAAAAAAAAAACAAAAAAACAGAGGGATCAAAATGTAAGGATTGTTTCTACAAAGGATACCATGGCAAAGGTCACCAGAACAGCATAGGTTGAGAGAAGATTCTTGAATTGCCTAACCTGCCAAAAGATTGCCCTCCAGAACAGCAAGGATGCCTCCAAATCAGAAAGGACAAAGGAGTGGACGAATGCATGAAAGGACTAATAAACAAGCAAACAAATAACCAAAAAATGGACAAAGATGTGTAAACGGAGTTTACAGAAAGGGAAGCCCCAATGACGAAGAGCAGCATGAAAAGAAGTTCAAGCTCACTGAATATCACAGAAATGCAACTCAAATCAAATCATTACTCTTCGCCCATCCCGACAGCAAAAATAGGAAAGTGAGCTTATACACACAGAGTGTTGGTGAGGATGAGAAGAAAGCGTGAGATTACAGATGCCTTTCTGGAAAGCCATCTGCAGTGAATAAAATGTGTGAACACCGCTGGACTCATGAATATCAGAAAAAGAAGTGGGAGATGGTGGAAGAGAAGAAACAGGGCGAGAGGGGGAAACGGAGGGGGAAAGATAAAAGAAAAGTGGATCACTGATCTGGTGGAAGAGAGTAAGGTAATGAACAGAATTAGGAGAAATTAGCCGAAGCTATCTTTATTTTCTCTTTACTTTGGATAATTTTCATTTTAATAACGTATTTTACAATATATATGTATTATGCATGAATATTATAATGCATTATACATAATTATCAAAAGAAGTTATTTTCAAGCATCTATAATCCCACCACCCGAGGTTTATAACTACTGCTAACATTTGGTATATTTCTTTTGGAACATTTTCTATGCATAAGCACTTTCCCAAATCATTAAATCTTCTTCTTCAAAAAATGATTTCATCATTTTTAAAGATTTCATAGCATTACATTAATTGAATATACCATAATAATTTCTAATGTGTTCCCATTAGAGAAAATGTATGCCATTTCCAAATTTTAAAATCACAATGAAATAATTTTACATGAATTTTGTTAGCATTTCTGACTACTTTTTCACCATGCATTCGTAGATGTGGAATTATCGTGTTTAAACATTCTTAAGGCCCCTTATTTCATATGACCTTTTTGCATTCAAGAACAATTATAGAAGTTCATACTTTCCCTACAGTGTGACTTCTCCTTAGCCCATCACTGAACCTGTGTTTTTAAAAGTTGATGTCAATTTAATAAGTGGAACATTTGTCTCATGGTTTAAATTTGCCTTTCTCATCAGTAGTGAGTTTTCCAATTTCACACTTGCCCTCTGTTTGTCCTGACCTCCCCCCAAGCTGAACGGAAGGGTCATTTGTCTCAGGGGCTCCAGCGTCCTATTCAGAACTGCCACCTGTGCCTTGTCTCACCAGCCCCCACACTCCCACGTCCCTTTACCCTGCTCTCCTTTCTACTTCACCAGCGCAATCACCACCTCCTTGTATACTTTATGTTTTTACTTCATCTTTATTGTATTTTTTCCATTACCATTTACTTCCCTTATACCTCTTTCCCCCCAGCAATCACCACATGGTAGTCCATGTCCGTGAATCCTTGCATACTTTATATTTTACCTACTTGTTGTGTCTATTCTTTATTTTCTGTGTGTCTGTCTCCTGCCACTTTTCTGTAATCTTCCCAAGAGCCAACGTTGCTATATGTTTTGCATATTGCTATATTCCAAGAATCCAGAATAGGGCTTGGAGTATGGCAGGTTCTCAATAAATGTTTTGTTTTATTTTATTTGAATGAATAAGCATGACATTGCATGACACCTTGACCACATTATAAGCTTAAGGAGGAGGTCATGTTCTAGGTGTTTCTTTGGTAGACTTGAGACTCAAACTTTGTCCACTTCAAAGACAGAAATACGAAGGCAATTTTTAATGGCTAAAAGAAAGGTAAAATTTTAAAATTAAATTCTTATAATAATGAGACTTGGTAAGCCTTGAAATGAGACCCTAAAGGGTACTCAAAAGCCTCCTCCCTACAACTTGGTGAGAATTGCAGAATTAACGTCTAAAGGGACATCATTGAAGCCTAACTGGGAATTTCCTACTGATCTCACATGTTTATACTTCAGTCATAGGATAATTACTACTGACAAGAACACGTATCAATCACTAGTTAGAAACATAAACCCGTCTGCTTTTTGCCCATGCACCCCACCTATAATTTCCCCAATATCCAGCACATTTTCTCTCTCCCACTGCCAAACAAGCATCCATGTTGGAGCCTGGGCCCACACCAGGAAGACAGCTGGTCAGTGCTGTGGAGCGCAGTGACCTGGGTAGCAGCATGGGCTCACTGCAGCAACACTGTCGTAGTCCCACACCCCTTCAGCCCCTACCCCTTTAGTGAACATGGCAGGGCTTCCCTGCTACACCTGCATCTCTTTGTCAGAGGGCTTCCTCTGACTGCTGAGGTCCACTCTGCCCACAGGCTCAGCAGACCAAGTTAAGTCCTTCTCCCGATACTAGAAACAGATTCCAATTAATGATGTGCTTCCTTCCAACTCCTTTTACCCCCAGGTGGCATGGCTCTGGGGCATGTGTTCTATACCACTTCCCAGTGCTTCCTGGTAGGATTAGGCTCCATCTTGCTGCCTGTCTCATTTCTCTACTCTCCTACCACCATTTCCTGGGATGACCTTCCAGTAGACTACTTGTCATGGAATCCTTGACTCAGGGCCTGCTTCTGGTGGAATTCAAACTAACCATCCAATGTCACCTCTGACCTTGTATTTTACCCAGTGATGGAGATGTTTATTTGTGGCTTTCAATCTACAGATAGTTCTCTGCATTTGGGGTGATGAATCCTGGTCCCATTTGCCTAGGACTGAGCGGGTACTAGGGCTTGGGACTTTCAATGCAAAAACCTAGGAATTCTGGGCACACTGGTATGAGATGGTTACCCTACCAGTATATTGCCTGCCTGCATGGTGAATGTAGGCAGCCATTTTCTTCTTATACGCAGACAGCTGGAGGGTGCTCTGAATCAGCCAAGGATGGAGCAGTATCATTAGCATGTGGGTTAATTAACTAGAAAAGCAGAACTCTTCACCCATTGTGCACAATAGGCATGGCCAGGAAGGAGAACGAAGGGCCTGAGAGCTGAAGTGGACCACATGAGTAGCCGTCATTGCCTTAAGATAGGTACAACTGGGTACCATTTAACAGTTATTAATTTTCCTAGCCGTGCCCAGCACAAGGATCTCACGTTTTGCCACAAGTCCTGCAACACATCATGGGATGTGAAGAAAATTAAGATGTTCATTAAACCAAGTGTCACCGAGTATAGTGTTCAAGCTTTTTTCAAGGTATGTGAAGGTCTCTTGTGCATTAACCAGCGAATGTTCTTACTAAGTTCCGAAATGGGTCCTCAGGCATATCTTTTCAATGGAAAAATATAAGCACAAATAATATTCTCATAATATATCAGGACTCTGTAACCAGGAACATCAGCCCAAATCTGGCCATTAGGTTCTACCTGGAATCACCCAATTCTTCCATAAGGATACTTGGGTTGTAATGATGTATGAAAACACTTTGTAAACCATAAAGCATCGTGTAAGGTGATTAACCTAGAATTCATCCATCACATACCATTGTAACAATTAAAACTATAAAATTTTATATTAATGTGCTGGAATCGTTTTGATTTGGACTGTGAGCAGGGATTTTTCTTCTTTGTTATCATTCAGTAACATGAAACATGAATGACACAGGTCAGGTAATCAGCAAAGGTTTGCCACCTGTATATATTACCAAATAGATGAATTAGCGCTGCATGCTGAACCTGGACCTGTGCATCAGGGCCTGGTGTCCTGGCAGGAAGGCTTCCTCCAGTCTAGGTTTAAAAGAAAGAGGTATTTCGTTACAGTTCTTTAATTGTGCTACAGTCCACTAACTGCAAACACCTTAAATTAATCCTTCCTTCTTTCAAAGGCCAAGTCTACCTTTCAGAATTTGTGTATTAGCAAATACTTTTTCTTCCTGAGAACATGCTTTCATCTTTTCAGCAATGAAACATTATTCCCTTTTTGCTGTGGTTTCAAGGAAGCCCAGAAATAAATTTGATACCTATTTCTCTTCAAATTGAACTTCATTTTTTAAATTCTTTTGATTCTTAATTTAAAAAAAAATTACTTTTCTTTTAAGGTATTCCATATGTTTCTGGAAGATAAACTATAAATACACTCATATTTGGTATTGCAAATCATATAAATTTAAAAGTAGGTGTCTATTTTATTAAGACCTGTTCTAATCCTGTGATGGTTAGTATCTCTCTTACTTTACTCTGCAAACTTTTGAAAATCACCACATGGTGTCTACAGAACCTAATCACTTCCCCTTAAGGCTCATCAAAACCCAACTTCCATGTTTCAGCCAAATTGGAAAACAGTAGTGTGGACTGACACATACAATGGGAAAATGGTCTAGACTGTGTTCTTCAGGGAGTAGACAACATCTTCATCGTGCAGGTAAGAACCAGCTGCCTCTGCCAGCTCCCTCTGCTAGTGAATAGTTTGAATTGGGTTTTCTCTGCTAGTTGAGGAGCTGAGGCCCCAAACCCCATGTGGTCAGTAAAGCAGCCAGATCTATAGTCTGGTCCCCTCTATGTTTGTGCCCAGGATTGAGGCCTCTGAAATACTAGTTTCAATATTGGCAGTGAAGTAAAGCAATTAAGAACATAGAGTTAGGCTTTAGACAAGTCACTTAAGTGTTGGTCATGGTGTAAGCCCTCAATGCATGGTGGTTCTTGACCTCCCTGCAGTCTTTTCTGGGCTAAAAATATCTAATGTCAGAGATCATTTTCTCCCATAAAGGTTCCTGGTCCCTGTGAATTAGGTTCGGTGTTCCTACCATGTGCTCCCCCAATCTTTTATACTTCCCACACAGACTTAGATGTTTTTGCTTAGCCAATCACCTCTCTCCACCACCAGACTGGAAGCCTGGGACAGGCAGGGACTGTCTGTATCTATTTCATTCACCACTGTATCTCTAGCAGGTGGTCCAATACCTGACACATAGTAGG
The DNA here is from genome assembly GCA_007922815.1 of Macrotus californicus. Lineage (NCBI taxonomy): Eukaryota > Metazoa > Chordata > Mammalia > Chiroptera > Phyllostomidae > Macrotus > Macrotus californicus. The sequence continues at coordinate 12,240 of VMDR010000719.1, forward strand.
TCCCTGACAGATATGATGAATAAACAAATGAATAGGTAGATGGAGTGAATAAAAGAAGGACCTTAGGAGTCTTCTGATATAGTCTCTTTGTTCTCCATGTAAGTACATTAAATTTGGGCTCCAGAAGGGAATTACCGTCAGGCTCCTAGACAAGCACACTTGAATTCACTAACTGAGTCAGCAAAACGCAAGTGCAAGAAGTGGGATCCATTTGACCTCCTGCAAGAACCTTGGCCTTTTTTGTAATTGTTAGCCTCCCCAGGGTCAAGCCCCAAATAAACCCAACTTGCTCCAGTAAGCGTGGGACCAGCTTCTGGTGATTATCGCCACGACATCATCCCCAGGGTTGGAACCTTCTCTACATCTGTCCTTCCAATAAACCCTTCATAGATCAGGAAGCAAAGAGAAAAGAACCGCCCACATAGTTCTCTGAGATGTCCACCCAAGGGATGCCATGCCTGCCAGGAATTATCAATCAGGGCCAGGACACTAGTTTGTCAGAACAGGTTTACCCGTCCTGATCCTTGGGATTCCTCTTCCTAATTAGAGTCCACAGCTATCAACTTGGCCACACAGCCAAGTTCTGCAACCTACCTCAGTGCCCGGGCATTGCCTCCACGCCTGCCAGCCCTTCTCCAGGGGGCCTGCTCTACTGGCAAAGCGCCCCATGAGACGTGGTTTAAGCTCCAACCTCAGCCAGCAGCCCACCGGCGACCAGATGGCCCAAAGGTGTGTGTGGTACCAATGCAGGTCTGCTCCAGCCCATCCTCCCCAGCTGCTGGAGATCAGAGGAGTGGGCAGTCCTAACACATTAACTAATATACAATTTCCAACAGGTTTATGATTGATCAAACAGAATCAACAGGATTGGGGGACATTTTGGGGACCTCTTACCTACACCCTTGTTCAGACCAAAAACTCCTTTTCATGAATTCCTTCAGGAAGAAGTTACCTCCCTGGTCCTCCTGGGGTGACTGACGCCCAGGCTGAACTGAGTCCATTCTCTGTGGCCCCAGGATCAATATACCTCCCTCATCACACAGTACATATTCTATTATGTGTACTATGTATTTTTTAGCTTAGTTATAATTTTAGTGTACTTAGCAATTTAGTATTACAATTACACATATGTGTATTTGTCTCCCATCAGTGTATGAGCTTCTCGAGTTCAGGGACGACACCTGATTCATCCTTGTCCTTCCATTGGCTGGGACAGTGCCTGAGAGACAGAAAACAGGTGATAAATGTGGGTTAAACAGTTCCAGTTTCATAGGGAAGAACAAGACTATAATTATTCAAGAATTGTTTTTCATTATTAAAACTTAAACTAATGCATAACATCAGAAGTATATAACATCAGTTAAGAGTATCTAACTAGTATATTTCATGTTAGGGTCCCTTGGGCTCCCCCAAAATACCTCAGTAAAATTATTTTATAATTAAAACTTGTATATTTCAGCCCTGGCTGGTGTAGCTCAGTAGACTGAGTATCGACCTGCGAACAGAAAGGGTCGCTGGTTTGATTCCCAGTCAGGGCACATGCCTAGGTTGTGGGCCAGGTCCCTGGTTGGAGGCGCATGAGAAGCAACCACACACTGATGTTTCTTTCCCTCTCTTTCTCCCTCCCTTCCCCTCTCTCTAAAAAAATAAATAAATAAAATCTTTAAAAAAAACTTGTATATTTCCTTTTATAATGTTATGCTATTGAGGAAGGAATGTCAAAAACTCACATCACCTTTGATAGCATTCCAACAGATAACCTTTTGCGATTCTAATCCTCATCCTTTTCATCTTCAATTTAAAAAAATGAGGTGAAAAGTTAAAGTAGAATAATATTGCTGTGTTCACAGATTTTTTTTTTCCTTCCAAGTGTTTTTCTCCTCAATGTGCGCAATTGGTAATTAAATATATTTCTGCTGGTCTCATGGCCATATGCCTACAATATGTAAAAATACATTTGTGCTTTCCCCCCCCTCCACTCCTTTTGTTCCCAGCGCTGAGTGCTGTCAGGGCGCGCCGGCCAGACTCCCGTGTGCTGGTATCCACGGGCTGGGGCTTGCCAAGCTGCCAGTCTGGAGCGTCACACCTTACTGCCTTTAAAGATTGCCCTGCAGAGATAGAGGGAAATGGCAATTTTTACATGATGCAGTCTGGCGACCCAGGAGATTTGAAGTCAGAACTGGTGCCAAGACGTACCCAGGAGAGCAAGCAGAGGCAAAATCAGAGAACCTGGGCCAAGAGGAAAGAAAAAAAGAAGAAGAAGAAAGAAGAGGCGGCTGGGGCAGGAGGAAGCCACAGTCCGCTCTCTCTGGGGGTTCTCTCAAAAGGCCGATCTGAAGGCTGTGGAGTGGGTGACGGTCCTGTTATCAGGAGTCTGTGGGTCCTCGAGGAAGTCAAAGGGAAGAGGTGGGCTTTTTTTGCATGCCCTAAATTGTAGTAGATTGCAGAATGTAAATGAGACAATTATTACACCAACGCTCATCAAGCTGGGCTGGAAAGACTTCAATAGCCTGATGAATATGCATGCAAATTTGTTAATTAAGTTAATTATTCTGCTGAAAATTCATTTGTCTTCCAAGGACATTTTCCCAATGATTTTAACATGCTAGCGCCATTAGTCATGCTCCATGCTATTTAACATTACTTTTTGTCCACTTTCTTTCCCCCCAACCTTTTATTGTTTTGATATTTTCAAGTTTGAAAAACAGTTGATTGGTTCTTTTCATTGACCCCTGCAATGTTGGAAGATGCCTAGAGCCAGCTCTGTAGGCATTCTCAGAAGCACGTTTCAATTAAATATTTCCTCGATATATAAAATGTCTGCAAAATGTCACATTGGTGGGGAGGAGAAGGGCTCTATCTGGGATCATTAAAGCCAGGATTTGACTCGTTCTCCAGTGAGTGTACAAAGGATTCTGTCCCTGCTGTGGGCGCGTTCCCCAGCTGTCACTGCCATTTGATACCTGAGTTTACCTTGCCGTGGCAAGTGCAGTGACTCCAGCCTCCTCGGTCCTCGCACTGCAGGGCAAGCGCGACCCAGAGAACATGTGTGTTCAAACAGGAACCAGTACTGTGAGACTTTTCTGTAACCCGTGAGGACCCAAATCTGTTACCATGGCAACGAAGGGGCATAGTGTGTTTAAAATCACATCTAAAATGGCAAAAGGAGATATTCGAAAGAAACAGTCATTTAATTTTGTTAGCCAACACTAGCGCCCCCCCAAAAAAAATTGTAGTGTAGTATTTTTTAAAAATACATGTTAATTTGCTGGGTAAAGCAGGTTTATTTAATTGAGGCCTTCATTGCGGGCCTCACAATTAGAATCTTTGTGGGTCTGGGTGAGCTTTCCACCAGATTCTTGATCTCAAGGCCCAGAGACATACATGAAGCACCCCATTCAAACCTCTCAAAAATCTGATTTCAACTCAAAAATCTGTCCATGTGGTCTTATAAATACAAGTGTTCTTGGTAGAACAGTAAAATAGAATATTCGAACTGCAGACTATTCCAGAAAATCAGAGGAATACAGTTGCCCGCCTACCTTAGGCAATCACACTAAAAGAAGAAAGGTGAACCCACGCGTCACGCCAGGGGACTGCCAACCACCCGCATGCTGAAGGGCCTCTCTTAAGGTCATTTATTTTCTTTAGAAAGAAGGCAGATTCAGATTCTCTTCACCCCTCAGTCATCCTAAAAGATAGTCTCCAGTACGGTTTCAGGTTACAACCTGTGTCTTCACCGTTGGGATTGATCAGACTTCCTTGGGGCCAGGCTGATGGAAAGACAAGATTTAACTGAAAGAGTTAAAGGAAAATTAATTAACATGCTCTCTCTTTTCAGCCGTTTGTATATATTTTTTACAGTATGAATGGCACTGTGTGTCACATAGATCGTAAACCAATTAAAATGATATTTTAAACCCTGTAATTTCTATAATTCCATCTGTTTTAGAAGGTTTAATTAGCAAAGTTACAAAAGCCAAATATATTTGAATATTTTGAAAGCAGGCCAAACAGCAAAAACTGAAAAGTTCTGGTAAACAGTTAACCACACCACCATATACATTTCATGAGAAGACACCTCGGATTAAAATGGTACGTGCAATTTTTTTCTAAATTTTGCCAACAATAAATCGCATCCAAAGAAAATTATGCTCATATGTTAGGCTGCGTAAATTAATTCAGGGTTGTTTTCTTTCTGTTTTTCATCAAACTTCCAGAGATTTCTTCTGATGAAAATCCCAAGCTTGTCATTCAATCTCAGTGGGTAAACTCAAAGGATCAGCAGCTACACGAAACAAACACTATTGAACACTCTTCCTTAAATATTCTTTTCATAGCCTCATCAGAGGGGTTTACTATTTTGCAAGTAGAAGGAAATACTTCTCAGATTTATCCAAAAACATTTTTCAGCCTCTCAGGAACCTATTTTTGAGAAATAAGACTACAGGAAGGTTGGGTCATCTTTAAAATTTGAACACAAAACCCAAAGCAACAAAGTAAAGAATCCAATCCATTTCTCCGCTACTACAGGAAAATATTGCTTTGAATTTTTTTTCAATAACGGGTCACACAGAAGCTCTTGCTCTCTCGTTTGGTTTGGATGCTGTGCTGAGCAGCTGTGCGTGATTCTGGGCCTCATATGGTCACAGTCCCCAGTGATTGACAGAACGATGGTGATGAGGTGACGTATAATATTCTCTCTTATCAAAATGCTTGCCGTGCCATGGTTGTGACTCAGTGGGTGTCCAGCTGTCTTCCCTTTCTACTGGATTTTTGACACATAACAAGGTGTAATTAATTTTTTTATACGCCTGCCTCTTCCATTCCCAGAAATTTGGTGAGTGTAATTTATTATTAATTCTGTTTCTCTTCCATGTTACCTGAACAAACTATTATTGTTTCCATTTGTATTGTATACTGTCAAGTGGGAATAATGGGTGATTAAGTAAAAGCAGAATCAAACCTGTCTATATTAACTGGACACATCACTCTGGAAAACAGACATTTATTGAGGATCTACTATATGATGTGTTTCTATGTGTATCATCACTTTTGACCTTTGCACCAACCATCCATGAAAAGTATAGTTAGCCTCATCTGACAGGTGAACAAAGCAAAAATCCAAAAAAGGTTACATCCCTTGCTCAAGCAATGAAAAAGAAAGAAATAAAATTTTCCAATAAGAAAGCAGCAGGAGCAAGATTCGGAGCCAGAAAACATTATCCAGATTGTTTTCCCCAAAACTTTCAAGTATTCTGATGTACCACTACCACTCTTTAAAGACTCACCTTGGAAAGCCAGAGTATTCCCCACACTTCATGTTGTTATTATCTGGCACTATCTACTTACTCACAAGTACTACCTAGACTTCTCATCTTGATTCACTTTGTATTGTTAATTTCTACTCTCATAAGGGTTTTCTAGCTTTTGAAAGGATTATCTTCATTACATCGATCTATTTTGACTGAAAAAAAAGGAAGATGGTGAATTTTCCCAAGAAGGAGGTTAAGTAGACTGTGTGTGTAAACAGTTCTGCAGTTGCAGGAGGCAACTGTTCCTTTGAGCCTCATCTGTACCATTCTTCCTCAGATCTGCCCTTCCTCCCACATGCCATGGGCCCTTCATTGCCAGGCTCCATCTCCCCACCCTGTCCTCTTCAGGGGGTAGGGCTACCCTGAGTCCCAAAAAGGGAGGCTGATATGTATGTCTGAGGAAAGAGGGTCTTCCTCCTTCTAAAATGACAAAGAAGGGTCTGTGAAGACAAGAGACCATCTTTGCTGCTGTGATGATGAGTGATGTTTCCTGGTGCAAATCAACAGAGTGGGAAGCAGAGGAGGAAGGGTCAGAAAGTTACCAGCTCAACTTGTCTAGAACATCTCAGGGACAGGAGTCTAAAAGTTCCCTCTCTTTTAAGCTACTTTGAGTTGGATGATTATCCTAACAAATACAGGCATCTGCAAGAGTCAGAAGAAATACTACGCACCAATTTACCTTTCTTTATAGTGTTTTTATTCAAAATTTCCAAGTTCAAAAGTGGATTGATATCTCAAAAGCTACATGTATGCTAGCCCATCTTTAATTATCTATGTCTCTTTTAGTCATTGACCTGTATTTACCAAATAGCTGAGTAGTCATGAGGAATCGTCCACCCACCATTGCAATGTATTAATTTGTAATTATATGCCAGAATTGAGTTTCTATGCTCGAGAACTTGGCCACAAGACAAAACTAAGTCTTTTCACGGTCTCTGCCTGTAGGTGACACTTTCTGAGTGACATTCGGCAATGATCCCTGAGAAATGCTAGCTGGGAAATTCACATCGAAGGGTCCACTTTGTGGCCTGGATGGCTTAATTTGCTTAACGTGTTTTAATGTTGTGTTCATATTTCCAAAGTTCTAAAATGGATCTAGGACTTTAGTGTACCCTTGGCAGTTAACATTTTTCTATTTGTCAGAGATATTTGAACCGTATTTTGTGATGATTAGAGAACCTTACAGCTTATCACGAGGGAGTGAATTAACAAGCGGTAGAAGCAGTACAGGGCCTCAGAGCTTGGAGTCAAGTTATACGTCAACACAGGATCCAAACCTGGTTCTGTCTGAATGGCCTTGGTGTGACCTGGGCTCTTTACACCTCCCTTTTCTTCATGTCCAATATCCGCATACGCCAGTGTTGCGGGTTCAAGTCCCCGGTCGGGCACTTACAAGAATCAACCAATGAATGCATAAATAAGAGGAAGAGCAAATCAATGTTTCTCTCTCTCTCTCTTTATTTCACCCTTCCTCTCTCTCTCTCTTTCAAACAAATAAATAAATAAAACTTAAAAAAATAAAATAAATGTCTTTAAAACAATAAAAGATAGAGTCGTATTTAACAAATATTTTTTGAAAAAACAGACTCGGGATAACAACAGTTTCTACCTCACAGAGTTGTTGTGGTTATTAAATGAGTTAATAATTTTAAACTGTTTGAAACAGTTCCTGGCCCATAAGCAGGGCTCAAGAAATGTTATTATTATTGGGTTTTTAATTTACTAATGAAATTGCTTCCTTTAGGGAGTTCCTTCCTACCCCATTAGCAGAACGCACAGCAGTGAGTTTGTGTAATTGATGTTAACTGTGTGCAAAATTCTGGCTGAAATTCTTCATGTTTCTTAGTAGCTCTATTTGCAAGACCTCTCCAAATCATTGACACCTATCTAAATCTGTCTGTCTGAACGTAGTCCTTATTGCTCATATGCCAGATGCACCTTGGAAAAAAGTTCTAATTTCTGTCCTTATCACCTTGAAAAGGGTATTACACATCTCCTGTGTGAGAGAAGGTGCTGCGTTAAGAGTTTATGGTCCTTACACAGACATGTGTGATAAAGACATTCAGACCCGAACCCTTCACATTAACAAAAAGGGTGGAAACGTATATGTATACACATACAAGTGAAAAACTGCAACACGATGTCTCAGGGGGACATGCTGCAAAGATAAGTGTTATGGGGCTGAATTGTGTCCTTCTTCTATGTTGAAGCCCTAATGCCCAGTACTTCATAATGTGACCGTGTTTGAACATTGGTTCTTTGGAGAGGTAATTCAGTTCGATGAGGTTAGTAGGGTGGGCTACAGTCCAGTACAACTGATGTCTGTTTAAGGAGAGGAGACTAAGACACAGACGCACACAGAAGGAAGACCATGTGAGGGCCCAGGAAGAAGAGCGCCATCTACGAGCCAAGAGCCGAGGCCTCAGGAGAAACCAGCCATGGCCACAACTGGATCTCTGACTTCTGAGCCTCGAGAATGGTGAGAAAATAAATTTCTGTTGTTTAAGCCACCCGCTCTTTGGTACTTTAGGTACCAAACTAACACAGTAGGTAAAAGGAAAGAGAGTGCCACCTGGATTCAGAGACCTGGAAGTGTCTTCTCAGTTGGGAGCCTTGGAGAGTGCTTTCTCTGGGTGGTTTCTATAATGGCCCTTGGAGGAGCAGATGGCCGCAGGTGGCCAGAGCAGCTGGAGGTTTTTCACAGTGCGAGGAACATGTCAGGGACATGGCTGTAGAAAAGCAGAGAAGTTAGCTCTTTACCGTGGTAGCATGGGAGAAATGACCAAAAGTGTAGGCCAAGGTCAAGATAACAAGTTTGGATTTTAGGCTGAATGCAAAGGAAATCCACCGAACTCTCTTGGTGGCACACTAGCAAAATCACAGCTAAGCTTGAAATAGATTGACCTGGAAGTCACGGGATGATCTGTTGTAAGAGGGACACACCGCGTGGGGCCAGAATGCTGGCAATCCAGTGCTGTAGGGCAGAGCAAGGGGGTTAGAGAGAAGGTTTGGAAAACTCAGGCACTGAGCAGGTCAGATCCCTGGGCCCTGGCAGATGGCTTTGCTATGGGAGGCAGGGGGATGACAAAGAACTGAAGAACTAAGAGACAAATGGAGGTACAGGTTTTGTGGTCTGAAAGGATGGAGTGATGGAATAAATTACAGAAACAGGAAGAGAGTGAAAACATAAGTCCAGGAAGCATGCTGACCAGGACAGTTATAGAGCTACCGAGGACTGACAATTATAAATGTGGTTGAAAATGTGGAACTGTAGATATGCGAATCAGGATATACGTGTGCTATATATGCGCAATCTTTGTCTGCAAATATAAAATTCATTGGCTTTTGGAACAATTGGCTTGTATATGCTTAGGACATTTATAGTCTCAGAAGTCAGGGTGGAGGTAGAGATTTTTGGATCACCACTGAAGCCATGAGAGGGGATTAAGTTATCAAGAGAAATAATAGAAAAACAAGAGAAGTTTAGGCAAAGGACACAGGAGGCTTTCTGGAAACAGGAGTCAAAAGAGAAGCAAATGGTGGTTCTTTGGGGAGGCAGGAAGAGAGCTTCTGCTTGTCAGAAAGCCTCTGCGCAGCCTCTCTCATTGTTCCTGAACTTTGGAGAAATCCCCTCCAAGTACACCCTTTAAATGAGTAAAATCTTCAGCGGAAGAGATGGAAGAATTCCCCATTTTAGGCAATACAAGAGATCCACTTTTATTTATGTTATCAGAAGGAGAACCAGGAATCTCAATTTCCTTTGAGCTATAGTAAAACCTAAAAAAAACTACCAAAAATCAAAGAATTTAGCAACTACTATTTATTTTTCATCTCAAAATGTCCTTTAAGGAAAATACGTGTGTTCTTATAACATTTGGTGAGAAACATTCCAATAGAGCCTCACAGAGTATTGGTCCTAGAAGCTATCCAACATAACCTCTTTCTCCCAAGCTACAGCAGAATTTAAAGCAAGGAACCCAGTGGAAGTTGTGTTACTGGCACTGGCTTTTCATATGTGCATCCATCAATGAGAGAACATTGATGTAAACATCAGAACTTACAAAGCTACTTTCTCTGGTGCATTGCATGGTCTCCTCTCTCTGATTCCATAGCCCTTCTACAAACAGGCTCCCTAACCTAACTCTTGAGTGTTTGTGTATATGTTCTCCAGAAACAACTAACTAATCAATAGACTATCAATGTGATAAATTCTCTCTGCATAAGGCTGCCGAATGACACTTATGTGTAGATATGCCCAGTTGTGACCACGTGCAAGGGCTGCCCAGTTCCCATTTGATCTTCAGAGGACAGAGGGGCAGAATCTGTCCCATTCTGCAAAGAGAGCTGTAGGGGTTTACAGCTGTGACCCCCACAGAAGGAAATGATAGAAAAAAAGAGCTGAGAAGGTCCTCCAAGAGATAGTGTCCTTATTCTCTGTCTTTAAACTCTTTCTTTACATTCTTCAAACCCCTGAGCTTGAAAGAGATAATGATATTTTATATAAGAGGATTTATGGGCTGTTGTAAGCTTTACAAGTTACTGAGCCTTCTATGAATTTTGGCTATTGTAGAATAAAGGCATTTTTACTTAATATCAATCAGTTTAATATTAACCTATAAATCCAGTAGAGATCAACTTTTTATTTTGAAGATTACGGTGATGACATCTTTTTTACTTCCAAATAAATTCACTTTCTGATTAAATTTAAACATGAAAATGACCTAAGTTAAGGACCAAACAAAAGCCTTAGAGACAATCTTTAAAAGTCAAAGTTGCAGGTAGGATTCTATCTAAATAACCACAAGCAGGTGGATTTCTCTCATCCTGACAGCCCTTCCACCAACAAGCTCCCTAACTTAACTCTTGAGTGTTTATGTATACGGTCTCCAGAAATAATTGACTAATCAATAGACTATCAATGTGATAAATTGAGCTTATTATTCCTATTGCAATATCTTGGCTGTTAATATTTATCAAAATTTGCCCACAATAATTCGATTAGCCTTTTGAATAAATATTTAAAGAATTTATAAAATATAGATTTCTAGGAAATACAGATCCTATAATACAGTTCAGGAAAATTTATCAGTATTTCCCTTTTGCAAATAGAAACTCAATGGCTAAGAAAAATCAAAGGTTTTGTTTGTTTGATCAAATCAATTCACAATCATTGACCTGAGTGTGCCTATATGTCTCCTTCCAAATAATATTTGAGAGATACTATCAATAAATGGTGTACCTTCAATATGTTTATTATAGAAATAGAAAATCAGAGCCATGACTAATAAAACAAAGAAAACTGAAATCTACAGCAGGAACAGAAAGCTAGCCATTCTTCTATATTTCAGTCAGTGCAAACTGATGGGGTTCAGGACATGCTACCCCCAAATGTGGCACGTTGGTATATAAATATTTTAAGCTGAAGGAGTTTGAGAAGATAGAAAAAGCAGGAAAGTCACTTTGACTCACTCCTCTGCCCCGTCCACTGAAACAGGTCATAAAACCCTCCTGGAAGAGGTGCCTCCCTATACCTGGAAGAAAGGAACAGCCTTGTCTTTGAAGACAGGCCACTACCCTAACAAACGCCCTTGCTAAGTTTCCCCCAGTTTACTACCAGGAGCTCATCATATTAACCTATCATATTTCTGCACAACAATCCACCCTCCATCCAACCTAACACAGACGTACTCAGGTACGTTTCTTTAGGTCTTCATTTCCTTGTGACGTGCCCTGTGTCATGAAAAACTTATATTTAATAAATTTCTGTGCTTTTCTCCTGTTGATCTGTCTTTATCAACTTTGAAAAAATATTTATTACTTTCTAGAGAGAGGGGAAGGAAGGAAGGGAGAAAGAGAGGGAGAGAAACATTGATGTGAGAGAGAAACATTGATCAGTTGCCTCTCACATGTGTCCCAATGGAGGACCAAACCTGCAACCAGGCATGAGCCCTGACTAGGATTCGAACCGGTGACCTTTTGCTTTGTGGGACAATGTCCAACCAACTAGCCACACCTTTCAGACTGAGTCAGAGATGGTAAGAGGGTCTAGAAAAACTTATTCCTTCCCTACAAAATCATCAAGCCAAGAGAAGCAAGCCTAAAAATGCATTTGCTAGTGTTCAATTATATAATTAATAAATGCTGACCATCTCAGGGATCCAATCAAAAAAGTTTAAAAGGATTTTCTCCCCACCTGCCTTATAGGACATAATACTGGTACCCCTGGGGCTTACAGAAGCATAAATTATTAGAATAAACATCATAATCATCATCATATGTTCCGTCCCAGCATTTCTTCCCATACAAAGCTTTTCTGAATGTTTTTATATCAACAAAGAATTATTTTGTATCCTAAATGGAATTTGTATACAACCACACCATCTTTTTGCACTGTTTACAAACCATGGTAATAAATTTTCCTTTAAAAAAAATGACAACTTTGAACTTGAAGATGTGTCTACAAGCTTTAGTGACTCAAAGACAGAGGTGTTTAATTACAGTGGTACAAGAAATTAACATGCATCTGTTCTACAAAGATTAATTTTAGTTAAATTTTTATCATAAGTGCATTGATGTTGCAAGATTAAATGGTGAAAAGGTTGCTAGAAATGCCATTTGCTTTGGAGGGGGGTGGGAAACCGGGTCAGCTGAGCTCACATATTAAGGATTGTCTGCCAGCACTGGCGCTGGCTGTCGCGGTCTGTCTCCATCAAGCATGACTGCAGATCTCCAGAAAGCTGTTATTGATCAAAATAAAACTCCGCATTTTATTTAGGCTCAAACAAAGAGCCAGGGCTAATATCAAATATATTTGATCACTGAGTGTGCGATGGTCAAATATGCAGTCTTAGTGTACCACGGCTTGTTAAAATAAAAAATCTCGGTCTCTTTTGAAACACAGGTTTGACAATGCAGCTCAATTTGAGAACAAAAGTTATGATGAAGGAATGGCTATTTCTTTGATGATGTCCCATCTCCGTATAAAAAAAAAACACAACAAATTATAAAAATAGTTGAACCCCATCACAAAAAACTTCTGACTTCCATAATCAATCAACATTTCCTGAAGACATGCCTGTCTTTCGTCATCACCTATATAAATGGCTCAAAAAACAGCAACCCAGAATCCCAAAGGACAGACTCCTTGCTAAAGGAAACGATGACTTGGGAATGTGGGTTATTTTAATGGACATATCACTTTAAACCAAGCCATCACATCTGTTTCGCCTTCTAATTACAAATGCCAAAGGAATACAATTCACCAATGCCTCATAAAAAAGTAAAACCTAAGTGATTTAAATGCATGTGTATGTTCCGTAGTCAATGCAGCATGCAATCTGCTATGTTTTTTACATGTTCTGGGCACAAATCAGACGGAAAACCTGCTCTCTGATGAAATGAGATTTTTCCTCACAGGGTAACTTTGGGGCTGTACCCACAAAGCAGGGGTTAGCACAAATGGGGGTTCACACTGTACATGCCACTCGTCCAGCAAGTGGTCCTAGCTGAACTCCACCTGGACATCGGTGCTTTGTGGTCAAGACAATGTGCTGCGGCATTCTGATGCAGGTTGATATTAAAATGCATTAACCTAATGTACAGGAAAGACTTTCACTGACACGTAAGAAAGAATTTCTGTCTCCTTCATAAAAGCGGAAGTAACAGAAATGTTCCCTAGGTTACCCACGGGGGTTATCCTTGCTCACGGAGGGGACTAAATAGCATTTACTGCTCCCCAGCGATTATTTAAAGAACTGCATGTAGTTCTCATATTAAACAGTAAATACACATTGGTAAATGATGATACTATTTTCTTTTTTTAAAAAAGATAACTTTTTGTAAAAGTAGTGCCATTTAAAGGGAACACTTGAATGGAGTTCCTTTTCTGGATCCCTGAGTTGGGCAGGAAGGCAAGAACTCAATTAGGCCAGGGGAACTAAAATTCCAAACGTAAATCAAAACTGAGTTAACAGTTTAATCTTAAATGCGAAGAAAATGTTTATTATTGTCTTCCCAAATGAAGGCTGGGTTCATGCAGGTTCTTTGGCCCACTTTTCACCAGGGCTGGGCATGTTGCACCACTGGACATCCACTGAGGACAAGGATTTCAATAATTTGGTGGACAGTACGATCTGTCTGGTGGATATGGCCATCCCACTCCAGCCACCCCAACACTTGGACAATGGTCCCCTGTATGAAGTGGTCATGGTGGCAAAGAGGGCGGCTGTGCACAGGCACAGGGACACGGACTGTCCCTCGCCAATGCTCACTTCACCACAGCCATGGCTGACTACTCAAAGAGCAACTCTGACCCTCCACTGGGACATCTTCCAGGACAACAAAACGAGCAAAGGGTTTTTTATAAAGTCAAACAGATCCCCTCGACAAGACCGTTCTCTGTTCTGAGATCAGGTTCTTCTACTGCTTGGTGTGAAATATTTTTACCTGATTACACAATGACGGTAGGAACTACTAGGGTTTGTTTCTTTCATCACTTGTGTTTTGCTCAGTTTATACTTGGCAAAATAAAATATGACTCCATTAGTTGGTTTCTGAGAATTCTATTAGTTTGTGGGATCCAAAGGTCTAGAAACCTCTGGTGTGTTGGCTAAGAGCACGGTGGCCCCTGGGAATAGAAAGTCCCAGGCCCAATGCCACCAACAGGGAACATCTGGAAGAAATTTACTTACCCTTTCTGGATCTCAGTTTCCTCATTGACTTTATAGAGTTTGGGGGCAATTGAAATGATTTATGGTATAGAAAGTGGGTTTTTTCCCTAGTATCTGACACCTGATCAGAGCTCAATAAACATGTTATTATCCGTTGTTATTATTATTATTGCTGTTATTATTACTATTACCACATCGTGGTTCAAAGCAGAGCAGAAAACAAGCTATTGGAACTGCTACACCACTTTGGGTGGGCATCTCAGAATGTTTTATCACCTCCTCTTAGGACACAGTGCAGTTCCCTGGATGAGACACTGATGTAAGAATCAAGCAGCTTGGATACCCCCCTGCCGTCTCCCTGACTTCCCATGGAGCCACTGCATCGCTTCTCATCTGCACAATGCTGGGGGGAGGGGATGGTTTCCAACGGTCCTTTAAGGCGCTGACCTCGTGGGCCTATAGGAATCACCTCCAAACTGGCTCTAAGCTCCCCGAAATCTCGTCCTCAGGAAAAGAGCATGAGAGTAGGATAGCGTGACTCAAATGTGTTTGCTTCCAAGTCACTTATTCTTTTTAGGGGAAATTCACTTGAAATGAGTCACTTTAAAATGTACAGTTTAGTGGCACCTGGTCCATTCATAATGTTGAGCAACCACTACCTTGATGTAGTCACCTCGAGGGAAAACCTCATGTCCATTAAGCAGACCCTCCCCATTGTCCCTCCCTTCAATCCCTGGCACCACCAATCTGCTTTCTGTCTCTGTGGATTGGCCCATTCTGGATATTTCATACAGAAGGAATCATACACTATGTAACCTTTTGTGTCTGGCTTTTCTCACTTAGCGTGTTTCTGAAGTCCGTCTATAGCACAGCAAGCACCAGCACTTCTTTCCCTTTTATGGCTGAGTAATAGCCCGTGGTATGTCCATCCTACAATCTGTCCATCCATTCATCCACTGATGGGCATTTGGGCTGTTACTGTCACTTCTTAACTACTTGTTATCAATAATGATTTCCAGTGCAGTTATTCCTTTTCTGTTTTTAATTTGCTTCCCTTACTTCACAATAAAAGACACCCCAGACTATTCAGTGCATTGGTTAATGTTAAAGCATCCATATTTCAACAGGACCTTGTTTCAAAAGATAATTTCCAGTGCAACAGCATCTTCCGTGACTCAACTCATCCTCTTTGCTCAGAGAGTGATCTCGTGTAAAATGCATACCCTAACCTAAACACAGCTCGGGTGTGCAAGAGGATACACTGACTTCACATATATATCTCAAATAAATACGTTCTGGAGAAGGAAAGAGTGCCTACTGAAAACTAACTGGGCTGATGACCTGGACTGTCACACGAGACAACCTCGGTCCAGTCTGTAAGATGGCAAAAGTGGCCCATCTTCATGGCACTTGTCTCCCATCTGGTCCACCCTGGGTCCCAAAGGCCTTTCTCTCGCCTCTTCTACTCTGTCCACTCCTCAGTCTTCTCGCCGCTGACCAATAGCATGATGACCTTTTTCCCAACTGGATAACCCACTCCCAGCAAGATTAGCAAGAGTAGGGTTCTAAAGCGGTATTTGGGGGGCTGCTGAATTGATTATGTGATTTGGAAGTAAACCAAGTCCACAGCCTCTCATATGGGTTGTCCGAATGTAAGAATGTCATTGTCATTTGCTCTGTGGTGCTTTTGCCTTCCCACTTAGATTCTGCTGCTTCACGTGATGAATACTATCTCTAGAAATCCCTCACCCAAAAAGTTGTGTCTCCACCCTACTGAGGGAAATGGAGGTCTGGTAATGATCCAGTTCATTTGATCAACATAGCTGGCGGAACCAGATAATTTAAGCTCCAAATTCCCCCATTAATCAAAATAGTCTGGTGACGGATACATCTGCTTTTACTTTGGGTTGTGTGGACACAGTCTAATTGTGCATTTCCTAAAAACAGAACTGTATCATCTGGACCATTCACAGAGCTCTTCCTGCCCACACTTCTTTCCCAGCCTGTTCGCCCGAACAGATAACTCAGTAATTAAAATTCATAATCAACACATGTTGAGCATTCTTCCTCTTTCTTCTGTTTTTACAATCCCTTACCCTGACTTCTGGGTGCTTTGCCAACTGTTCCACTTTTCAAGAGTAAACACTAGAGGTTATCTTCCATGGGGCCGCCACACTGGTCATCTTTCTTAACCCTGTCCTCATGCCCCTGGCTCAGTTGCCACCCCCATCACCTCTGGAGGCAGGGACCTCAGAAATATTGACCGTTCTGACCATACCTTAAAGACCAGTTGGAAAAGAAAGTAGTGAGTAGTCAGAGAAATAAAGAATGGAAACAACAGACAGTTTGATTAAAGCCATATTTACCACTGGGTTTCCCACCGTGACCTCCCTTTTCAGAAGGGCCGTATGTCCTGGACAAGCCCACAGCCGTGTGCCCCGGAATAAAACCCAGCTGAGCCAACTCTGCAGAACAAGGAATGGTCTGATGGGCAGGAAAGCAGCTGAGGTTGCAGTTAATAGGAGGTAAGAGGGTCCTTTGTGAAATGTTTGCCTGGGGACACAAAATCAATACATTCTGCAGAGGAAACCCAAGCTCACGAACCTGACTTGGGCTCTGGGAGTTGACTACACAAAAGCCACATTCGACTTTAGAGAGCAGAGCTCACAGGGCTTCTAAGGTAAACCTGAACCATGACATCACTCTTTCCTTAACTGCAAAAGGACCCCAGAGCCAGGCCGTCTTCTGGAGTCCTCACATCCTTCCCTTCAACATGCTGGTTGTTTCTTTGCTCCCCATCGCGTAGGAGAGCCTCCCCCATGAAAGGACAGCTTTCACTCCCTCACAACAGTCTTGTTGCTCCATCCTGGAGAGGAAGCTACCACCAAAGTCACACCTTGACTAAGCTGCCAGCCCTCCCCTTTCCACATCCTGAAGCCTTGCTCTGGACCACACCTTGGGACTCAGAGAAGCTGCTGGTTCTTTTACATTCAAAGCATTGAGATCCAAAAGCTGTTGTTGCATAATCCAATTAGAGAACCACTTTTAACTGGCTTATGCATTTCTCACCTTCCTCACGGAACAAAATGAGGATGCTACCTTACAGTTCCAGAAATCCACGAAGCCGAGGTGGTATTTTTAACACACCCATTTTAAACAATGTCTGCGCCCTCGCACTTTTGCTTCTGCTGTTGGTGCAGGTGAGGAGCTGCCTAACAGCTGAGCTCCGGATTCGACAGGTGTGGCCCAGGGCGGGCCTTGGAGTTTTCATAGGGTGACGCCGTCCCACCTGGAAAAACACACAAATGGTTTCAGTATTCATGGCTCAGTATCGCTCCTTCGTGTGCATTGCATAGACAAAAAAAGAAGCATCTCACAATGGAAAATTCTGTTACCTTATCTGTTTCACTCTACCTCCCATCTGGGACACACACACAGGAAGTTCACTTTCTTCTTCAACTCCAAATAACTTTTGTGATTATAGCTAGAATCTTCTTAGAGTGCTCGGAAGGGCCTGTTCCCCACACCCTGAAGAAAATGAGGTCTGTAACTCTTCACCTCAGACAGAAGCTGGTCCAGAAGCAGTAAAATTGCCTGCAGTTACCAGCTAATAGGACACTTCTTCCTAGCGAGCAAGGGCTACGTGGACCTGCATGTGCAACGCCCTTCAGTCACGCTGCAGCCTCCTAAGATTGGTCAGCCTGGAAGCATGGCTGCTGGTCAGTTCTCTCTGTGGAGGAAAATAGGAAACTTTGATCTTTTATAGCCCCCCACAGCCCATGTGACCTTGGGTGGTGGTGAAGGGTTCCAGAACACACCACTGAGAACAACAAAAAAAAAAATGTTATTTTGAGCAGAGGCATTTGTGTTCCTGAACAGAGGCTCCCAAAAGAACTCAGTTGTTCTAAATCCACTCCCCAGAATTTCCTACAACCAGGGCAGGTCGACTCTTACCACCGAAGGTGAAACTTCCTCATAAAACTGTCACATGTGCCTCTTTTCTCCTGAAGTGCCATTTATCTTTCCAAAAAGTCATTCGTTTTTCCCTAAGTGCCCTTCTCTCCCCGTCTTCCTTCAGTCACCCTTCCTGTGAACTCCCTTAGGCATAGGCAGGAGGGGCTGCGAGTGAACCCACACCCCTTGTAGCTACTTGGGGAGGGGGTGGGGGGAAGCGAGGGGTCAGAGGTCTAGTCCCAACCACTGCTGAAGCCCTGCTACAGTACAGCTATGAAGGGGAGGGGCAGAGAGGTTAGACAAAGGAAAGGAAGTGAAAGAGAGGCCCATTCTTGACAGTGAAAGTCTCCAAATTCTCACCATGCCCTAAGCTGAGCTCTAGTCTCACACATCTCCAACTTTCCTTGGCATTCCGGAAACCCGATCAGACGCCGGAGCTTAGGGAGTAAAATGACCAGGACATTCAGAGGTCAGGGCTGGGAGGGGGGATTCCAGGTGGTGTTACATTGGGGGCATCCCTGTCCTCAGGCCAGCTCATGTGCCGAAGCCCCCAGCCACAGAGGGGCTGAGGGTCTTAGTTTTCCAGTCTCAGGAGAGGCATCCACTTCCTTCAAGATTTCCTCTGTCAAAGACCCAAAGAGGTAATTCGTGAAAGATCCAATCGCACACGGAATGTGGGACAGCCTCCCAACCGACCAAAGACATGCAAACCCAGGCAAAGGATAACGTTCTTCACCCATCGAGCTGCCAGGCACTGAGAAGGGGCAAGACCCATTATGGGGGAGAGATAAAAGAAACACAGCCTGTCATCAATGACCAGTGGTCCTATAGAGCAGAACCATGCTCCTGGTACTCCTTAGTGAGAACCAAGATCCTGAACAGTGGCACCCCTACCTGTCACCGGGCCTTCACTTAGACATTTATCCCAAATGACCAGTCAAGGATGACCGAGGTGCTGACTTTTATCAGGTGATCACCTCTTGTTCAATTCTCAACCCTCCCCCTTAGAGGACTGAAGATGGCATTTACCCCTCTTCCCCAACAATTCTTCCTGTGTTACCAGCTGAGTGAGGAGTGATTTTTAATAAGCAGGTGTAGGACAAAAGCATCACCTTCGTGACCATATAAACAAAAGTTCCAAATTTGTTAACTTTCCACACTAGGCCTTAGTTCTGGGCTTTGTTTCCACTGCTCCTTCCCAGAAAGAGTTCAATTCTCCACTTTTTTTTAATCAAAAAGTCTTATGTAGTATATATGACAGATAATTTCATATGGATCTGGCCCAAGCTGGGCTAGTCAGGAGAGACTAAGATACAGTAACCCAAATCCTCCAAATCGGTATGGTTTATCACCACAAAGCTTTCTTTCTTCCATATCCCACATGGGTCAGTGGGAGGGGTCTGCTTCCCATCTCCTCACTTGGGACCTAGTATGCTGGGGATGTGCTGGTGGCTCAGTCACAGGAAGGGACCCAATGGACATCACACAGTAATCCCATTTCCCAGCCTGGGAGAGACACCATCATGCCCACTCACAAGTCTTGGAACAGAGCAAGTCACTTGGCCACACAAATAACCTCAGGGATACGGGGAAGCATGACACTACCATGTTGGGAAGGAAGAAAACCAGGATGTCAGGGACTCATCCTTGGGCCCCTACACAGGCCAGGACCTGGGAGCGGGCCTCTCAGGTATCAGACTGAAGTGTTCTGAGTGCCTTGGGAGGAAAGAGGAAACGGGACCTCTTCCATTAATTGATGATTCATTCAGTAATTAACTATTGAGCATTTATTCAGCATTGTGCTAGAAATTAGGAAAATACAAAAGATTATGATCACACTGTGGCCAGGTGCTGAAGTCTCATTAAAGAGGTGATACTTGACACATGAAATTGCATGTGAAATGGAGGGCTCAGTTGTGACGCTGGACCACAACGCAGGACAATGGTTCCTGAACCTGCTCCAGCTTTGGAATCACTCAGGGAGATATTTCAAATGTTACATCATCAAGCTCCAGCGTCAGGCATATTGAGTCAGCAAATACTGAGCAAGGTGAAAACCAAGCACGTGAATTTTGATAAAACTCCTTCGATGACCCTGGGTCCACCCTAGGTTAAGAACCCTTGTAATATGAGAGTCCAGCTGTCCAGCTCTTAAAAGACAAGAGGGTGTGACAGACACTATGTAGAGGTTCAGGGGAGAAAGAGGAATCTGCAGCTGGAGCCCTGCGGTCAGGGAAGTGAGGAAGGTGGGCTGGCCTCTGGAGGCGGTATAGGATTTGGGTATGTGGTTTTAAGAGGTGAGGCCTGGCCAGGATTCAAGGGCAGGTGTTTGTATATATAGCTTGTACTCAGCGGGATAAGAAATATTTCAATCAAGTGAAAACTTGAGCTGCCATGAGGGTTGGAATCTAAGTTTCCTGAAAGTGTGTTCTTAGTTTAGACCAATACCCAACTCTCCAGAAAGCCTTTGAATCGGCATCCTTCCTCAGCCCTTTGGACAGTGACAGGCAAATGATAAGTGCTTCATTAATATTTGTTGAATTAATTAAATTATTAATTAATCAATTCCAAATTGAGCAACTGAAGATCCAACTTCAAAAGTCTAAGAAGGCAATTAATGGCTGTTTATGAATCATTTATGTCCAACTTCTCCTTTGGCTCCACTTCTCCCGGAGAGTGAGGCAAAAAGTTATGTGGCTCTTTTGTTCTTCTGAATAATACATACACTCCTCCTACTCCCATCAGGCTCTCTCAGGGCGCACGGAGTGAGCTGAGGAGGCCTTGCAGCTCACCTGAAGGACAAAGCACGAAATGGGGAGGCTGGGGCGGCACCGTTGGTGAAAACCACGGCTGTTGGGGTGGGGCGGGTCTCGCTTTGTTGCTTACTAGCTGACGTGTGACCTGGGACAGATTCCTCAAAGCCTGTGGAAAGTTGGGATAATAATATATAACTCATAAGAATGTTTTGAAGGCTAAATAATACCAAGACCATAAAGGCAATTTAGGAAAACCCAGGACAATGGCAAGGTCAAGACCATCACAGCCTCACAATGACCTGGCACCTTCCCCTGTGATGGATGAGGGTCTCAGGACACACATTCAACTGAGGCAGCAGAAAGACTCACGTGGTAAAACGCAAAAGATCAAACCTCACAGAGACAAGAGACCTGACCTTAGCCAGTGTTGGGTGTTAGGTTTTACTCACACAACTGCATTAAAAACGCTGGACATGTTGCCATCTGCTTAAACTCCTTTCCAGTAGATGGAGAAAATGCTCTGCATGTCATTTTCACAATCACTGAGACGCAAATGATTTAGCCAACAACCTTTCTTTGCATTGGCCTACCCCATATTTACCAGGCTCTCTGCTGGCCGTCCCACCTGGTTCCCGTCCCAGCCCCGTGCCACTAGCTCAAACAGACACACGCATCTGCTCGTAAGAGACACGGTCAGGTCTTTGTCTCTTCCAGGCAGAGAAACAAAGCAAACAAGTAAACAAAAAAAGGTTGATAGGGATACAAAACAAGCCAACCATGAATTTTAGCTAAGGAACATCAAACTGGCTATGCCGATTTCAAAAATCGAAGCCGACTTGACTCAATAAACGCGCAATATAGTGGACACGAATCCAGTTCAGTGGGTTCATCACTGGCCAGATAAGAGTGATGATAAGAGCAGATAACATTTTTCCGCATTATACTCTGTGCCAGGAATTACAGGAGATGCTCTGTACGGGTTCTTGTGCTCTCCACACGACAACCTAACATCATGGGGTTCTGGTTCACCAACGTTTTCCAGACAAGGTCGTGGTAACACAGGGGATAAGCGATTGGCCTTATCCTGAGTCACTAGGACTCACCTTGTGCCACACTGACTTCATTTCCATTGCTTGACCATCGTCTGAACATTAGGAATGCCACGAGATGTTCATCTGGAGTCCAACGTGCCAGTCAGCAAAAGGTCCTGAAATCCTGTGGTCACGATCCCAACACATCAGCTGGGCGTCAGCGAAAGGAAATCGACATGTGGCGCACTGGTCAGCTCTGGTCAAGCAGTGTCGATGGCTGTCATTATTATCATTATTATCATTACATTTTACGAAGGATGGAGTCGGTGAGGCCCTACCTAGCTGTGTCTTAATCAAAACATCACTGACTTGGGATGAAAACATAAAATAACAGTTGACATGTTGACATGTGACCTAGTTACATATTACAAATAATGGAAATAATTTTAAATAAAAAAAACAAGAGTCAAGGCCCCTGCACAGGCTGATTCCTTTCTTCTACAAACTTTTGTTTTGTGAAGCATCTATGAAACGCTAGGCATGGTGATGGGCCCTGGAAACATAAAGTTGAGAGACAGAGGCTCTGACCTCAAGGAGTTCATAGTCTGGCCCAAGAGACTGATAGTCGGCCAAACTGACAAGTTGGTATTAATGAGATGAATACAGAACCTAGATTTCGTCCTCAAACAATCAGCCAATCAAGTGCAGGGTGGGGAGCGTGTGATGCGGCTCAATGGCCGTGGATGTGAAAAAGACTTGAGTTCATTTTGCTATGTGTCCCACAATTCAAGAGCACAGTGTTGTGCTGAGGCACCAGCGTACTCCTGGGACGTGTTGATGACAGTGTAGTGTTCAGAATAAAGCACGTGATAAACTAGCACGCTGGGAAGATCCGATCTGAGTCTACCTCATCCCTCCTTCCAGGCTCTCTTCTGGGTACTGCAATCTGAGAGGTGATGAGAGCCATTTACAAACTGGGGCAGGTCTAGAAGCTAATGGCGACCAGGATAATGATGATTCTGAGTCATGCTTTAGGAGGAATGGCTGGAGACCCAAGAAAGAGAATTCAAAGAGCCTTGGTAGCTGCCTTCACATATCTCCAGACCTGCCAGGGGAAAAGCAGATTAGATGTCAGCCAGCCCTTCTCCCGAGGCAGACTACATACTAATGGGGAAAAAAGTATACATGGCAAGATCTTCAAATACTACAAATGTAGCAAAGTCAATAGAAAGACGATGGAGAAGCTTAAAGGCAGTGGTCTATTGTTGGATTGACTTTCTTACTAATCTGATATAGGGTTCCTGCCAAGAAAGAATGGTACCCAGGACAGTCCGCAAGGAGGAGACTGCAGTGAGCATCTTATGCAGCAATTTACACCATAGGGAAGCATTATCATACACATCCCCTGCACACAGAGCCAAGGGTGAGAGAGAATCTCTGTCTTCCAGGAGGCTGTGATTGGGTGTGGACCACATGCAGCTAACTGAACCACAGAGCAAGTAATAATACGCCCAAAGTCCCTATGAAGGTCCTGTTCCTTTGGAATTTGAACTTGAGGGAGTTGCTAAGTCCTGGGAATTCTTCCCTGAAAATGTCTCCTGGGGCAGACTGCCCAGTACCTGCCACCCTGATCCTTCACCAGATTCCCAAGGGACAGTCCTGCTTCAGCTCCACACCGAGTTTGTGTATGAGATGGGGGGACGGACTCACAAAACGCAGTTAAAGAAGATGGCTCTGGCAGTCATGTGGGGGACAAACTGGGAGTAAAACGGCACTGCCACCCCTTCCTCCAAGTTCAAGGGCTTCCCTTGTAATACTTCTAATCTTAATAATTAATGTCAGCCAACATTCACTGAGTGTTGACTGACTTATTCTGTAGGGTTTTTTAAAAAAGGAATCCTACCCATTTACTCTCATTTGACAGAGGAGTAAACTGAGGCACAGAGCCTTTAAGGACTTAGGACTTCATGAATAGAATAGTGATAACCCTTTGCCTGCCCACCCCATTCCCCATCGGAAGGCAGACAATCCACCTCGGAAGCCTGAAGTTTAACCGCTATGCTCTCTGCCACCTAACCACCTAACCACCTAACAAGTACTTTGTGCATCAATTCCTGGCCTTGAAAATGAATACATCAAGATTAGTACAGTGGAGCGACCTCTCAGCTGCGACTGCATGTGAGGTCGCCAGTGAGGTCGCAGGGCTGTGGGCTTGTTTCTCCTCTGGGCCTCAGTTTCTTTGTACCATGAAGGGTGCACAGAAAGGGTTCCTGGCCCTCTTACGGCTCTAACATGCCGCAGCTCCTGGCTGCCACAGGCTGAATGTGGCACGAGCAAAAATTACAGTTTATGATAAAATATTACTGAGCCATCTATATGCATTCTTTTTTCCTTTCTCCCACTAAGAAGTGAGGCTAACCCGAGTCATTTATGAAGCAGAAAAAATCAACGTCTCCTGACTTTGGCAAATCTAATGTTCAGTAAGGGAACCGTGGGAAGGAGGCCTGAGCTGGGGCAGCGGCGCAAGGGCTGGGACAGCGGGGTGCGACTCTGCGCGGCTCGCACCCCACCACCGCCCAGCGGCCCTTGGAAGCCACGTGGTCCGGGCTCCCCGCTCTCCTGCCGCAGCCAGAGAGGCGCGGATCGGGACAATCCCTGGATCAGACTGACCCCTAGGGGCCGCGCGGCAATCCGCAGCCCGGGCTCCGGGCACACAAAAGGAGCCGCCCGAGCTTCCAGCTGGAGCCGCGAAAATCTGCCAGGAGCGCTCTCAGATGCAGCCACCACAAAGCCAAAACATTAACATTTTGCTTGATATTTATTCAGCTTCTCCGTCTTTAATTCCCCCTCGCCAAGTAGCCTCCAAATGTGTCTCTTTGAGTATCAAAGCGATCACGTTGGATTAAAGTATTTCTTCTCAAAAGATACCTTAATTAAAATGTTTGGGGGGCGGGTAGGAGGGGAGAGAGAGATCTTGTACTTTTAACTCCTCTATGAGAAAGAAGAGAAATAGTCAAAGGAAAGGGGAGATAGCCTTTTCACAACACAAGATACAAAATAAATAATTTTAAGCCTTTTTATTTGCTCCTCTCTGGTAATTGTTCAAACACTTTGGATAATGATGTCAATGGTAGCAACAGTAGCAGGTAACATGAACCGAGTGCTTACTCTATGCTAGGCGCTGTTCTAAGTGCTTTTGTGTCATACACATTCTATTGTGAGGCAGCTAAGGCACAGAGAAGTTAAGTGACTTGCCCAAGGTCACACAGCAGGCAGGTTGCAGATTCCTTCTAAGCCGCAGCTCTCGAGACATTTTTCAAGCCTGAATTTGCGCTCAATGACTTTATCCACTAATAGCAAAGTTCTGTTAACACTCAGTCCTGCTACCCTCCAGTTGACAAGGAAAGGAAGGGGGTGGATCTACAGAGCTGGGTCACTGCCACAGACAGACTCAACACTAGAGAGGAGTCCCAGTTACATGGGATACCACTTAACATGCCTCTGGCTGCGACTCTCAAACCGGCACACTCAGTCTCCTCTCAAAATGCGAACACGTAAATACCTCTGTCATAGGCTCTTCTGACACTATGTGCGGTGATTCCTTCTAAGGGCCTAGCTCAGTGCCTGGTCTGGGTGTAGCACTCAGAACAGGCACCTGGTTTTTCAGTGTGGTTGTCAGTGGTTCTTACTGAAACCCGGCTGTGCAGGTTCAGGGTGGTGCAGGAAAGGTCGCTTCTGAAGTCGATTTCCACATGCAGGAAGCCCATGACAGAGAAGAGGAAGGGAGACTCCGACGTAAACATCTCTGACACCAGGCAAGAAAGCACCTGGGAGGTGGACTCCGTAGGGGAGAGTTCAACGCAATGGGGGAAACAGGACTCATCCCCTGTGCACCCACAGCCTCGCCCAGTGCCCACGGGCTAAGAAATGGCTTTGACATCACTGATGAAGGATTCTTGCCCCGAATTTCAAATCTGAGTCTCTTCAAGGCCCTAGCCCCAAATACCAACTTACAGGCAACAGAAGATAGAAGAACATGTTAGACCATGCTACCGAGATGTGATGAGCAAGATGTGACGTGGGAAATCCTATAGAACGAGTGACCCAGTTTCTTTAACAAATAAAAAATGACAAGAAAAAAAGAGAAAATGCATCGATTAGAAGAGATTTAAAAGACATATCAACCAAATGCAAGGGGTGAACTTGTTTGAATCCTGCATTAAATAACCAAATATAAAAGATATATACTTAACAAACATTTAGAAGATACTTGTGGAAGTTGAAGTGTGACTAGATACCTGGCATTAAAAAATGATCGTTCATGTTTTAGATGGGATCATGTTATTGTGGCTATGTTTTTTAAAAGAATCCTTAATTTTCAGAGATACTTACTGAAGTTGAGGATAAAACCGTACAGTGTCTGGGATGCGCTTCAGAATGATCTGTTTGGAGGTGAAGGTGGAGCAGGGCGGCCGTGTATTGGTCTTTGTTGGAGCTGGGTGACAGGCACAGGAGGCTTCGTTTCATTATTCCCTCCGTTTTCGTGTATATATGTAAGGTTTTCTACAGTAGTGCTCATGAATGACTGATCTAACCTTGTATAAATAAGGAACCAGGTGACAGGGCCTGCAGGTGTCCAGCGCAGGGATGGGAACACCCAGGTGCGCTGTGCGGAGCAGTGAGCAGTGAGGGGACATAGGGCATGGTGACCCCTACATTTGGGCAGAAATGCTGAGGTCTCATAACGAGGAGGTGTGAATACCAATAATGAAAGGAGCAGCCAGCGTTTTCTGACAATGACCATGGACCAAGCACATAATTTCTCCAACACTCTCTAGTGTTAGATCAATAACTCCATGGAAGAAAGCGGCGCTTACAGAAAGGATGTAACGTAAAAGTGCACACACTTCACAGGCTGAGGAGTCAAGATCCCAACCACAGAGTCTGACTGAGCAGCCCAGGGTCCTACCACTGCAGGCAGGGTGGGGCCAAGGCGGGCCTAGGGCTGGGCTTGCTCAGAGCTGTGTCCAGGAAGGCATCTGAGAGGTGGGGAAAGCCTGAACAAAGGAGAGAGAAAATAGACTGACGGCAGAAATGCAGGGAATAAGAACTTATAAGGGTCAAACAGCAGATTGGACTTAAATAACCATACAAAGGAAACCATCAAAGATAGCTCTGGACTTGGGAGTATATTTAGAGAAAGCGATTCCTTGAAGCTACGGTGCTGGGGGCGGGGTGGAAAGAGGAGACCGCACATGCTGTGATGTCTGAGTAGCTATGTTTGAGTGCACCTTATTTCCTGGGGGGTATATTCCGATGTCTTTTTACAAATTAATGCTTTCTTGCATCATGACTTATACACAATTATCTGTTTCATTTCAGCTACAAAATTGGAAATAGACATGTCTTTTCAAGAAAAAAAAAGCAGGCTTTGATGTACTTCTGTGCCTCACTATTCTGGGGGAACCCTTGGATCTTGGTCTGTGAAAACGATGTTTCCTGGAAAAAGGGACCTTCTTGACAGATCGGGGAAAAAACCCTCTCCTGTTGAGAGGGAAATTTAAAGGGCCCCGAGTGAGAGGAACAACCTCCCCGTGCAGAAAGAAAACTGAGTCCCGGATGCTCCAGCAAGCTCTCCACACGTGATGTGTCAGTGACGGAAGGAACGCTCATCTCCTGTAAGGTGGCTGCTCCGAAGTCACACAGCTGGATGTCGGCAGAGGAGGGCATGGGGTCAGGCCTGCAGTGTGCATTCCACAGACCCTGAGGTGTCCAAATCTTACTGAGCTGCACCACAGGAGCAAGGAAAACTTTTTAGTAACTCCTCCACTGAGGACTAATTTCTTGTACTTTTAAGACTAGGAAACCGAAACTCAAAAGCCAGCTTAGCAGTCAGTGAACCCGCCTTCTGACTCAGTTGGTAAATAATTGGACTTCACCACGGTCCGCTGCACAGTTTTCCCAGGGATTAATGTGACTCCCGCATTGCTCTGGGGTGGGGGAGAGAGCGCCTTTGGCCTTTGCACCCAGGCTCAGCTCACCATGGATATATTTTACACCTACTTGGTGAAACTGTGATGTGGATTTCTGAAAGAATGAACTTGACCTAATTATGTCTCCACACCAAGACAAGATGAACTCAGTGAGGTTTTGTTAGCTTGCTGTAAAGGCCTGTTGATAAGTTAACAAGTGCAGATCTACTAGGTCCTCGGCAGACATCTGAGAACTCAGGCAGTGTTGGAAAAATCTCTGTCCTCGGGGTGGATGGGGGAGCCTGTTCCAGCACTTGAGCCTGGCATCCTGATGGAGGTACGCTGGGAGCAATGGCAGTGTCAAGCCTGCCAGAGGCACTCAAAGACATCTGGTGACTCTTTTGAGAAGGCAGAGACTGAAAACATCAGGGGAAATTCATTTGGAGCGGAATGAGCAGCTCCATGCTGCTGATGCTGGATCTCAGCAGAATATGCATCAAAGGTAGGCAGGGAGCACAAAGAAATGGACCCAACTTCCTGTCTGAGCATGACTCTGTATCTGGATCAGGTTGAAGAGTAAGCCTTTGGGGTCTGCTGGGAAGTTGTCAAAATGGGAAGGAAAGGTACAACGGTGTCCTAGCAGCAATGATCAGTAGGCATCAGTGTGGCTTCTGCCGCCTTGGCTGCTCCCTGCGATTTCATCCCCGAGATTTGCCAAAGAAGACTTCTGCGGCATTGACCCATCCATCTGTGGGCAGGGGAGCAGCATCAGCCTGAGACAGCCTGAGACCATCAGTTCTCTCATCAGTGGAAGAACTGGGTCCTGAACCTGGTGGTTGATGAGTATACACTGTGGGTGCCCAACCTGACCCAACGGTCCACTTCCTGGGTCAGCCACTGTGCTACAGATACTAGAGACACAAAAATAAAGAAGACTCTAAGTTCTTACCCCTGATGACATCATGCTCTAATGAAGAGCCCAAACAAATAATCAGTAATTTACAATATGTGGTAGGCTACAATACAGGCATTTAAAAAAAGTGCTGTGGGAACTTAGAGGAGAAGGCAGCTGAAGACAAGCAGCGGTCAGGAAGGCTGCACACAGAAGTGACACCTGAGTAGATGCTCCGTGAGACTGGCTCCCCAGGCTGGAGAGAACGTCATCCCAGGAGCAGGAGCAGTGTGGGCAAGGTGCCACAAGTCCGCAAACAGAAGGACCCGAGGCATTGGCCTCCTTCGATGGTCTCTCAACCTCCCGTGTCTGATGGCTTAGCGCTCCGATCGGGTTCCCTCTCAGGTGTGTGGTTCAGGTTGCTCACTAGATTTGCTTTGTGCCTGCCATCTCTTCTCATTGCTCGTGTATGGGCCAGTGATGGAACAAGCAGAATGTAGAAAAGGAAGTCCTCTCTTTAACTTACAAAAGCACAAGGAAATAAAATTTCAGGGTTTGGAGCTAAAATAGCAGCTACTAAACAATTCCCTTCCGCTCAGACACGTTGGAACTGAACGCTTGCCTCGCGGGCTGTCTCGCTCAGCATTGCAGGAGCACCGAGGGAAGAGAGCTCCAGTTTCCTCACTCCCCACCCAGATCTCCAGTCACCTGGATTGTTCTGTCATGGCACTTGTTCAGAAAAGGCTCCTTGCCGGCTTATCCCTTCTTGCAATGAAAGGTGTTATGTGCCCTACAACATTCTATTTTTATTTTAAATGCTCAGTTGGGAACTTTAAACTTGTTTTGCTAACTCATTTGTAACTGAAGCTGAGAAACAGCACACGATCCAAATTCTGTAATTTTTTTCTCCTACTTTCAAAGATTTTCGCTCCCAAGAGCTTGAACTCTGGCACTATGCACAGCCACGTGGTGTGAATGTGTTGGAGGGTTAGGTGTAAAAATTTCCATCAAAATAGCATTTGGGGCTTTAAAAAAATGTCCCACAGTCACACTCGGGGTATCCCTGCCTTCCTGTCTGTGTTTCGGCTGCCCTGACCAATCATTCTGATGCCCACAGTGACCCCAGCAGGAAAGGAGCTAACACCAGAAGTGGAAAACAGGAAAGAGAAGCTCCCTGGAATATAAAAATACAACAGAAGTTCTCTTGTGGGATTCCTGCGTATGAGTCTCTTCATGCAAAAATGGTCCCATCTGCATCACTGCGCCAAGTAGTGGGGGAGATGCAGTCCCAAAGAGAGGGGCTACGGGACAGGTAGAGATGGAGAGAGGTAGAGGCAGAGAAAATGCACGAGGCGGGGTTCTCCAGAGAAACAGAGCAAATAGAATAGAATAGAATAGAATACACAGAGTCACTTTTGTACGTTTTTTGCAAGACAATCACCTAGTTCAATATATTGCTGAGAAAACACGATTTTTTTTCTGAGCAAACACGTTTCATTAGGATTAGAAGAGATCTGAGTATGAAAGCAGTTTTAAAATTGTGATAACCTGCACATATATTAGTTATATTATTCAAACTGATCGGCCCCTTGTTGCTTTCAACAGGACCAATAGCCACAGAGCCACAGCCTCGTGACTAACAATTCAGGAACTATTGCTGACGACAGCTGAGAAACCTCCATTTGCAAAAGTCATGCTGGGAAGCCCGAAGCAGGTGACACAAGGGAGATTTCAGCATGTCAACGTAGGGTGATGATGGGCTCTGGGCAAAGGGGCCACCCTTCCAAAGCAGCTGTGGGACGTAAGCAAAGAAGGAAGAAAGAAAGCTGAGTCAGAAGTGATTCAGCTTTTTCATTAGTGGAAAGTATTTGATTTTATTTCTTTTTTCTGGGTCATTTTCTGCAAGAGAATAGACTATTGATAAAGAAGCAAATGGTTTTGGTAGTTTATGTAGTGTTAATAGAAATAGGAAAAGGTAATCATTAAATGCTTAATATAAGACTAGTTAAGAAAACCAAACACTCACTTCTCCCAATAAATAGCTTTTACAAAAGTTTTCCGCCAAAGAACCTTCTCAACAGATAGCACAAGCCGGCGTGAGGTTACTGGGCCAGGGCAGTGGTCTCCTGCAGGCATCGGGCACCAAGGGCACTCGGCGGGCAAGCGTGGCGACGGCGGCTGTGGGCGCTCAGAAACACAAGGGTTTTTCTGCTGGAATCTGACTGCTTTCCATTTTGTTGGCTATGTTTCCGATGCTTGAAGGTGTTAGGCGAGGACCAAAGGCAGCGGAAAATAGTTTTGTGGAAACAAAATGATCATTCAGGGACTCCACCGTCAAATACTGCAGCACTCTCGGGGGTGGGGGATGGGGGGTGCAGGGCGTGGGGCGCGGGGAGGGGGAGGCTTTGGGAAAGCCGGTGAGCAATCTTCATTTCCCCATCTGAGGCAGGGCCTGTACCCTTCCTGTGTCCTCAGCTTCCTTTAGGGACAAAGGGACATCTTAAACGCCTCCTCCCTGAGTCTGAAACACCGAGCAGAGCAAATCCCGAAAGCTTATGTCTAGCTGGTTCCTTCAGTCAGAGTGAATTGGCTTGATATCTTCTCTTGCTGGGGTTTTTGTTGTTGTTGTTTTGTTTTGCCTTTTTAAACGAGCTGATTCCCGCTGTGAGTTCAGGTTTCTCTCTGGGCAGGCTCTCTGCACACGGCTGTAGAAAGCTTTAAGTCAGCACTTCTCACACTCCTGTGAGGCCACCCCTTTGAGAACATAATGAAACTGTAGGATCTCCGTACAGAGTGACACACGTGTGCACATGCATGCGCACACACAGACATAGCTCCCGTGTACAAACTCCTGCTCTCCAGAATTTTCCACGGTCCCTCATGTTCCCACACTTTCAGAACATCGCCTACGTGTTCACGCGAGCTTAGGCCAGCTCCCCAGAACCCTTGCAGGTAGACTCCCAGCAGGCACACAAGTGCGGGCTTGAGTTCAGAAATGACGGGGAGTGTAGATGAGCAAGGCCACAGAGCCTGGAGCTTAGAGCACACGCCTTGGTTCCCCTGCTGGCTGACCTGTGGTGACACTTTGGGCCAGTTACCTCCGCTCTTTCCCCAGAGGTGCCAAAGGGAATACAGCATAGGCCAGGTCCCGCCCAGCAGTGCCAGGCACGTGGCAAGCTCTCAATCTACGTTAGCAATTATTTTATGCTTTTATGAACTCAAACCACACGGACTTTATTATTTGATTACTCTCTCCTCCACCTTATTCCAAATCTTATGATTCAAAAACA
Source organism: Macrotus californicus (assembly GCA_007922815.1). Classification (NCBI taxonomy): domain Eukaryota; kingdom Metazoa; phylum Chordata; class Mammalia; order Chiroptera; family Phyllostomidae; genus Macrotus; species Macrotus californicus. The sequence continues at coordinate 44,119 of VMDR010000719.1, forward strand.
CACAGAATTCATGAGAGGTGGAAGAAGGGAATGGAGAATCCAGCCCAAGGTCAGCCCAGACAGGTGGTCACCTGTCTCCTAGAGTACTTCCTGTAGGACATCCAAGGTGCTGGTCTTGTTAAAGTGTCACTAGGTGCCACAACAGGGAGTCCTGCTGTCCCTTAAGCAGACCCTTCTAACTTGGAACAGGTCTGTTTTTAAGGATGCTTTTCCTGTTATTAAACTGAAGTCTTCCCAACTTAAGGCTGCCACCATTCCTCCTGGTTCATGCCTCAGAAGCGTGCAGATGAGAAACGTCCAGGAGAAGAGACGTGTCCACTCCTTCTACCACCCAGGCTCCGTGCACCATGCCCGGCCTTGATTGGGTGCTCAGTTTTTTACTCCATTGATAAAGCCGTAAATATTTGGGAGCAGCTCTGAAGTACCTCCACAGCCTTACCTGTCCCCCCTCAGAAGGTAGCTCTCCCATGTCTACACACGTCCTCATATAAGGTGGTCCCGAGGCTGTCACTGTCTGAGTGGTGTTTTGGTGTGGGCGCATGTCCCAGGTGTGACCCGGACAGAAAGGGAACACCAATACCCCTGTTCTGTTCACGTCACTCATTCATTTGCATCTTCTAACCTTTTCTGTTTCTAGTCTAGTTAGAAACGTCTTGGAGATTTAGCAGTGGGGCTGTATCTCACACACAGCTCGAATCACTTGATGGTGGACAGATGATTATACTCTCCTTCAGGGAGAAGCCATGTGAGGTCTGTCTAAATCAGTTTGGCACTAATTTCGGCTCACACAGACCACGGGGTCATTTTCTGCTCTTCACTTTGGACACTGAGATTCTTCAACTTTCCTGTCCCACCTCATCTTTCTCCAAAGTTAATTTTAACAGAAAACAGTTTCACTTTTTCTTCCTCTCATGATTGTAAGTGTCTGATTCCTTTGGGCACAGCTTCCAGGGACTGTTCATCCTTCCGTTCCTCAGCAGCCAACATACATCTCTCCCTTCCTTTGACCCGTGTGGCTGCAGGAGCAGGTGTCAGCCACTCCCCAAGGGGCGTGGCCTCCAGATACCAAGTGCCAGGAGCCACGGGGACAGAGGAAATAGAAGAAGATCTATCTCACTAAGTAGAGGTTTTAAAAAACAGAACACTGCTTCCATACTTCTGCAGGCACGTCGGCGACACAAATGTCTGAAACTTTGTGTTCCTCCTGAGGAACAGCCGGCACTTTTAATTTTAGCACAATCCTTGAAAGAGCTTAGGGAGCCCAGGATAACTAACTGGTTGTACTATAAATTCATGGTACAACACGAGGGGGGTTGTCCCCTAATAAATATTGATACTGGCTCTCAGATTTCCATAGGATGACTGTTTTCAAACGGAGAGTCTTTTATCTGAAGGAGCCGATTGACAGATAATGATTTGGAAGCTCTTTCATCAACAAAATGGGTGGAGAAATATTAGCATAACTGTCTCTGTTCACCACTGATTTTGTTTAAGATCTGTGACTCCACAACCCTCAATTCACTAGTCTCTTTCTGAAGTTTCATTCCCCAGGTGGTCGAGGGAGGTCTACCAACTTCTTCAAGGTCAAACAACAGGCCGGGGGGAGACTCGAAGTCAGGCTGCCTCTGTGGGGCTGTGACTGTCAGAGAGGCACGTGGGGTGTGGCAAGTGGAACCCTCAGAGGGGCAGCTGGGGTTCTGAGGCACAAGGAGGGGCTGGGGGAGACCCTGAGGAGATGAACGTGCTGTGGTCTGACAGCATGGGTACAGCCACAGGGAAGGAGAAGCTGCCAGAGTGCCTCAAACCCTGGACAGCACCCACTGACACAACTTCACAGAGAATGAACCCTGACCCAGGGGAAACGAGGGGTGCAGCCCCAGGGAGTCTGAGCAGAAAACAGAAAGGAATGTAGGTGGGGTCTCCATCTCCTTCCCTAGAGAGTCCTGACTCTGGCAGAGAAAGGAGGCTGGGGTGGTGGCCAGCTGGATGGGACGTTTAAGGTGCATGTTATACTGTAGGCGTGGTGGCTGCCGGCCTGAGGCGGGGTGCATCCCGTGACAACTGCAGGGACATTTTTGGAGAGATGCTTCTGAATGGAGCAAGAGAGAAAAGTGCCCATGTGAAAGATAAACACAGGGTGTGACAGGAGACAAAGCCACCTAAGTATATTAAAAACAAGAACATTTGACTACTTCAGAAAACACATAAAAAACCCTAACCTCTTACTAGTATGATTCTTACTAAATCTTTGTGTAAACTACCACTGGCATAAAATGCACGACTTACATGCGGCCTGGAAAAGCACTGTCCCTTCCCGAGGGGTGTGACTTTACTTCCACAGGGCCACCCAAGATGCTGCGTGCAGAGAGCTTGCTAGTTACAGTTCTATGCATTTGCTTATTTGCTGATTGACTGAGTCGGTGAAGATGCACTGTGTGCAGCATCCCCACACAGGGTACCGCGCTGCACACGGTGCAGCCAAGTAGGTAAACGGAACTACTTCTCGAGCTTCAAAAGCTCATTAGCTAGTGAGCTCCCCACGGCCCGAGTTGTATCAGAAAGAGTTACACTTGAAGTCAAAGAAAGGGGGAAAGGGATTGTAATGAAGATCATGCAGAGAAAAGACCACCCTTGACGGAGTGAATGTGAGAACACTTACACGTCAGCTAAGCAAGGACCCAGTGCAGTCCAGGGTGATGAGGAGGAGAATGGGTTGGGTCATCTGGTGGGCCTTCTGGAGAGGTGAGTCCATCTTTGTGCCTCATCTTCATGATCTGCAAAATAGGAAAAATGATGCCCGTTTATAGAGTTGTTGCAAGATGTGAATGAGGGTATGGATGTGAGGTATATGGGATGTGGTAAGTACCCAGAAAACAGTGATTTCTTTTTTAATGAAAGAAAGTTTTTACTTTCTGTCATATATTTCTGTATTATTTGCAGTTTCACTATAAATATATATTATGATAATCAGAAAAAAGGAGGCAAAAGGTGCTTCCTAAAATACAAGGAGGTGTGAAAATTAATCCTCAATAAAGTTGATCAAACACTAAATACAAGGAAGTATTTAGGTGAAACGCTGACCCCCAAAACAATGACAGAATGATGTAAAGCCAGCCTTTTTCCCCAGAGGTGGTGCTGTGGACTGAAGCACCCGCCCAGTCGGCACCATGACTTGAAGCGGAGCCCACGTGTGCGGGGACCCTGCACCCCGGCATGGGTGTCTGCTGCACCAAGAGCCTGTAGCTGTCAGAGCCTGAGAAGGGAAGTCCCAGGCCCTAGAGCAAACGGGGAGAGCACAGGTCCCCCGGAAGGTCCAGCTGCCTGGAGACCTTTCCCACAGTAATCTTAACCTGGGGTGAGGAATGCTCTCTTTTCTGGTGCCCCCAGAACTGGACGTTATGGGGCTGTCTGTGCCACGTAAGGAGAAACGAAGCTTCAGAAAGCAGCTGCTCAGCTCGACCAGTTCAGATCGTCCCGTGTGCATCACTCAGACCGTCAGACGCTGTACACGGGAATATTCCAGGTACTCTGCGCTCTGCAGTGGGAAGATGGGACTTGCATTCACACAGGCCTGACGTCCAATTCTGCTCTGTGTCCACGTGTGGTCACCTGTAGTTCACTCAGCTATCTGCTCTGTGCACTTGACCATGAGAACAGCGACAACACCGTGCACCTTCCAAATGTCTTCACGCTGGCCCGATGCACATTTTTTTACAAATGTGAATGATTCAAGAAGCGGTGGCCCCCAAATCATTTCTACCCATGGACCACTTTGGCAAAGGAGATGAAATGAAAACGCCCTGCTCGCTCCCTTCTCTCCTCACCAGAACATTCACTTCCAACAAAGCTCGTAAGTGAATCTTGAAAACGAAGCATTAAGCAAAAAAGCAAATACATACATATCTACTGGTGAGAGGTGCTGTGGAGAAAAATTAGAGTAAAAAAGGAACTTTAGAAAAAAATAAAAATGTAGAAAAACTAGATTAGCAGTGAGCCCTGAAATCATTTAAAAATCAAAATGTTTAGTGAGTTTTACATTATCAATATGGTAGAAAATGGGGTACAAATTCAAATGATGTTCTTAAGAGAGAAATTATTATTTTTTAAATAATAATTATGTACTGGGTATCACATGCCCTACACTGAAACCAAGCCCAGTAATTCCTACATGAATATATTTTAATTATTCTGATTTTATATTTAATAGAAAGTAAAGAAAACCATTCCTCTCTATCACTCTTTATCAAAACTTTCTCATTAATTTTCTTCCATTTATTTTTATAAATGACTTTCAGGATCACATTGTCACTTTTGAAAGATGACATATATTTCATAAATGTTTTTTTATCCTCACCCAAGGACATGCTCACTGATTTTAGAGACAACAGAAGAGAGGGAGTGGTGGGGAGGGAGAAACATCGATGTGAGAGAAACATTGATCAGCTGCCTCTCGTATGCACCCTGACCAGGGATCGAACCCACAACCCAGGCATGTGCCCTGAGCGGGAATTGAACCTGTGACCTTTCAGTTTATGGGATGACACCCAATCAACTGAGCCACTTGGCCAGGGCTATATTTCATAAAGTTTTTCAGTTATATTAGCGTAAATCTTCCCCTTGAATTGGGTGGCCAATATCCTTTTTCTTACTTCTATTTCTGTGTCTGTGTTTTCTTTTTGACAAAATAAATCAGCCCAAGACTTATCTATTCTGTTATCTCTTTCAGTGAAAAAAATTATTGGACTTATTTTTTGGGTTTTACTTATTTTCAAAGAAAAACATTAGTCAAATAAATCCATACCACAAGAGTTAAATGTTATGGCAAAAGCTAATAAATCTGGGTGATAAGGAAAATAAGGTGACAGAGCATTCTATTTTATGTGATGGTCACATAAAAGGAGTTCCTTTGAACAGGGACCTTAGAGCAGAGAGGTAGCTAGCCACGTGTGGCTCTCTGAAGGCAAAGTGTTCCAAAGACAGACAATAGCATTGCCAAGGCCCTGACAGGGGAACATGCTCGGTGGCAGACACACCGTGAGCAGGTCACATGGGCGGGGAGGAACATGCAGAGGTGAAGGGTGTTGGGAGAAAGTGCTGGAGAGGCAGCACCAGCCCAGATTTTGTGGGACATTCTAGGACATTGTAAGGACTTGGGGGGTTCTTAAGGACAGGAGAGTTGTAGACTAAATTGTGTTCCCCCCAATTCACCTGTTGAAATGTGACTGTATTAAAGATAGAGCCTTTAAAGAGATAATTAAGGTTAATTGAAGTAATAAGGCTAATCCAATGTGACTGGTGTCCTTGTATGAGAGACACCAAAGATCCCCACACACAGAGAAAAGGCCATGTGAGGACATAGCGAGGGGCAGCAACCTACACGCCAAGGAGAGGGGTCTCTGGAGAAGCCAGTCTGGCTGGTACTTCAATCTTGAACTTCCAGCCTCCAGAACTCTGAGGGAATACACTCATGTGGTTCTTTGAGCCATCCTCGCTTTGGTGTTTTGCTATGGTGGCCCTAGCAAACTAACACAAGGAGTGACATTATCTGACTTCCTTTTTTTTTTTTTTTTTGCGGTCAGTCCTTTCTTTCCAGTCCATTCCCTATGACTTAGGAACTCTTACGATAACTCTGCCAGAATCTGCATCTCTTACATCCAAGGGTCTTGGGTTCCTTGGAATGGTCTAAACATGGAGTAATTCTCTGTCTTACAATCTTCTTACAATTTGGCATTTTCAATCTTGCATAAAATTCCTTCATGTTTCTGGCATGGGGAGGCATCTTCTCTAGTTTCCGGTACTGGTGTGGTTTTGCCCCATTTATATTCAAATGGCCATTTCCCTGAGAATCTGCAAACATGGTGTTGTATTCCTTCTTCAGCTCTCCAGGAAGTCTGGTGAACAGTCTTCTTGAATGAATACTGGCTATGGTAACAGATTTGTTCAAGATTTCTTGATGTAGCAAGGTTTTGCATTTAATAGTCTTTCTAGTTTATGAAAGCCTTCCTACCTACCTGGTAATGAAGCAGCAGACAAACAACATCTGGGCAGATATTTGTCTTGTTAAGTTAAACATGCACCTGGCCCCTTAATTATCAACTGTAATTGACAACTTCATCATCGCAGAGCACTTTTCCGTCCATGCCACAGTGGTGCAAGTAATTAGGTAATAATTAATGATTCTTTAAGTGCATTATTTCCTGTGAGTTCAATTTTCACCGTGTGCATATTTAAGGAGCAACAACCCTGTTTGTTTTATCCGTGTGGACAAATGTTAAGAGTTAACGGAGACCCCCTTGCTTATCATGGGTACCTCAAAGTATCATCTATAATCATATCTGACCTTTTTTCTCACTCCATCTAGTGCTTGCTGTATTTTCATCCAGTCTTCCCGAATAACCAGGGAGTTTTGAGCTGAGTGTAGACACCAAGCACATATATATTCACAAAGATATTTATCCCCAGCCCACACATATTTGTACATACATGTAAATATGAGGAAAGGATGAGTAAATTATGGTACACAACTGAGCAAAATGTCAGATACATTTTCAAAATAATTCTAAAGATTGTAAAAATATTTAAAAAATTATCAAGAAAAGGAACGTAAAATTCTCTGATTATAATGATAAAAAAAATACATGCATGTGACTGGACTCATAATGGAAGGAAAAAGTTTAGTACTGCCCGCAAATGAAAATTATCTCAGTAAGATACAGTAAAATACATGTTTTCTTTTTAAAAGTACTTCACTTACATTCATAAATAGGCACTTCATCCAAAAGATATTGAAAGGTACACACTGCAAGGTTGATGTTCATCTTGGGCCTGTCCCCCAGGACCTTGCTCCATTTCCTAGGAGTTACTTTCTAGAAAGTACTAACTTTCACTAGTTTTTGCGTATTGCCCCAAAGACAGTTTATGAATTTATGAAAAACCTGTGCATGTACACAGGATTCTTTTCATACAAGTGGTAGCAGTAACAGCAGACACAATGCCCCATACCTTGCTATCCTCACTCAGTATCTCTTGGAATAATTCCATGTCATTACATAGAAAGCTATCTAATTATTTTTAATGGTTATGATGGTTTATTATATGAATTCATCATAATTTACTTAACCATCCTGTATTCATTTAGGTGTAGGTTCATTTCAGTCTTTTGCTATTTGAAATAATGTTCCAGGCAATAGCCAATGCGATACATTTATAATGAAAATGAGATCAGGCTTCTGATTTGAAGATACCATTATAACACTAAAATTTTTCCTTTTATTTCCCCAGAAGTGTTTGTAAAGTAAAAAGGAGAATCAGAAATATAAACACAGAAACCATAAACATTTTCTTTGTAGCAATGTTATAAAAGAAAAACCCCACATGTGTCTATGAAGTTCATAGAAAAGAAATAAAAGTTAAATGAACTTATATATCAAACCCTGGCCTTACACAGAGCCCATTGATAAAAAGCTTGTTCGACTTGAAAGATTTATAATTAGAGATGTATGCTTCGGGCAATCAGAGGGTAGCTGGTTGCAGACCAACTCTCCCACTAACAACTAAAATGCTTGGGAATATGTCTTTTTAAATGTGCATTTGAAGATACTGAAGAATACAAAGGCAGTGAGGACTTGAGAAAACGGAATCGTGGAGAAAGGAAATTTACAAAAAGGCGAGCTTGTCATTAACTAAATACCTTTTCTGATCAAGGAATTTGATGATTCCAAACTGGTGGCTTAGAGACAGGCTGAGCAAGGGTTTCCTACATTCATATGAGACTCGGGGGGAGATCCCTGGAGGAGGTGTTCTAGAAAACACCCCAGGATTTCCACTGAGCGCCCTGAAGGACTCGTAGTGATACAGATAAACCAGAAAAGAGGCCATCCCTTACAAAGACTGAAGCCCAACTTCCAACTGATTCAATATCTCATCGAACTGAAATGATTCTATTGAAACAATTGTATCCTACCCTAACCACTTACCAGAGGCAAAAGAGATAACACCATCCAGGAGCATCTCTGAAATGTTTTTATATTCAATATAGGGATTTAGTCCAAACTGTTACATCAGGAAATAAAACCAGATGGTTTAAATCATGGGGGGTGGGGGTGGGGAGGGGATAACAGAAACACTGGTAATTCAATAATGGTTTGATCAGACATAGTCTTTAAAAATAAGTCACTGTCGTTGCTCCAGAAATGAGAGGACAAGATGGTCGATTGTATCAGAAAATTTTACACGTAAAACAAAAAATAAAACGGAAGACTGAGATTGAAAACAGATGTGCCTGGATCTACACCAGCATGGCTGCCATCCCATGTAATCTGCCATCAGAAGGCTAAGGCACTGAAAGACCAGTAGGAGCCCCACAATTTGAGCAATGCTAGCCTATACTAATTGGGTTAATTTATGTAACAAAAAAGCCCCACATGTGGCTAACAGTAATATATGTATATATTATACAGAGAGATATAGACACAGGTAGAGATAGAGAGGAAGTTTGTTAACTGGGAATAGGTCATATTAAAAGTGAAGCATTAAAAAAGAAGAGAGGGTGGAGTAAGAGACATAAGACAGGCAAGATATTTAATATGCATAATTATAATCTAGGAGAGAATGTAAAAAATAAATGGGACAGAAGCAAAATTTGAAGTGATGCTAGACAGAAACGCTCTACAATGGATGAAAGACATCAAACCACAGGTATAAGAAACACTATCCCAGCCCAAGGAGGAAATGAAAAAGAAGAAGCCCACCTAGGTTTATCACAGTAAAACTGCTGAAAAAATATAAACAAGAAAAATGTGTTGAAAATAACTAGTGGAAAAAGGAAACATCTCCTTTAATGAAGCAAAATAAGAATTAACACTTACTTCTCAATGAAAATAACTGACAAGGGAATAACACCTTCAAAGAGCTGAATGAGAATAACTGCTAAACTTGAATTCTTCCCAAAAAAAAAAATTCTTAAAAAAAAAAAAAAGACACGTCGGACAATAAAACACTGAGAGAATTCAGCAAAGCAACAGATATACAATAAATGGAATAACAAAATACCAAAGGAAAATGATCCCAGATTAATCATGGAAATGCAGAAAAGAATAATAAAAAGCAAACAGCAGGTCAATATGAGAGTGAATCAGAATAAATGTGATTGTATAAAAATAATAATTGTTCATAGGGGTTAATTAGTATATGAAATTAAAATATAACCATTCCAGGGTCTTTGCATTAACAGACAAGTGGTAAAAATACTAATTTATGTTCCATTTTAACAAGTCAGCACTTGAAGATGACATGACTGTGTCTAGGAAATTTGAAACTTTAAAGATAATTTGTAATGCTTAATAAATACATTTAACAAAATTGTTTTATGCAAAAATTAATTATGTTTCTTTAGGCAAGCAACAAAAAGCCAGAAGGATCATAGCATACTAATATTTATTCTGGACAAGAAGGCCTGGTTCGCACCAGTGACTGAAGTTGTGCCTATTCGTCACCGAACATTTCCAAGGCTGCAGAGTTCCCACCAGTGGCTCTCGAGGGCTCTTACAATGAAGTCTTCAGTGGCTCCAATGGCTTCAAGCACGCAGTCTCCATTGGCTGTGGGAAAGTCTAACTCCTGGTGCAACTCTGCGTGGTGTCTCCAGCCACAAGCCCCACCTGCCCTGCCCACCAGAATAAAAGTCTTCCAGTCCTTTCAAAAAGACACGTCCTCTCACCCCTCTGCTGCTTCCTGTGTAGCAGGGTTTCTCAACCTCCGCACTTTGGGGCCGAATTTGCTGTAGGGGCCGCACTGTGCGTTGTAGGATGTTAAGCAGCATCCCTAGCCTCTACCTACCACCTTTTTCTCCCCCCACGTTGTAACAACCGAAATGTGTACAGACATTGCCAAAAGTTCCTTGTGGGTGAAAAAACGCGGGTGGGGGGGGGCATGGAGCAGGCACCCATTACATGTCCCTGAGCAGCTGGGGCGCGTCCTTCAGAAGTACCCCTGCAGACACTTGGCCCAGAATCCACGCGGCTGTCAGAAGTCACAGCACTGGCCGCTTCTCCAAACACGCCCGCAGCCCCCGCGGACCCGGTGCTGCTCTGCACACGGGTGCACCGCACTGCTCCACAGAGAATGCTCCTGCCCCCATTTGCCTAACTTCGACTCATCCTTGAAATATCAGGTTTGACACCCTCGCGGCAGCCCCCGCGCCAGCGCCTCCGCCGTCTGCACACACACAGGTGATGGAGCAAGGTCGCACCGTGCGGCGCATACGGAGAGGCTGCGGGGGGCCGAGCAGAGCTGCAGCAGCAGCATTCCCGGTAGCAGGCGAGAGCCGTGCTCCACCGAGCGGGATCTTTAGGTTCCGGGACTGACCGGATCATGAGGGTACGGGGAATAGGAGGGAGCTGTACGAACGAGAGTAGACTGGGCTGGGAGAGGGCGGCGAGGAGGAAGAAGCGAGTTCGGTCTCTAAAGCGGGGGTCCGAGGAGCCCGGGGAACAGCCCGGTGGGGCTGCGCAACACAGGCGGGGGCCGCGGACGCGAGAACCGGGAGCGGTTGCGGGGCCTTCTTCCCGGCCCAGAGCGCTCGCTGCGCCCACAGAGTTCCCGAGTTCCTGCGGGCCCCCAGCCCCTCTCCCTCCTCGCCACCCCACCCCATCGCAAACCCCCCCCCCCCACAGGTTCCTCGGCCTTCAGGCTCACGCACAGACTGCTGCTGGAAGAAACCTAGTTCTTCAATGGGGTGGAGAGGCAGAGAAAAGTGGGGGAAGGAGGGGGACAGCGGCAGCTGTCCTCATACCCCTCTTCACTCACCAAGAAAGGACCTGCGGAGCCCGTCAATGAGGCACCTTAACCCGAACACCTGCTGCCATCTAGTGGCCGAGTCTCGTACCGAACACCTGCCGCCATCTAGTGGCCGACGCTTGTAACTGGTTGAATTGTTACCTGCTGTGAAGACCAAAGCGGGCCCGGCAGCCGGAGGGGAAGAGCCGGGGGTTAGGGCGGCAAGGAGAGGACATTTGCTGATCTTCTGGGGCCCAGGAACCACGCATTCAGCTTGGCCCCGCGCAGCTGAACTACATTCAGGCTGCCCATTGGCGGCCCCCCGTGTGCAGCATCCCCTCTTCAGGGAGACGTGCTTCTCAGAGCCACGTCCTGGCCCCCTTGATCCTCCTCGGACCCCCATCCCCTTTCTTTGCCTGATTAGAAGATCCCTCATGTCTGGTTAATGTCCCTTCTGACGTTTTTTTGTCCTGATTATTAGCAGTGTCATTACCAGCGCCTGGGTACAATGTTTCGTATTTGAAAATCCAACAAGCTCTTAATTAGAGAAGCAACAGGAAGAGATATTAAGCTGCATTAATGCCTCTGAAAACCCAGCACAGCTAAAAGAAAGATAATCGCATAGATAACAGCGCGTTGGAAATTATGGAACAGCTTCCGGTAAATAACTAAATGGACATTCCCAGAGAGAGTCAACTGTAGCTAGTTAATACCTGTAGCAAAGAGCAGCTCTTAATAATGTGCCTGCTTCTTCGCCCTGTGGGAGGCAAATAACAAGAGTTGGGATTTCCACTTCAGATGGTGATTCTGGTTCAATTTTAAGGGCCCCAGACCCTGCAATAATGAACCTCATAAAAGTTTGTCTTGGGCATAATCCCTTCATCATCAACTCTCAGAAGAGCCTAAAATGCTTTTTCTTTCCAAGGAATGGCACAAAATGACCTTAAGTCAGGTTATGAGCTAGACCCAGAAATAGATTATTTACAGAAAATGGCCACAGTTATTCCCTTCCCTGTGTTTATTCCTTGAGTCTGGGACACCTAGTTTTGTCTAATAAGATGCCATGGGTAACACTTGCCACTTCTGCGTCTGGGCCTCAGGAGGCCTTGTGTTCTTCAGCTCAATCCCTGGGAACCCTGGCGACGGCCAAGCAAACCAGCCCAGCCCAGCCCAGCCCAGCCCAGCCCAGCCCAGCCTGGAGCCGCAGACAAGCTGTTGGAGAAGGCACTGACACAGGAGGGCGAGGGCCCAGCCAAAACCAGAACTAGCTGGCTGATTCCAGCCCAAACCACCAGACTTCAGGCCCGTGCACGGAATGAGCAGAGGTGGTTGGTTGTCCCACTCTGCGTTTTGGGAGGACTTGTGGTACAGAGACAGCTCACTGATAGAACATTGTGGCCAACCCGCATCCTAGAAAACTGGCACTTCCTAACTGAACAGGAAATCATGATCCCCAAAAAGGGGGCACATTTTGAGGGACAGGCCAGATGGAATTGCGGAGGCTGGGCCATCTCATGTCGCCAGTCCCTCTTGCTGTCCCTTCAGAGCCCCCAACCCTTGCGTAAGGAACTGTTGGATCATCAGTACACTCTGGGTCAGCAGAGGTGAACTTTTAGTAAGCTGCTATTGCTGTTGCTGCCGTACCTACCTATTCCACATTTATTTCACACTTAATTTATTGTAACGGTTGTTTTTTCTCTAGATTTATTTCTACTTCAGTGTATACTATTGCCTACAATTGCACCAAGTATTTTTTAATGCCTCTTTCAGTATATTGCTCCCCTGCTCAAAACTCTTCCAAATCTCTCTATTCTCTCCTGCATTAAAAAAAAAGTCTCTAAAAACAAAAGTAGCAAAATAAACTTTTTAGTTAATAAATTGGACTTTATCAAAATTTTAAAGGTCTGTTCTTCTAAAGGTACTACTAAGAAAATAAAGAGAAGCCACAGCAGAGAAACCCAGCAATGGCAGACACATGCCTCATCCTAGTATGCAGCATCCGTGGTCCTCTAGAGGGACCCCTGCTGTGCATCAGGACAGGACATGACATCCTTCACTGCTTTAAAGGTTATTTGGAAAGCCTAGAGGGTGTTCCGAGATTTCACATATGGGCTTTGGAGTGCTTGAAAACGTTTGGTGGCCAATGCCATGGTTTAAGATGACCGTCAATGTCAAAGAACTCAATGGGCATGAAATCTGAGTCTAGTTCTTTACTAGAACTGTCGGGAGAAAGGTTGAACTGAGCCACCTGTCCCCATGGGTCTGTTTTTGGAAAATTGTAGGGAAAAATAAACTGTGACATTAACTGAATTCATCTAATTTTCTATTACTTATTCTCTTTGTCTTTGTCTCTTTACTAGAATGTGAGTGCCAGTGATAACAGGATTTGTCATATTTGCTGCTGTGTGCCCAAGGCCTGGAAGGGTGCCGGACCATAGAAGGCACTTGTCAATCTGCGTTTATAGAATGGGTGAGTATCTCTAAGGAGTTCAAATCTAACTGATCTCCAAGGCACGATTTTCCTGAGTCTGAAACTAGACACCATCTTTCCCGAGCCTCTTTGATAGTATGTGTTTTTGTCTGGATTCCCTAGAAGTAGAGCCTAAAAAGAAAACTCTGGAGCAAGCAACCTACCGAGGGAGAGCCCTTGGCAGAAACTGGGGGGTGGGGGATGGGGATGAGGGAAGCAGGGAAGAGGCAGAGGAGGGAGTGAGGAGGTGTCTTTTCAGCAGAACCAGCCTTCTCCCGACTATGGCTTGTACGTTGCAGCACAGAAATTGTCCCTTCCAGAGGCAAGGGGGCTGGCCAGTCAGTTGCTGGCCCTGGGCCACACTGGATGGGAAGTGTGGAGGGGCAATTGTCAGGACAAGGGGGTAGGTTCACGCCATCAGCAGCCCACACCTGCAGCAGCTGGACCAGTGAAGGAGCCGTGAGCGTCACCAACAGCGTCTGCTAGAACACACCTCCCACTTTGCCTTCTTTGAGCTGTTTATTATGTTCCCTACAATCAACGCACTCCTTGAGATCAAAGACCCTTAACTCTTTCACCTTCCCGTCTCCCAGAGCAAACACTGGCATGAAAATCCGAGGAGGGAACGAATGGATGGATGAGTGCACTGGTGTCACAGTGAAGTGTAAAAGTGCCCAGACACATATTCACTGCTCGAAGGCCACCCAACACGTGTTTCTTACATTTATGTGGGCTCCGGAAAAAATTTGGTCAGTGCGGATGAAAGGTGCGGCCGGCCTAGGTTTAGTGACGGAGACTAACTTCACGGGGTGGTTTGGTATTGCCCCACCCCCCAGTGATCCACCCTTCCAACAAGCTGATGGTAAATTCCTAACCGGGCAGGCCAGGTGGGCAGTTGCCTCAGGCCTATAACTTCTTTAGAAAAAGGCTTTTAAGCCAGCCCTGTCCATTGTCCTTGTGCCTCTCTTGTGACACACCTTTGAAGCACCAGAAGTAATTCTCTTTCCAGACCCCTCAAGATGGAACCACCCTCCAGCAAGCACATAATCTTGTTAATTATCCCAGAATCTAATCCTCATTTGGTTTCCCCCGCCTTTACCTCATCTTCCTTATTTCCCCCTTAATTCCAAGCGTATAAAAAATACCGCAAAAGGGTCATTCTCAGGAGCATTGGTGATCTCGCTCCAGGGTATGTTGTCGGTTGGGCTCAAATAAAATGTTATAAAAATTGTCTACAGGTTTGGATGCTTTTACGTCAAAATCAGGGTGGGTGGATGGGGAAGTGAGTGTGTTTTGGGTCTACAGGAAATGCAAAGGGTTAAATCAACTGTGAGATCCGATCTAGGCCACATTCTTTCCACAAACAATTTAAGGTATAAGTTCTTCCTCCTGGGGTTAATTATAGCAAATATTTTTGCTTGCTCTCGCAGGTCATTATCTCCTGTGTGGGGCAGCAGGTAGAAACCAAGAGCTCTCACGATTTCTGGAGTGGAGTGTGGTGCGGCCCTTGCTGGTACCCGAGTGACCAGCAGAGGGCAGTGCAGACCTGTGCACTGGCTTTCCTCCCAAAGAAGTCAAGATTCAGAACTTGCCGAGACACATTTTGACTGGGGAGAGAATGTGCTCTCAAATCCGGAGACTGTTTATATTTTCTGCTGCCTCATCAGCTTGCCATTCAGGTTAAATGTCTGCTTGTGTCATGACCTGCTTGAAGTATTTCTCTGCTTGTGATGCAAATGAATGAGGAGGTGGGCTTCTAGGCTGTTAGCAGAGCCCAGGAGACCTACCTTCCTTGCAGGGGGCCTGCCCTGGGGCCCTGGTGTCGCTGGGAGGCATGGAGGGCTCCGACCTGTCCTCAGAACTCAGTGTGTGTGTTTTCATCCAGGCGTGGGGCTCCAGCCAGCCTGGGGCTCCGGTCGAAGCCGAGGATACGGACCTCCTGGGGCCAGGGCTGCCTCTGGCATTTTGATGGCCTGAGTGAGTCCTATAAGACACAGTTTCCTTAAAGTTGCCCGAAGATATTATTCATTCCATCTTCAGCCTCGTCCCTTCTGCTGTACCCCTTTCTCTCGAGTGAAGGGACTCCTTTGCAGAAAAACAGTTTTTGTCCTTAACTCATGATTTTAGTCCCAGGCATCAAAGCACATAGAACTTACTCAGTGTGCCATGAATCATTCTCGTGTGGTGCACAAAACTCAGGGTGGCCTCTGTACAGAATTTTAGAAGAAAACATCTAAGGCTCATGGAAGGCATTCCAGGAGAAAGTGAGGAAGTCTTGGCTAATACTTCATTCTCAGTTTCTAATGTTGTTTCTGCCCTCTTTTCTTATCCTTTTTGCTCACTAATACTCGGGCTCAAGAGTGAATTCTCATGGAAAAGTTTACTTACCAGACCCCCCCACCAGCTACAGCAGATGCCTCTACCAACCAGGGCACTACATGTTGCAAGAGGCTGAAAACTTAACACCATGCCAGGTAGTGTTACAACTGACCATGAGCATTCTGGGGGTCCAGGTGAAGGGAAGGCTAAGTTAGAGACGCTCTCAGCTTGGGGTACAAATATGTATTGTACTATTGCTTCAGTATACAGTTCCAGTATTGCTCTCTGTCCAGGAATACTCCTGTATGTCACTGAGCATTGCGTACAAAGGCGGAGGGCCAGAGATCACATTATAATACAAAAATGTCCTAGTGCCAGAGCTGTGGTGGAGAAACAAAGTTCGACATGTATGGGGACAGGCAAAAGGTGTCCTAGAGTAATTAATACAAACATTATGGTATTTTTCTGTATTTTATAATGCATACAATGGTTGTCATTCTAAAAAAAAAAAGCCCTCATTATTATACCAATTTTGAATGTCAATGTTTGCATTTTCATTAAAGAGGACATCCCCCCCCAAAATTATATGAGTTTCAGGACCCACAAAACCTAGATGTGCCTTAGTGTGCATCAGATGCAGGAGCCAGACCAAGATCCCGTGCCCCAGCAGGTGCAGTGTCTTGGAACTGTCTGTGGTGCTGGAAACTAAGTTCACCTGCCTCTCTCCATGGTACTTGCTGCATAAGCACGTCTAGGCCAATCAGTCGTGCTGGGAGATGAAGCGTTGGGATTACCAGCTGAGGTCAAGGTTAATGCAAAGGAATGGGTGCCTTGCCCATGCAGTGACTGTCTAAAGGGAAGAGGGTGAAGAGAAAACCACAGATGACTCCCAAATGTCAGGGAAACCCAAAAGACAGGGGCACCAAGGGAGTATCAGCTCAAGAAAAACATTGACTGCCAAGCCATGCCTGAGTCTAGACCAAGGGTAGGGAAGAGGCAGCGGGTGAGAAGGGGAAGTGGTGAGAAGGGGAAGTAGCAAGAACGGCACAGACTGGGGGTGCCAGCTTTCTGAAGGGAGAGAATGACTGAGGGGGTGGCTGAGAGGGAGCCCCAGGGGCCAGAATGAAGACCCTGCCCCACTGAGTTAGTGGAGGACTGACTGGGGCTCAGGCTTTGCTCCCACATCCCCATGGATGTGGGTCAGAATCAATGTAAATGATGGTATTGTACCACTCTTCTGGTGTCCATGAGGATGTGTGGCTGACTATCAGAATCTTGTTTTGGTTTACTTGTTTCTGCTTTGAGATGCGTGCTCAGTTTCTTTGGAAGTTGGGGTTGTTTGGACAGTGAGAGAAGGTCAGTGTCTGGCCCCCGTGAGTGAATTTCTTCCAGCTTCACTAGCCGAGGCGGGGCCCCTGAGGGCTGTGGGCGCTGCTGTGGGAGCTGAGATCTAGCAGGCAGTGGAATCCAAGGAGTCGACTCCCATGAGAAACACGAGAAATGCAAGGACCACACCAGGGCCAGGGAGGGTCAGGGCTGATACATGCTTTTCACTGAAACACAGTGGCCGTGCCGAGAGGAGGACCACAGGTAAGAGGTGGCTGTCATCGCTTCCGCACCACAAATCCGTCACCAACCCCACCTCCTCCAAACAATCTAAGTCCAAGCGGCATGTCAGCTCAGCCAGCGAAACTTCTAACTTAACTGCCCTCTGTCGTGCATGGAAATGTTCCCCCACCCCCAAAGACACACGGGGGTCCTGACTCCAGGTGCCTGTCAGTGTGATCTCCTTTGGAAATCAGGTCTTTGCAGATGCAATTGATTAATATGAGGTCACACTGGATTAGCGTGGGTCCTAAATCCAATATGGCCGGCGTCCTCAGGAGAAGAGTAGAAGACAGGGAGGCACAGGCAGACATCGAGGGGGAATGTCAAGTGGTGACTAAGAAGACTGGGGTGGTGCATCCACAAGCCAAGGAATGCCAAGAATTGCCAGCAACACCAGAAGCCAAGAGAAGGGCACAGAACAGATTCCCCCGAAAGGCCTTCGGAGAGCATTGGCCTGCCAACACCTTACCTTTACACTTTCGGCCTCCAGAGCTGTGACAGGATGCATTTCTGTGGTGTTAGCCCAACCAGCTTATGGCAATTTATCATGGCAACCCTCGGAAAGTGGTCCGCCCTTCCTCGGACATGTTCATTTATCTCATAGCATGATGCATTCACTCTCGCTAGTACCTCTCCACAGAATGCCCTTCCTCGAGGAGTTTGCAGGCATCCCCAGAGGCTGGGCCAATGAGGCTGGGGGTGCAGAATGCTCAGAGGCTTAAATGCCTGCATCTGGGATGGAACTTTCCTGGCTGCCCTATCTCAGCTAACCCACCCCACTCTCAACTCATCAGCTGCTTTATCTCCTTCACAACACTCCCCTCTACCTGAAATTGCCTCACTCCTTTCCTTCTGTACTTAGAAGGTAACTGCTGAGAGTAAGGCCCTTATCTCTGATAGGGGCTCACCAGTGACAGGACAACCCCCAGCACAGAGCAGGTACGCGGGCAAGAGTTCATAACCGAAGGTCAGACGCTCAGCAAGTGTCTGTTGAGTGAATAATGAAAGGCACATTCCTTTTTGCTACCACCTCCTTCTAATAAGATGGACACCCCTAAGCCTCTCCTTTATAGGAATTTAGTTAACAACTATTTCAGAGACCAAGGAAAACATCTTTACATTGGCCTTTACAAAGCTGCATCCTGAGAGTTACACGGTCCACCTGCAGCAGGTATGGGCTGTTGATGGAGGACACCTGCCCCCGTGTCCTTCCACTCATCAAATCATAATCTTTGCCTCTAGGATAGCAGGGGGAGGGGGAGGGGGAGGGGCTTGGGGAAGCATGGTTAGCCAGTTTCGTTCAGACCACAAGAACGCTGCAATGGGCATCCAGCAGGGGGCGATCTAACAAAGTTGGAAAACAAGCATCTAAATTGAGTTCACTTGAGGGCAACTGACAGCAATTACAAGACCAAAAAAAAAAGTGAATTACATCATTACTCTGATAATCCTCCAAATTAAAAAGAGATTAAATAATGTAGAAGCCATCAGGGAGCAGAGGCTCCTGGGAGTCGCAGTCATGAGAGAGCAGGAACAAAGGAAACTGGAAGGGATGTGAACACGCCCTCACCCCCACCCCGGGGTAGCTCCCCAGGGGTGGGATAAGCTGTCCCCTCGGTTCTCACTGAGGACTCTCCAGAATGGTTCAAGTTGGAGACTGCGCCCCCTGGTTTGTTCCCGATGTGGTGGCGTGGGACATCCAAGAGGTCACGTAGCCTCTGGGGCTTCACAGTTGTGATGAGCCCAGGGACCACTGGCTAAACCCCTAAAGGTCTGGGGGTCTGAGGCTATGGCACAAGGTGCTGTTTGCCGGCCAGAATCCATTCTTTCCTTCTGGTGTCAGCAGGGGTGCCCACTGGCCAATAAGCAGGTATGAAGCTTCTTGGAAAAGAAAATGACTGGACTCGAGAGAGAAATTGTTTTCTGCCTTCTCTCACTTTCCCCTGAGCCTGCATCTGAAGCCAGCCTCCCAGCAGGGAACACCCCATGAGACACCTGGGTGCATTTGGCTGCAGGGCTGCCATGCTATCTGCCTATGGACTTGCCTTCTTCAGGGTGGCCACCCGATCACTGGAGGGAGCTGGCTCTGTGCTCACTCAGGCCTGCAGTGGCGGGCCTTTATTATTTCAGTTCTGTGCAGGACAATCACTAAATGGAGAACATTTCCAGACATCAGAGCCCGGCCTCCCCAAGGGAGAATCCAGAGCAGCCAAACGTCCAGCTGCCCTTGCAGGAGGGCACAGCGACCCAACTCACGTGAGACTTCAATTCAGAACTGAGCACCTTGAGGAGAGGCTCCGTGGGGAGTCTGACTGGCTGGTGAGAATGGTGTAGAGCTACCTGCTTTCAGAACTGTGAGTCTGGGTCCCGGGCACAGAAGAAACACCACGGGGCCAGCAGCAGTCAACAGCCTCGCCATCCGCCCCCTGGCAGGACATGGCTTCAACACCTTCCCTGCCTTCTCCAGCCTCACAAGAGTTCTCCGAGCTGCCCAGCCGCATCTCTTCCCTAA
Source organism: Macrotus californicus (assembly GCA_007922815.1). Classification (NCBI taxonomy): domain Eukaryota; kingdom Metazoa; phylum Chordata; class Mammalia; order Chiroptera; family Phyllostomidae; genus Macrotus; species Macrotus californicus. Next base: position 63,802 of record VMDR010000719.1, read on the forward strand.
GCTCCTCTTCTGACTTAGCAGTGAATACTCTCTTGTGTGGCTAGCAACTGAAAGTTCAGACTGACAGGAGAATGGGCATGGGGGTCGCGACAATCGATAGAGCCTCAAGAAAGTGGGGGTTACCTGGAACTGGTTATCTAGTCTGGCAGGGGCTGGTGGCTCTGGACACCTGGGAGCATTAGGGGGTGGGACTCTGGCAGCCAGCTGGTGATGCACCCGTGGCAACCTGGAATAAAAGGCTCATCATAGGCACACTTTGGGGGTGTCTGGTGGCCACTCTCATCAAACAATACAGAGCTTGTGGGACAACAAAGACTATGGGGTGAGCTGCTTCCGTTTCTAGGAACCCAAGACATCCACGTGACCTTGGTCCCACTCCCATTGCATGGGCCTCACAGGTCCCCTGGAGGCCAGGACTTCACTTTTCCAAGTTCACTCTCAGCTCACTTGGGCCCATTCTCAGGACTCTGCTTTGGAATCTAAAGGGCCGCAGGATCCAGGACATCAGATTTCTGTCCTTTCCACCTCCTCTCCTCCCTGCCCTCCACTCTGCCAAGTGACAGCCACCAGGAAAAATGATAAGACATTTATTGAGTCATCTACAGCAGTGTGACATCCGTAAAGTCCCAAACAAGGTTGTGCGCACAGCATTAATGGTGGCAGCGGGAGCGGGAGGTCTGTGTAGCTGGTCTTGGCTGTGGGGGAGGAAACCCAGGCTGCCCCGAGGGACCCAGGGGGCCACGTCTGGAACACCAGGGCTTGCCCCAGCCCAGCCCTCACGGAGGCAAAGCTACGGAAGATGGACACAGGACAGGACACACAGGGCTAAGCACAGACACGTCCCAGGACTCAAGTTCAAGGAAAGGAGAACTGGGCACTCAGCCCGCTGGAGGGACATCTCGAATCTTGAAAGGGTTTCCATGGAGGTGACAGGGACATGCTGGCGTTACCCACACAGAAGCCTCCTTATCCTAACTGTGAGAATGAACTGAGTCAGAGGATGGAGACAAGCCTGGAACCCTGTGTCTATGAGAGGCTTGGCCTCCACCTTCCCGCCAGTGCTGGTGGTTTCTACAAATGGGACAAAGCTTAACCCAGAGGGCTCCAAGCAGTTGGCAAACAGCACAGGGTACCCTGTGGGGGTCTTCATCCCAATCACCAGCCCACACCTGTGTGGTGACCAAAGCCCATTCACTCACAAGGCATCTCACTTCAACCCCATCCCTGTCCTGTGGGACTGAATGCAAATCAGGTCCTCCCATTTGTCAGATTAGGAAGCAGAGTCCCAGTGAGGTTCAGCCCTGGCACACAGAGCAAGGGCTGAGGCCCAGGGCAACGGGCAGGTCCCCCCATCACGGTGGCTCCGCCACCTCTCCTGTCCTCCAGAGCGCTAACAACCTCTGTAGCCAGAGCCCCCCATGAGCTGCACAAGGCTGACTGTGTTCACAGAAGTTTTCCTGAGGGTCTTGCTCGGGCTCACGTGCAGGGCTGGACCTCATATTTGCCAAGCGCACTGGGTCCCAGCGTGGGAGCAAGCACCAGGCTAGGCCCACCGGTATTTCATCATCAGCCCAGTTTGGAGGTTTGACCCGCAGATCTCCGTGGTTCCTCCCCACTCTAGTACTTGGAGTCTCCCCAAAGATACATGGGGAAGGAGTCAAGGTCAAACCGGCCAGTCGAAAAACTGGGAGAAACCCAAGTCCTCTGCTCCCCACTCAGAGGCCTTCCAGAGGTTTCCGTGGTCACTGGGCTCAAGTAGGAGTTTACGGCGACAAAGCACTCACTGCTTTCACTCTGGAGTGGCCTTGAGGGGGTCAAGGGTACTACCAGAATAACAAAGAAAGCCTCTTCTGCTTTCCTTGCAAAGGGAAAGGGTCAGAAGGAGGAGAGTCAGCACTCTTGGTGGGTGACGCTGGACTCAGGTGTAGGACAAGCCTTGGGCCTGGCTCCAGCTCCCTGGGCTTAGTCCCCAGAGTCGCCAGTACAGGGAGAGGAGGGGACTGGGGAAGAAATCAGGGCAGGCCCCCAGGTGTGTCAAAGAGGGTCACTGAGACAGAGAATGTGGCCTGGCCTCAGACATGGGAACAGTCATGAAGTCCGCAGTGCTGGGACCACCAGGGCCACTGAACCCCCCCAAACCTCACACTGTGACCCCTCCCAGGCTACCTGACAGCCTCAGCATCCCTGACTTGGAGTCCCATCTCCCCCAGGGCTGGGGACATTCTCAATGCTGCCATGCTGGGGTGCCCGTGACAGAGGAGGAGAGGCTTCCTCCGCCCACGGAGAATTCAGCCTCCCCTGGGTGTGCTCAGTCCTGTGGAGTCACATAGAAGTGTAACCCCCTTCATTGTAGTGACCTTCTGGAGACATGCAGTCAGGCCCTCTGCTCCTCCTCGGCCTACCCCTTCCTGGGGCTCTCAGCCTCTCCTCACTGGGTGTGCTTTCTCATCCTTTCGTGACCGGGTGAAGACCACGTCCTTTCCCGGGGCCCATTCCCCAATAGATGACTGGCATTTAGACAGAGCCCCTGGGCTGCCCTGGGCCGCACAGATCATCCAGTCTCACTGCCCACTTCCCAGGCCTGGAAACAAGGGATCAGAGAGGGAAGGGTTTCACCCAGACTTCAGGCTGGCCTCCCACTGCCTGTGCCTCTGAAGGGCAGCTGCCTGACCTGGAACACAGAGCACAGCAGGTGCAGCTGCTCACAAGCCTGGCAGGAGTTAGTTTGGAGAGAAAAGCAAACCAATAAACCAATGGGAACCTGGAGCCTCCACGGGGACCGGGACCCAGGGCTCAGGCGGTGGCATGTGGAGTTCAGTGATTTTCATTTCTGCTGTTACGTGATGATCTCTGCATAAGAGTCCAAGCCTCTTCTTCCACAGTGCAGCAGACCCACTGAGGGCAGCAAGGATGAGGGAATAAGGCCCATAGTCGGGGCTGCTCTCGGAATTTGGAAGTGACCACTGCTCACCCAGTCATGGCACCTTGGGGCCCTAGCCAGGGATGGCTACACACCATGCCAAGGCACCTGCCCAATGGTCCCAGGCCCGACCTTTCCCTCTGGCCCACCAGCTTCCACTGTGGTGTCCAAACGAAAGAGACGGACGTTCCATTTCTAAGAATAAACAATGCCCTACACATATGTAAACACACACATCAAAACCCTGGGCAATACACACAGTAACACACGCCCTCTCCCTGCCTCAGATTTGAACTGGAAAATGGCTGACATGCAGAGCCCGGAGAAGCATCCGAAGGCCCCTCCCTCACCAGTGGGGAAACTGGGGCCCAGACAAGGAGCGCCCTGTCTGCAGTCTCCTGGTCTGAACCTGACAGGGGCAGATCCTCTGTCTCTGGATCCCAGCCTGTGGCCCCTGCCAAGCAGTCCAGGCCCCTCCATGGGGCCCAAAGTGCAAGGTGACCAGCGGACACTCACTCAAGTGGCGCACAGGTCTCACGAGGCCTGGTGCCAGATGGAAGGCCCGCTGCACGCCACCTGGCCAGCCTCAGCTGAAGATTGCCCAGGCCATGGCCGGCAGCTCCCTTTCTCCTCTAGCCTTGCCAAAGACCCAGGGTTCACAGTTCTCTAAACAGAGCAGCGAAGCCCTTCCCCAGTCGCCCTGGAGGCCTCTCCAGAAATGAGCAGCCCCACCAGCCCCAGCTCCCTTCTCTTTCTAAATCCAGGCAAAGCAACATTCCCCTCCCCAACATGATCACAAGACAAGTTCACAGACACACTCGGACAGGAACGCCAAAAGCTGACGGCACAAAGCCAGCCCCCCACACGGGCATGGCCCTCCAGCACTTTCTTCCACCTCCCAGAACTGAGTTCTGGCCCATTTTATTCTCAGGCTGGCTGTGGGAAGCCCCGCTCTTCTGCTCATAGGCCTGGTGGGCGTGACTTCCCCTCAACATCTGGGATGCCTCCTCGTCCTTCCGTGGTGAGTCCAAGAGCACACAGAGGGTGGTCTTTGCAAAGGTCTCAGGTGGGTTTCAGTAGCTGAGTCCAAGCCCAAGGAGCAGACAGCTGGGGCTCCTCATTGTCCATGGGGGTGGCGCTGGGGGTGGGGAGGGGCCCTGGACCCTGGACTGTGGCCCATGGAGGTGTAAGGATCACTGACATCACTGGAAGGTGTCTTGTTCATCCCAGGCATGGCTTTGACTTAAAAGGGAAGAGAGGGTGGGAGGGCTTAGGGATTCTACAGGGGTAGGTGTGGCTGGGGAGCAGTTTCTGAGACGTCCACCTCTCGCCTTCTACAACTGATGCCTGGGGCAGGAGGGGCAAAAGAACAGCTACCACATGAACTCTGCCCCTGTGAGCCAGGGGACAATAATAGAGGTGGTGGTCTTCTTCCGAAGGTCCTTCTACGTCCTTCCCGATCATATCCACATTTCCGGCTCTCAGCAATTTTCCTCCAGCCAAATGAAAAGCACCAGAACTTTCCCTGACCTTCAGCTCCCACACCCAACCTGCAGCCTCCGAGGGGAAGAACCCCGAAGCTGCCCCACTGGCCTGACGCCCAGGAGCTAGGCACCCGGACACCATGGCACCGGGCGAGCATGGGAGACCTTCACGGCTGGTCTGCACTAAAGGACGCTCTGGCCACCCACGCGGCACCTTTGGCTAGCCCCCAAGACTAAGCCAGGCCTGGGAAGGGCCCCAGAGGGGTTAGCAGACTCAAGGAGTCCACATGGAGAGTCAGACAGCCAAGAGGCTGTCAGGCAGGCCCCACCCAAATCCCCACAGCAAGGTCTTCAGCCTCACCACAGGTCAGGCAGTCACTGAGGCTGGTGGTGACGGGGTGGAGGGGGAGGGGCTGGGACCAGCTTAAGGTGAAAGGGACACTGGACAAAGGGATCAGGATGGGACAACTTTTCCAGATTTGAGGAGTATTTACATGTCTGGGGTCAGGGCCCAGGGGCCCATGGTGGGTGGGGCCAGCGCCCAAATGGGAAGAGGGGGGAAATACCCATCTGCACCTGCACCCTTCTCCCCCCTCAGGGAGCCCAGCTTCCAGCCCAGGGCCTGCCCAAGGGAGAAAAGAGGCACAACATGCGTGGCCGGTGCCCACCTGCAGCCCCAGCCTGTGAGTGGAGGCAAGGAGGGCGGAGGGGGGTTCAAGTGGCCAGGTTGTCGGCCGGGAGGCCGGACATGCGGATCTGGGAGCTGCTCTTGCTCAGGATGGAGAGCTGGGTGCCCCCATTCACCCCGCTGCTGGCCAGGGACGGGTGCCGGTGCTTGAAGTCCACGGCAAAGTAGCGATTCACCTTCCAGCTCCGCCACTTACGCTTGATCTCCGCCTGCACCTGCAGGGAGCAACATGGGTAGTCACCTCCAGGGGTGGGGACATCCTGTCTGACTTCATTCACCTGTCTCCCTGACACCTCCAGCAGCACCCCAGGTCCCCAGTGGGAAAGGAACACCTCTGAGTAACTGACCACAGCCCCTTGTCCATGTTACTGTCTGAGCCAGGCCCGCTGATGGCTTCCTGGGGCCCTGGATTCTTGTGTACACAGTTGGAGACTAGCCCATAGGGCCTTCAGGGAAGCTTTTAAGAGCTGGCCCCAGGGGCAGACAGATCAGGGCAAGGAGCGCTGCTCTCGCTGGCCATCGGAGGCGGGCTGCCCACAAGGCTCACCTGGAGAGCTTTCAAAAGGCAGACGCTCAGGCCAGTCCTGCCACATGCACATCAGGATCTCGGGGAGGCAGGTCTGCATGTTTTTAAGGCTTCCCAGAGACGCCAGTATGCAGTCAGGGTTGAGAACCACCAAATAGCACACCCCTCTAGGGAGCACACCCCCACTTGCTTTTAGCATTGTGTGTGCAGGACACACCCCGTTTCAGCCTCTGCATGCCCCTCAGCCCAGCACCCGTGTTTGGTGCATGACCTGGACAACCGGAAATGGTCCCGGCACCGACCCCCTAGTTCCGGCTCCCCCATGCAAAGCAGGGCCTGGACAAGCCTCCGCACTCCCACTGCTTGCTCCCACCTGCCTCTCCTTGTCTATCCTCATCTGACCTTTCTGTGGGGTGTCTTAGCGATCTTGGAGCCCAGTCTTCTTATTTCTTACATGCAATAGTGGACAAGCCTGCCAAGGTCCAGGGCCACGACTCCTGTCCATGGCCCAAAGCCATCCCACCCACCCAGCCCCATCTCAGCACCTCAGTGCTGGGCTCTGCTCAAAAGCAGCACCCCAACAGGTTAGATCTGAGACAGCATTACTAGGAGGTTCCAGGCCTCTCCCCACGGTCCCTGCTGAGTCCCCACTGTCCCCTCTCTATAGAGGATGGGTTTGCAGGCAAGCTGCCTGCCAGGAGCAGCGCTGAACTTTGGTCAGCTCTGCCAGTTGCGGCCTCTGAGCCATGGGCCTCGTTTCCCACGCCACACTCTTCCCCACTTTCATTTCTTCGTTACTGGGGTACATCCTATTGCGAGAGCCCTCCCAGGTGGGTCTGCTCTCCACGGCTGATGCCTTTGGGGGTGGGGCGAGGAAGGGCCCTCCTGGAGAGGCCGGGCCTTGGCTGTGCAGCAGACAGAGCGGGAGAGGTTCTGGCACAGGGTGGAGGCTGTTGGGAGGCCTGGCACCATGCCACCCCCCTTCCTTGCAGGGTTTGGGAGTCTGGCAGAGCCCTGGGCTGGACGATAAGCCCTGTGTGGCCAGTAAGCTGCACCCTTAAGTGCTCCCCAGGAGCCCCACCTCCACAGAAGCCAGAGGGCCAGAATCTTACCTCCCCATTCAGAAAGCAGTAGAGAACAGCCACCACAAAGCCCTGGCGAGAGAGAAAAAAAACATCTGAGCATGTGAGCAAGGGCCTTCCACACTGGGTGTCGGGCAGCTGGCCGGAGTGAAAAGTGACACCAGGAAGCAGAAAAATATAATCACTTGAATTGGGAGGCACTGGCCGCCCAGGAATCTGGGGCAAAATGGGACAAGTTCTGCTTGAGAGCCATGGAGCCAGTGGTTGAGGAGAGTCCCCTCCCACTGACACACCTGACTAAGGGGCTTGCATTTCCTGGGTCAAATCCTTCCCATTCCCAAAGGCCAGCTCTATCTGTCTTCCTACAAGAGGCCTCCCCTGAATGACCCAGAACGTTCTCTGGCTCCCAACACTCCTGCAGGCCTCCTGGGGGCACACCCCTCCAGGACAACAGGGACCTGTGTTGTCCCCACCCTCGCCCTAGGCCAGGCACTCGGCATACCCCAAGCCACGGAAGTAAGTGCTCAACACAGAGTAGGCATTCAGCTACCCTACTACGTTCTTCACACATGTTCTTTGCATTCAGATTCCTAGTGCTGAGACAGGAACCTAGGCTCTGATTCCCAGGCCAGGGCTTTGTCTTTATAACTTGCAGCCTCACTAGATTAAGAATTAAAATTGGGGGAGGGAAGAGACTCAAGTCAGATACAGAGAGGAACTTCCTGGCTGTCAAGGTCAAATACATGTTGAAACAGTTGGGCAGGGGACAGCTGCTGTCTCCTGGGGACACTCAAGGGAGCCAGCCCTGCCTGCACAACCCCCTCATGCTCCCAAATGGTTGTTTTCTCACTATGGACTGTCGCACCAACTCTCTGTAGGCTCATTTGTTTACAACCCTCCTACATTCACGCATGGGGTCCCTAGTCCCCCACTCTCTCCCTCCACGGGTCATTTATGTGTATGTCCTCATGCTCATCCACCAGTTGCGATCGCTCAGCACTGTGGCCAGGTCCTGGACTGGGGGCCCTTACTTGGGCAAGACAGACCTCCAGTGCTCTTGGGGTGCATGATCAAGAGACTGGAGTTGGGACATGGGCACAGAGATCCCTAGACGGCACTCTGCCTACACCCAGAGCTGCTGCTGAGGCATGGGGGCGACCATCCGGATCGCCAAGAGAGGTCTGGATTGGGACGCCCCGGCACCGTGACTGGAAGACAGCAGTGTGTCTGCTCACAGAAGCCCAGAGTGTAGGCAGAAGAATGGGCTCTCCCAGCTCCTTTCCAGTCCAGAACTCTGATTTCAGAGATGGAAACACAGAGGCCCAGTTTAGGTCAAAGAAGTTTCCAGAACCCCCCAGCAGGTGAGGGCCAGGGCCCTGGACCCCCGTGAGTCCTGCCTCCACCACGTACCTGGAAGGAGCCCAGCCCCAGCTCAAACACCAGCCTCTCCCTCTTGCTGACGTTCTCAGGGGAGAAGGCGAATACCGTGTAGTGGATCCCAAACAGCGGGATGAGCAGCAGTGTGGACCGGGCCAGCCGTCTGTCGGAAGAGAGCGAGACATGTGCTCCAGGGACCACCTGTGCTTGGGCCGGGGCCACGGAGGGCAGAGAACCCCAATCCCCACCCTTTCCTCTCCCTCAGAGGTGGAACCCCGTCCATGGATACCCTCCGGGTTCTCTATAAGTTTGTGGGGCCCAGGAGGGATGGTGGCCAACACAGAGGGCTCCAGAGCTCTGTGGGAGGTTCTGGGGGGACATCCCTCAGTCTACAGGGCCCCTGTCCCTCTAGGCCATGTCAGTATCCTGCAGACCCACTAAGCATGCATATGTAAGGATGTGATTGACAGACACCCCCAGTGGGAAAGTGATGTCACGGCAAAATGCAGGGAGGAGATTCAGAGGCTCGAATGACCGCGTGATGGGTCCTGAGCAAAGCTGGACCTGTCCTACTCCCAAAGGAAGCTCCGTGGGCCTGAAACAGGTAGCCCCAAGAGGCCACAGAGATCATCATGTTTCTGAGTCTGGGGCTAGCCAGGGACACTCCTGGAGAGTGACAGGGCAATGCTGACAACAAGGAGGTGGGGTGAGGGCATGGTGAGTGGACCACAGAAGGAGAGGCTTGGGCAGGATCCTAGGAAAGGCTTAGTTACTGTGAGCATGGATGATTCCCATCCGAGCAGGAGGAACCTGAGGCAAAGTGAGAGAAGGCAGTCTGCACAGGGATGGAGTGGGCAGGAAAGAAAGGGCTGAAAAGACCTCTTTCTCTCAAAGCCAGCTCTTCTGCGGGTCCTTTGCCTGTCTCTGGCTCCTTGACCCAATGGGAGGGGCTCTGTTCTGAGGGGCAGGGCCAAGGAGTCACATAAGACATCAAAAGTATGCAGTGCATGCCCTTGTGGGTCCTGCTCTATGAAGGGGTCTCCCAGAGGGTCCCCAAGCATGGGACCCCATCTCTACCCAACCCAGCACATTGACTCCCCCTGAATCTCTTCAAAGAGGAGACCTGCCTGGGAGGTGCTGTCTGCCCCTTGCACTCTCTGGGTGGGAGGTTCAGCTTCCCAGTCTCCCTGCACCCTTGGCTCACGGGTGGGTGTGAGGGCTGCCATTTGATCTGGGGTGGTTACATCATGTGCCCCTCCCTTTTCCCCATCCAGGTTTTTCTGGGGGAGAATGCTCTGTTGGATTCAGATCTCAGAAGCAAATCCATGTAGTCGGAGTGAGGACCTTGGCTTCTCAGAGGGAAGGGGCAGAAAGAGAAGGAGGTGTAGGAGACACAAAGAAAAGGGAGGAGTCACCTGGGAAGACTTTCATGGGGACCAGGGCACGCGCCTGGAGGGAGGAAGCCCACCCACTCTCCCCCTGCTCACAAGCAGCCTATGCAGCAAGGCCTGGCCAGGACAACACCTTCCTTCCCCAGCAGCCCTAGAACAGTCGGGACTTCTGCTAGGGGTCCAGGGAATCCCAGTGACCCCTTTGACAGATGGGGAAGTAGAGGTAGATGAGGAGGTGACCAGGGCCCAGAGTCCTGGGACCTCCACACTTCAGAGCTGACCAGAGGCCTAGAAAGGGAAACATGTGGTGTGAGTCTCAAGACATTTGTTTGAGGACAGTCACAGAATCCCCATGTGATCTGACAGGGACACTGTAGCCCGTGCCCTGAGGAGGCTCGCATGGCAGAGAAGTCCTAGAAAATACCAAGGAAAGCTTCCAACAGTCAGATTCACCCAGTGAGAGTGGGCTCCCCTACTTAAAGGGGTGTCTGAATAAGAGGCGGCTTCTCCCCTCCATCAAAGTCAGCCTGGGGCCAGGTGACAAGGCACCCTGAGTTCAAGCCTCACCCTGCCAGTTACATGACCTGGAGTGAGCCACTTCCCCTCTCTATGCTTCAGTTTTCACCTCTGTAAAACGGGGGCAATGCAAGTACCTGCCTCCTAAGGCTGTGGCAGGGGCTCAGAGAGGGAACAGTGACCCTGCACTTGAAGTGATAAGGCGCTGTGATAAGGGTCCCTGTCCTGTGCAGGGGCTGGGCCATATGAACTCAAGCTCTAAGACTAGCAGAAAGAATCTGGCAGTTCCAAAGACCAGAGCCCAGAGAATCAGGACATTGGGGAAAGGCTACACATCCAGGCAGCAGTGGCCAAGGCTTCCGGGCCCTTCCTCAGCGCCAGCCAGCCCAGGTGACTCCCTCAGTGGCTGCAGCTCTGCCCACAACTTCCCTTCCCACCCTGCACCATGAGATTGCAGAGAACTCACAAGACACACAGATGTCAACATGCAACAGCCAAAGGGGGCTCGGGGCTGGAGGCACAGGCTGCCCTCTGCTCTCCTCCAGCCCAGCAGCGGGCAGGTGGGCTCCAGGAGGTAGCAGCAGCATGCGTCCCCTCCCCCCACCACCAAGACAGATGGGGCCACAGCCACTCACACTTACAGAGTAATGCTGGACAGTTCTGACATCTTGCAAGAGTGCTGCTGAGCCCGCTCTGGCTTGCAGTAGCATTTCTGCACGCAGCTGCTGGGTGTGACAAGATCAGCACTTCTGTCAGCGGGGGCATCGGGCAATGAACAAACTGAGGTGGGACTTAGAGAGCCACATAGTTCACCAGGAGGGCAGAGAAGCCGAGGGTATGGAGAGAGGACCGGCGGTGACATGGAGCATGAGCAAGCCGAGGGCCAAGACAGGGTCAGCTCTGGACACAGAAATGCACGCCCACGTGTCTACACATCTGTGCACAGACATGCACACACGCACACACGAGCACTCACCCTGGGACCAGGATGGGGGCTGGGGGTCTCAGAGGGAACACTTCCGCATTTGGAAGGTGGGGCCAGGGCTGGGTCTCAGGGAGCCAGAAGCTGTCTCCAGAGTCAGCTCTAGGCTCGGAGCATGGCCTTGCTGGAGGTCACCCAGAGAGCCAGGCATCTGGAATCACACTCCATGAACCTCGAGGTGCCCAGCGTGGCGGACCCGCTGGACTTGATTATGACGCCCCACTCCACAGGCACTGGTCTCCCCCACTACACCTCTCTTCTTCCACCCGCACCTTCCTCTGTCTGAGCCCCCAGGCACCTCGATGCGGACACACACGGGGCACAGAGGTTGCCTGGATGGAACCGACTTTATTCTAGACCTGATCCAGTATGACAGCCACTGCCCATCTGCGGCTATTTGAGTTAAAATTAAATCAGGTTCAAAAGTCTATTTCCTCACCGGCCCTGGCCACACTACAAGAAGAACTCAGCAGCTACAGGTGGCCAGCGGGTCCCATGTGGGACAGCACCAATTGGGGACTTTCTGTTGTTGCTGAGAGTTCTAGCACAGCATGGGTAGGCTAGAGTTCCTGAGAGGATCTGATGGGCAGGGGCTGAAAGCTGAGGGGTACCTTTTGAGCACTGTCCCACTGCCTGCAGAAACAGGTGGGCCCAGGGCACTGGTCTAGCTGGACTTTCTACTGGGGGGCACAGAGCTTGCACCCCCTCTAAGAGGCCTCATTTCCATTGCTTCTAGCCCTTCTCTGCCCGCGTGTGCCTGGGACGGCAGAAACTGCGGGCACTTCTTTTCCTTCCCTGACCAACACAGCAGTGTCACCTCCTCAGACTGCAGCAGATTTACCGGCCTCACAAACCCTTCTCAGGCCCCGTGCAGCACTGAGGTCCTGGAACCTGCCAGTGACCTTGACCAGTCCAAGGGGGAGCTGATACAAAGGAACACAGAAGCACGTGAAAGACTCACAAGTTTGTTATTTGTGATCCCAGCTCTTCAAGAGCAAGTCTGAGGGTCCTGGCATCGGGGGACACATGCCTTTTTGGTGGGGCAAACATCTGAATCACATATTTCAAAGATGGAGTAAGCTGGAATCCACCCAGCCTCTGGGCCTCAGTGAGGGCTGTGGTGCTCATTTAAGAAACAGCATCTTTTAGCCCTGGCTGGTGTGGCTCAGTGGACTGAGTGCCGGCCTGTGAACCAAAGGGTTGCCAGTTCGATTCCCAGTCAGGGCACATGCCTGGGGCGCGGGCCAGGTCCTCAGTAGGGGCACTCGAGAGAGGCAACCACACATTGATGTTCCTCTCCCTTTCTTTCTCCCTCCCCTCTCTAAAAACAAATAAAATCTTTAGTATATGTGCTGCCAAAGCGAGCACTAAAGATAAATAAAATCTTCTAAAAAATAAAAATTAAAGAATAGTTCTTCAAAAAAAACAAACAAGCTGCATCTTTCAATTCCACTGCACTGTGAGGTGGGCGATACTGGTCCATTTTATAGATGAGGGGCATGGAACTCGATGCTCTATTACACAGAGTGGGGTCCCCAAACCGGCAGCATCAGCACCCCCTGAGAGTTTCTTAGACATGCAGACTTTCGGGGCCACCTCGGACCTGCTGGCTCAGAATCTGCACCTTAACAAGGTCCCCTTGGATCCACATGCAAGTCAGAGCCCGAGAAGCACCGCTGGGAGACAGTCGTGTGTTTGAGAGTCTCTTCTGTCCTCAGTGAATGCCAAAGGTCTGTCTCATAGACACACAAAGAGACAGATGGCTGCATAAAAGTTATGTTTTCTTTTAATTACATATGCATGTGAGTGTGTAATTAGAATGAAATGGAAGCTCCTGGTCTCCCCATTCATTCTTGACCTTGCCCAGACTGAAGGTTGGCTATTCTCTCCTACAGTCAGTGGCCTCATCCCTCACCCAGAATTCTAAAGCCTCGGCTGATCCCCTTTGAGATCATTCCACCCAGAGCTCCCAAATTGTCCCTGTACTTCCTGGCCCCTGAATGCAGTAAAAATAGATTCCTCTGATTTCTTCAAAGTGTGCTCAAGGCCATTTAGTGGTAAGTTGGCTGGGACATCAGCCCCTGGTAAAGATGTATGCCTCCGGTGGGGACTGGAGTGGGGGGAGAAAGAGGAGGGGGGATGTAGCACCTCAGGGGGCTCTCAGGAGAAGATGAGGGGGGACCTCGGGACAAAGGTAAGGGCTCTTCTTCCCAAACACCGCCCTTCCCCCAGATCTTCCGTGACTCTGGGGGAGTGGCTCTGGGGAAACAAACCCATTGACGAGAAACACCAGGGAGGAGCAGCAAAGCCAGAGGCAGGCGTGAGAAAGAAAGGGACGTCAGCTTCTCTGGAAAGCTGCCACAACCAGTGAGGGGGAAAAGCAATCTAATCAAGAGGAAGAGATAAACCCAGGCAGGCCCAGGAGCTCGGTTCTGATTTGGGTCCAAGGGAGGATAAGAAACTCAGACAAGGGTGCTGGGTGGGGGCTGCTTGGTGAGCAGTATCAGCCAGAATCAGAGGGGAGACCCCATAGCAGGAAGTCAGAGAGCCCTGGCTCCCAGGCCTGGGCCTGCCAAAGCTTTCCTGTTTGTCTGCAGGAAGGCCAAAGCCATTTCCAGGTCTCAGCCCTCCCACCTATAACCCAGTTTCTTGGGCCCCTGCTGTGGTCTTAGGCCAAACTCCACGAAGGCTCTGGTGTGTTCAGGGAGCAAGGCTGCCTGGCTGGAGCCCTAGGAAACACCTGGCAGGGTGCTGGACAGAGACCCTTGCAGAGAGACCTATGTGGGCAGCACCACTGTCTGTTCACCCCGACCCTGGTGATCAGTCTAGCACCGGACATGACAGGCCCACATAATGCTGTGGTCCGAGCTGAACATTCCCCGTAGGGTCCCTCCTGACGCTAAGATGCTGTGAACCCCCAGCACCCAGCCCAGTCCCCAGGGAGGCACTCCTCACTGCACTGGTACCCCAGGCAGAAGCCCAGTGCAGCAGATCTGTGAGCAACCCCCCACCTGCTCCCCGACCCCCGAGGAGGACCCAGGTCTGTGTGGCTGAACATCTGCCCAGGCAGGGAAAAGCCTGTCTTCAAAGGCAAACGTTGTCCTTCTGACAGTGGGTACTTTACAGCCCCACTGAACGAGCTACAACGCCACGGTGTCTGTCCTCTTCTCCTTCCTTTACTCTGGGGACCGTGGAGACCCCCTCTGTGGGGTCCCTGAGGGGGGTACGGATAGGGTTTCCCTCCCCAACACCAGCTTCCAATGCCCACCATGCAGTGGGAAGACCACTGGGAACGTAGCCAGCTCCGACAGGGCCAGGCCCTGGAGCCTCCCCTCTCTTTCTGAGTCATTGGCTTCTAGCAGAGGTGAACTTTGGTCCCCAGGAAAAGGCAGGCTAACCTTGACCCCAGCCCTGGGATGAACCCTAATCCCTGCCCAAGACCAAGTCAAGTCTGAGCACATGCCCACACTCCCTGCCCAAGTCCTGACCCCAGATACTCTTTCTACCGGGAGCGTCAGGTGAGAGAGTGTGGGAGCTCAGTGCCACCGCCCAGCCCCCCGACAGGTCCTTCTGCCTGCCGCCTTGGTCTGTGGAGGACAAACCCTTATCACCTGAGCAGCTGGAACCAACCTACAGGAAAGGGAGTGAATGCTGGTCTGAGGGTACAGGCAGGGGGTCCTCTCGGGCTTTCTTGGGGACTCCCAGGCTTAAATTTGTTCTGGAAACAGAGGAAAAAACCGAAAAGCTGTTGGTAGATCTGAAGAGCTTCTCAGCCCAACACATAACTCTGGTGGCCCAAGGGCACTCGGGCACAGCCCTAAAATCCTCTCCCACCATGCACTGCCCTTCCCAGTCCCCCCATAGTCTTCCTTTCCCCACAGCAGACACTTTTCAGCTCAACGCCCTCCAGGCGGGCAGCTTTATACAAAGCTGGAACCCACTGGGGCCTCTTCTTTTAGGAAACCTTATTTATATACTCAGTTAACACCATCTTCTCCTGGAAATTCCCTGAGGACAGGGATGCTGGGGTGGCCAAGCTTGGAGCCAAGAGCCTGCCTTTGGGGTAGCTGCGCCTTCACTCTTTCCTGCTGGATTCACCACACTTCACCGACACCGAGTTCCCTCAGCTGTGAGGCAGGGGGTGCACTGCGCATACATCCATCTCACACACCTATCTTGCCAGATTCTCGGGGTGCTTGTGAGCATTAAGCGGGCACGGACTGAGTTGCAGGTATGTTTCAGCGCTCTGAGTTCTTAGCGTCACTCTCTTTGATGGCTCCGCACTTTCCCGACAGGGTCTCCTGGACCCCAGAAACATGCAAACACGTGGCTGAATTTAATCGGATCAAGCTGACCCCTGGTCCTGCATCCCTCACCCCTGGTTTGCAGAACACATTCATCGGGTGTTTCATCTTTGAGGCTGGAGATGAGTGCATGTTTCACTTTCTCTATAAGAAGGATCGGCTGAGATTATGAGGGGACTTTTTTACAGGATAAAAGCAAGCCAACGAGCTGGTTCTTTAAACGTCAGTGCTTAAACGTACAGGTGTACCTAGCTTCATGGTACTTCACAGATTGTGCATTTTTTTTTACAACTTGAAGATTTGTAGCAACCCTGTGTCAAGCAAGTCTAGGGGCACCACTTTCCCAGCAGCATTTGCTCAGTTAGTGTCTCTGTCACATTTTGATAATTCTTACAATACTTCACACTTGTCATTATCATCATACTTGTTATGGTGATCTGCCATCAGTGACCTTTGATGTTGCTATGGCAGTTGTTTCGGGGCACCATGCACCACAACCACATAGGACAATGACCTTGACGGATGCTGTGTGTGTTCTGACTGCTCCAGAAACTGCCCTGTCCCCAGTCTCCCTCCCTCTCCTTGGGCCTCCCTACTCTCCGAGACACACGATGTCGGAATCTAGCCCATTAATAACCCTCCAATGGCCCCTTTTTAGACATAATGCTACTGCACATCTGATAGGCTACAGTAGAGTGTAAACATGACTTCTACATGCACTGGGAAGCCAGAGAGTTTGTGTGACTCACTGAACCGCACTGTCCATTTCACTGCAGTGGTCTAGACCCGCCCCCACGGTGTCTCGCGAGTATGCCTGTGTAGACCGTGCGTGAATCACAGTGGTTCTTGTCTATGAATTAGGAAGGCCCCACAGGACTCCACAGCTCCAAGTCAGTGATAACTTAGAAACCCTGGCCTCGGACTTTCCTCCCATCAGCCCTGGCGGTTCTCACTGCCCGGGACAGGCTATCTGGGCTGGGGAAGGGTGTTCTGGCTATAGCAAGCAGAGTGTTCCTATTTAGGCTCCAGCTGAGTGCAGGCAAGCTGGGAGAACCATCAGAGAAGAGGCCCCAGGACCCCAGAAGAAGAAACAGACCCTACCACCGAACAGGGAGGGGTGACCGAGGCTGCCGAGCTCAAAGGAAAGATGAGGCCAGCTTAGCCCCACGCTGGCTCACACATCTGAGGTAACTGCTCATGGGGAGCCAAGGCACCCTCGAGCAGGAAGACCTGGGGCCAGACACAGGACACATGGCTCATGCTGGACAGGGTAGTGAGGAGAGCGGCGGGGCCCTGTGATACGGGCCCCTAAGATGAAGGCAGGAGTCACCTCTCTAGGGCAGTCAGTGGCAGAGAACAGGCCTGACTGGTCCTCCAGGGCAGGGCCTCGGAGACTTAATGACTTAGTGTGGATGAGTATTTTTTGACTACATAACATACACATATAAGCAGAGGTTGTTAGAAACTTGCAAAAAATGAAAAAACAATAAATGGATACCAAAAAAAGCAGGTGGGTGGGTGACTCTTTCCCAATGGAATGGAATCATCCTCCATGCAGAACAAACAAAGCTTACCAAGCCAGGCCTTGGGCTGACCCCAGCCCCCGGGGAAGGGCTGCCGTAAGGGGCATGCCTGGGTTGAACACACAGGCCACAGGAAGCCCCGAGGAGTCAGAGTCTTAGGGAAGGACCTAGCATGGGTCTCTGAGCTGTTCCCTCCTCTCTTTCTCTCTCTCCCTCTCTCCCCAGGAGAACGGTTGGGTCAGGGAGCCTTCTGCAGGGGTCCCTCTGCTGCCTACTTACCCCCTAGGCAGCTATCAGTGTTCTGAGCCCCACATTGAGGTCCCTGATGAAAGCAGGATAAAGCCCCCTGCTAAGCAATGAGAATACCTCAGCTCCCTGCTCTCTTCTTTAAAAACCAAGGAAGCAACACATGTGGCTTATACCCTGGCTGCAGACAGACCCAAGAGACTGCCCCCAGATTCCTTGTGCCCATCTGGCCCCTCCAGCCAACCACAGGGGACTGACCTTCCACCCCAGCATCAGAAGTGTCCGAGCAACCCCCACCCCCACCCCGACACACCTAGCTTGGCCATGCTTCTGACCATGAGGCGAGAAGGGTCAGATGAAATGTACTCAGGCTGATTCAGAATGGGTTGGGGCCTGGAAGGGGGCTGGGGCAGAGAAAGCAGGGTTAGGCTGTTGGGGACATGATGGCAGAAACATGTGTAGGAAACAAACTGAATGGCATCAGTCCAAAACACATCAGATATTCCTTTGCTCAGGGAAGAGGGAGTTACAGGAAGGGGACCAGACCCAGAAGTAGAGCTGCCCCAATGGGAGGAGAAAAAAAAGAATGCCCCCTTCCAATACCCAGACCAGCAAGAACATCCACGCGGCTCGCTGGTGGGGGCTGCAGCAACTTGCACACACGGGGCTGGGATGGGAACCTCAGGCTACCAGGGGTGTTCTTGAGCTTCCCAAAGCACCAAGATCCCCGGAGGAAATTCAACTTCTAAACAACCACACCCTACCTACCCTAGGGAATCTGGCAATTTCCATCTTGATTTTCCTAGAGTGACATGACACCTGTCAGTCTCTTCCTCTCGCTCTGTTCCCTTCCATGCAATCACCATGTGGATTAGGAGCTCCTGGGCTGGCTGAGCATAGGTGGGTGACTAGACCATAAAGGCACTTTTATCAGAAAGAAATCTTGCAAGTGCCCATGCTAGGTTACCCTGTCAGCACAGCCCAGGCCTCTCTGTCTGCAGCCTGAGAGCAGGACCCTCACAGCTGTCAGAAGTGACTATGGTATTCACACAATGGTACTTACAAGTAGATGCTGGACTCATTGCCTCCCATGTCTGGAGATTGAAGTTTCTGCACAAGGATGAAGATGATGCCGACAAAGAGCCCAAAGTTCACCTGAGAAGCCGAGAAAAAGCAGATGGAAATGATTACAGGCAAGAAACTATCCACTCCCCTGCCCCTGCATCAGCCATTCATCCTCCGGCAGGGCCCTCCCCCATCTAGTCGAGATCCTGTCTAGACTCATAGTCCAAAATGCTGACATGAGAACATGTGCTCCTAGGGTTGCAATGACAAAAGAGACAGAAGAAAAAGAATTCCACAGGAGCACTGAGAAATGGGAAAGATTATCATGAGTGAGCCAGAAAAGTGAGCAATTTCTGGAAGAGAAAGAGCAACTAGGGTCGGGGTGATGGAATAAGTCCAGTGCCAAACAGATAGAGAAGAGGCCACTGCAGAGGTGAGAGCTGCCCTCTGGAGGAACTCCAAGTTCAGAGTCATTGAATATGGGGAACTGGAATGGACAACCACACACATTATTAATTAAAGGCTTGGCTGGGAATAGCAACAGCAGTATTTACCTTCAGATAAAGATCAGGGGCCAAAGATCCCTAAACCAAGTGCCAAGCAGTGGGTGCCGTGAGCAAGGAGGGAGACGAACAAATAAGCAGAACCCAGGAGCCGCGAGAGGACCACAGAGCGACACCTTCCAGATGCTGCCGCAGCAGCGCCCTGAGAAAAACATGGAGAGCCTAGTGCCTCCTTATTAAAAAACAATAAATGTTGAAGACAAAATAAGTAAGCATTCAAATAAAAAGCTCGGGAAAGAGTACCACAAGTTTAACTTAGACAATAAAGAAGTTAATAAAGATGAAAATTCATTGTAAAAATTTTTTTTCGAAGGCAGACTTGATCAATAAAAATAAATCTCAACTTTAGGTCTTGTTTTGCTTATTTCTTTTCTCAGAGCTATTAGAATTACAAGGCATGCCGCCCTGTGGAGGCAGGGTCCTGTTAGCCGTGTTCTCCACTGCCTGCCCTGTGTCTGACCAGTATCTGGAATTCAGCTCAGTAATTGCAGCTAACTGCATATGTGTATCCATCCAAAAGGGGAAAAAATGCAATTAAACAGAATTTTTTTAAAAAGGAAGCTAAAACAACAGATGCAGAGACTATTTGAAATCATAAGAAGAAATCAAACAAAACGCGGGGATGTAAGTTAGCAAAAGCAAATCTAGAAGATGTAGAACATTGGAAGAGAGCAATGACCTCAAAAGAAATTTAAAAAGGAATCAACTATGCATACGGCAAGAGGTACCAGGCCCAGATCACTTCACAGAGCGGTTCCGGAACACCTCCAAGGAAGATGCCATTCACAAACTGCTCCACTGTTGAAAAGCAAATAAGAAGAAAAGCTCCCAAATTCCCGATGAGGCTAACCAAACGCTGCTACAAAACACACACAGTCACACACACAGGGACAGTCTAAACCAGAGAATTTAGGGTGAGCAACACAAATACTATAAACAAAACACGAACACAGAGGATTTAGTGGTGTACTAAAGGAACAAACAGATCATAACCATGAAGGTTTTATGCCAGGAATGCAAAAAAATAAAAAATAAGCAACTACTAATACTTACTACAATAACTGATTAAAGCAATAAGCTACTGTGGTCCCTCAAAAGATTACCACTAGTTCAGCAATCAGCACACCCACAAAGACATGAGAAATGAGCACTCTCGTCCATGGCTAGCGGAGGGCAACTCGATACCCGTGAAAATGTTAAATGCACACAGCCTTTGTCCCAGAAATTCCACTCCTAGAGATAAATTCTAAAGACACGTCCACACATCCCCAAAGATATTCACAAAGATGTCCACTGTGGCATTGTTCACGATGAAGAAAAACTGAAATACTAGAAATGTCCATCACGCCAGGAAAAATTACTTCAATAAATGTCTCCAAAACACATTTGATAAAATTCGACACCTACTCCCAACTTTAAAAAAAATGCACATGCAAACAAGCCAGGACAGAAATTTTCCTAATTCATTCAACAGTGACTTCCCAAAACTATAGCAAACATCATCCTCAACAAAACCAAGGCATCGATGATGTAAATATTACAAAGAAAGAGTAAAAACTAGTTTCATTTAAAGATTATCTAATTTTCTACCTAGAAAATGCAGGAGAAACAACTGAGAGGGAATGAGAACAAATAAGAGTGTTTTAAAAGGTGACCAAGAAAAAAATAAACAAAAAGCTAAAAGCTTCCCTAAATATCAGTGGTAACCTGCTAAAAAATATAATGAAAGAATAACTCCTAGACACAACAAAGCACAGACTGGCTGGACTTATCTTGGAGGTAAATTTAACAAGACAACTAAAAAACTATACAAAATGCCTCTGTGAGAAAGGCTGAATAAAGGGAGATTCATGCCATGTTCTTGGAGAGAAAGACTCATTATTTTAAGAAAATCGGTTACAGTCATCCCTCCTTATCCACAAGGGATACTTTTCAAGAGCCCCTGAGGATGCTCAAACAGTGGTAGTGCCAAACCCTCATTATAGCATGTTTTTCCTATACACCCATGCCTATGATAAAGTTTAATTTATAAATCAGAGTTAGAGATTAATCTAATATCTGATAGCAAATAGAACAATTGTCACAATATACTGTAATGAAAATTCTGTGCATGTGGCCTTTCTCTCTCAAAGCATGATCAATGTGACAAATGAGATGGCTGCAAAGTGACCCAACCCGTGTGCACCCTGCACAGCGGGGGTGCTGGGGACAGAGAGAGGGCTCCTGCCCAGGAGGGACAGGGGGAGACCGTGTGAGATTTCATCACTGTTCACAATGGCATCCAAACTAAGACTCATGAACTGTGTATTTCTGGAATTTTTCACTTGATTTTTTTTTCCAGACCATGGTTGACCACAGGTAACTGGAAACTTAGGAAGCAAAACCGTGGATAGCAGTGTTGGGGGCAGGATGACTGTATCTTCCAAGTTAGGTTATAAATTCAGTGTAAGTCCTACAAAAATCTCCACCAGACTTTTGTTTTGTAACTTGCCAAAGGATTTGAAATGCACGTAAAAAGTAAAAGGTGCAATAAGATTTTGAAGACCAGAAGAACAAAGAGGGGGAAACTGGCGTACCAGATATGAAAACACACTGCAATACTGCAACATAGAACAGAAAACCGGAAACCACACAGAACGCAGCAAATGCTTACGATACAATGCCATTTCGGCATAATGGAGAAAGGAAGATCTACTCCGTAAAAATAACTGAGAGGATGGAGCGTCTACCCATAGGGGAGAAAAATAAAGTTAGATACAGTGAGGTATGATTTCAGATCAAGGAAGTAAAATTTCAGCTGGATTAAAGCACGGAATAACCCAATCAACAAAAACGTGACAAAACGATGGAGAAGCGTGTCTTTCTGTCTGAGGTCTGGAAAGCCCTCCTTAAACCAGAAACAAGGCTTGGAAGGCGTGGAGAGGAAGCCCGCTGGCTTGATGGTAGGAGGTATGCCACCGTGAAGTACACTCACAACCTGTACACCAAACGCAGCTTTACTGTCCTTCCAACAGCAAGAAAGACAACTGGACCAAAGGAAGCAAAAAGTCAATCAATAAAAAGGTAATAACAGGAATAAAAACAAATTGCCATTAAACATCGGGGGAAACACCCTGTGGCACTGGCAACATAGAGAAATGCTCACTAAAGCCTTAAGCAGCCATTACCCCCTGACCCAGACTGTGCAAAAATTCAAATGACAGACAACACAAATGCAGTGGGCAGCTGACCCAGCAATTCCACTTCGAAGGATTCCTTCTGAATACATATTCACGCGTGCTCAAAATGGCGCACAGAACCGTCCCTAGTCAGATCTCCCGTGATGAGGAAAACGGGTTAATGTAAACGGCAGCATCATCAGGAGGGCTAACTAAGGTGGACCTCCATGTTGCAGAATATAGTGCACCCGCAAACAAGCAGGAGGCTGGAGCAGGCAGTGACCTCCTCATTTCCTGTCCCGCGGTGCCTCCTGGCCCAGACCATCTCCCCTGCCCCTCATCCGAGGACACTCACCATGATGGAGCCGACCACAGGGCCTTTGATCACCCACCACAGAGCTGTGCTGTCATTCATGTCCCAGCAGCTGAAAGACAGTGGGAGGGAAGAGGGATGATGATCAGGGGACAGGACGCTTCCTAGGCAGCGTCTGTGGTCCCTGAGGAGGGGCAGCAGGAAGGGGAGCTCTCAGGGGCCTCCATCCTTCCCTCTGCTCCCCTGTCAATGTGGGGATGGAAGCCCAAGAGTCGGGTCACCAGAGGGCTCCTCAAGAGCCACATTCCCCCTTCAGACCTAGGACTCTTGAGGGGAGGGCAGCCACCTTCTCCCCTCAGGTTCCCCTGAACCTTCTCCCTCCTAAAAGGACCGCAGACATGCAATGCTGGGCCAGGGAGTACAGCGGGACTCTGAAACTGCTCGTTTTCATGGCCTTCTGGCTGAGATGTGGCTGGGTGGCTCCACCTGGGAAGGGGGGGCTCAGTGCAGTGGATGCCCAGGGCTTGGGGTACAGCCTGGGCCCAGTGTGGGATGGTCTGTCTGGGGCAGTTAATATGGAGTCAGGGCAGCCTCGGAGAAGCCCATGTGGAAGGATGTCCCTGGGGCCCCACCCTGGCCCGTGGGCACGCACTCACCCTGTGTCATCAAAGTAGAGCCTCAGCACAGCCCACACCGACACGCACACAGTTGGGGTCCCTGCGAGAGCAAGACAAGGGGCCCCGTGACAACAGGAACACCCCTGTGCCCAGTGTTCCCCGCAGACATGGGGCTCCCAGTGGCCATCGTCCCCACCCAGATGTGGGGTTCTGGTCCATGAACATGTGTCCCTCTCATACTTGGAGTGCTGGGGGCCCTCACTGTCCCTTACCCACCCCCGTGCCTCCTAGGGTCTGTGTCTCCCCTAGACCATGGGTTGTCTTGCAGAAGGACTCCTGGGTGTGCCCTCTCAGAAGGGGGTGGGCTTCCTGTGGGCAGGAAGAGCATGAGAGTCCACACAGCAGGCATGTGCCCTTGGCGGGGACAGGGAAGTGCCTCCTCCTCTGCCCTGACATGCTCTGATGGGACACCAGGGCCATGCCTGCCCACGAGACCTTAGCCTGTCCTGGCTAAGTGACCTACCCCAGCCAATAATGGTGTACCAGTAGAAGTATCTCCTCTCAGGGAAGAAGGTCTCCACCAACAGAGTGAAGAGGTACAGGCCCTCGATGAACAGCCAGAAATAGTTGGACACGACACAGTAGTGAAAGAAAACCATTACGGCCTTGCATTCCACCTGCCCAGAGAACCAGAGGGGTCAGGGGCGTGAGCCACGATCCCCCGCCCCACTGAGCCCTGAAATCAGCCCAGCAGGACCAGGAAGAATCCCAAGGGCCGTAAGCTCTGGCAGGCTCAGACTCCCACACCCTGTGGGTCTGAAACACTCAAGATTCCTGGACTTGGAGTTTAAAACTGTAGCAGCCTATAGTTCTACATTGGAGCCGCCCATGGAGGCTCATTCTCCCCCATCTTCCTACCCCTTCCCTGCTCCCACAGGCTAGGTGAGTAGTGAGGTCCTTACAGGAGCCCCCTTGATAAAATGAAGGTTTTAGACATGACAGGGGTGAAGGTGGGGGATACCCCTGCCCCCCCAGAAATCTCATAGAGACCTCCTCTAAGTGTGCCCTCCCAGGTCAAGGCCCTTTGCCCTGGGCTGCCTTTTCCATCCCACTCCATCAAAACTGATCTTCTCTGCTTACTTCCACAAGTCGGAGGTCTGGGGAGGTGGTCTGGAAAGAAGGCCAGCCCATCAGCCCCTGGGCTCCATCACAGGCAAGTTAAGTAACCAGGGACCAGGCAAGCCCTCTCTCTGAGCCAAGTGAGACTCGGCTTTCCACCTGACCGTCCACTGCTCTGCCACGTGTACCCACATGCCAAGGGACAGGGTGGTGTCATACATGGGAATCACTGGCTACTGGCAGCCCCATGATCACCCTTGGGTTTCTGTGTTCACTGGGGACCCACGGCTGAGCCTACAGGGAGCACCTGGGTGGGCGGGGCGTCCCAGGAGGGGCACGGCTCACCCACCGAGGAGATGAAGCAGTGGCTGCTGTCATGCTCCTCATAGAGGATCCAGTCCTTGATGAAGACGGAGATGGCCCGCAGCATGAACGACACGAACAGGTTCATGTGGATGAAGTTGCGGGTGCAGTGCAGCTTCCTGCCGCAGCGGAGGGAGAGGCCTTGAGGCGGCGCACCCACAGCACGGTGACCCGCGCTTGGGGTCCGCTTGGGGACACCTGCGTGGCTACGTGTCAGAGCAGCCTCCCACCTAGACCGCCCCCTTCCTCCCACCTCCCTCAATTTCAGGCCCCTGTCCCCTAGTCCTAGGATGCCTTGGGGCCAGACGTCTCCCTCCAGTGGCCTATGGAGGTCTCCTGCCTTGGTCGGCCCAGGTGCCCTTTCTGGGGTCAAGGTTCCCATGTGTTATCCTAGAGTGGGGGTGGGGAACGCCTCCCAACGCAGCTCCAGGACTGACATCTGGGGGACTCAGCCAGGACCCTGAGCCGGGGCAGTCTGTGCTCCCTGGAACACTGCTGGAGGTCTCACCGGAAGCGACACAGGATGACCATGGCAGTGGTGAGGGACACGAGGGACGTGCTGTAGCCAGCCGTGTACAGAGCCTTCACCGACAGGTAGTAGGAATCCTGGAGTGGGTACAGGACAGGCGGGGCTCCACAAGGGGCCTGCCCACCTCTGGGCCCACCGCCTGCACCCCTCTGCACAGCGTCTGCACCCGTCAGAGGCTCCACAGCTGCTTGCTGAACGTAGGAGCGCTAGCCCACCCTGTCACTGCCTTAGTCTGGAAGAGGGTCCAGGAGGAACCCGGCTGGGCCCAGCAGTTGCCTGCCAGTTGCCGGGCCAGGAAAGCCGGGTGTCTTGGAGGAGTAGCCAGGAAGGTGGGGGACACATGGTGGGGGCTGGAGGAGCTCAGGGAGCTACCCAGCTGCTTCTCAGCCCAGAATGAGTGAATGCAAGTCCTGCCCTCTGTGTGACTGACTTGGGGACATAGGGGAAGCTCATAAATGCTGCCCAGGGACCTGAGATTCCTGTAGTCCCATCAGGAGTGAAGGCCTCTGGTGGGAAGACCCTTCCACCTGCCCTTTCGGCCCCACCCCCACTGCCTCTGGGTTAGGGGCAGATACTCACCTGGTCCCCAGTCTCATTATACCCCTCACCAAACCCACAGGCATCGAAATAATGAGGGAAGGTCTCCGACCAGCCGTCCT
This sequence comes from Macrotus californicus, assembly GCA_007922815.1. NCBI lineage: Eukaryota > Metazoa > Chordata > Mammalia > Chiroptera > Phyllostomidae > Macrotus > Macrotus californicus. The sequence goes on from VMDR010000719.1 coordinate 89,227, forward strand.
CTGTGCAGTTCCGGCCTATCACCCGCATGCCTGCAGCAGAACGGAAACCCAGAGGCACAAAAATGATTTAAGAAGTCCCTGAAATTCTTCTTCAAAGGTTACTTTATAGGCGGGGATGCCTGGAAGCCTGTATACCCCTCTGGGAAGCGTGGCCACTCAAGGCTCACCAACTTCTCTGCTGTCCGAGGGCAGCCAGCCATCACTGAGGACCTCAAGCTCCGCCTTTATGAAGGACATGGGGGTGGGGGGAGATGCAAGCTGATCTCTGAACTGCGAGCCAGGGGCCGGTGGGGCTGAATTCAACCTCCCCCTCTGTCTTGGGACTGGCCAGGGCTCACCCGGGAAAGGCCTGAGTCCCTCTCCTGGGCCCTGGGTCAGCACTTACCAAATTTCAGTGAGCAGAACCTCCAGATCCACGTTTGCCCCCCAACCCCCTGCCAGGGGTTCTGGTCCAGAAACCACCTCAGGTGACTGAGGGGCAGGAGTCCCCTTCCCACCCTGGGTGACACTTTCACTGGGAGCTCTGGGCCTGCTAGCAGCTACAACGTCCCATCCCGAGGGGACACAGGGCTTGCTTAATTATCAAGAACCAGACCTCCATTAGCCTAGCACAAGACCTAATAAGGATATGCATTTAGGTGTTTTTTTAAAAGAACTTCTGCCTTCCCAGGTCTGGAGATCTGTCTGTTTCCTGACACTAATGTACTTCAGTTTTCTTTGATCAACTTTAAAGGCCATGCTGGGGGACTCTGGAGGGGGCAGGAGTCACGGGCTGGCAGCACAGTGGTAGCCAGGCTGGTTGATGCCCAGCCCAGGGCTGTTTCAGCCTTGAACGACTCTCCTGATGCCTGTAAGGTGACCCACAGAGGTCCAGGGCTATGGAGAAGGCAAGCAGCCCCCTCGGCCTCCAGCCCAGCCCCCGGAGGTGGCCTCAGACTGACCCTTGCTCCTGGACTGGCTCCCTGGGAGTTCACTCAGTGGACTAGGACATAGGGGATAGTTCCTGGTGTCACAGGAGTTTGTCACAACCAAAGACACCTGCAGGAAAGGGGCTCCTGTACCCATGTTCCTGGAGGAATACCTCCTCCTTGTCCAAGGTCACCTCTGGGGAGCTCTGGAAGGAGCCAAGGGCAGAGGCCAAAACAGGAGAGCCCCACCCCAATTTTGCCAACCTCATGTCCTTGCCAGCCGAGTTGGAAGTTCTATAGCCAGTCTTTTCAGCCAACAGAGTCAGAAACGCCGATTCTGGGCCCCAGGGAGCAGCAGAGGGATGGTGGCCCTGCCATAAAGACAGCTCTGCCCAGAGCAGGGCGGCTTCTGGGACTCTGAGCCATAGGACAGGATGTCTGGCAGGCCCAGGGAGAGAGGGAGCCACTTCTGCCTCACAGTTCCATGCCAACTGGTCCTGCTTCCAGCAGGTCTATCTCGGACTGCGACTGGCAAGCTCCTTCCAAGTCCCTGTGAGCACTTCTCTCAGAGAGTCCGCGTGTCCTGGGGGACCATGGCCTTGGCCCTTCGCTCCCTGAGCCTCCCCTCCTCTCTGCTTTGTCCACATCAGGGTGGTGGAAAGAGGCAAGGGAAGCTGCTTCTAAAACCAGTTTTTTAAAGTGTCTTAGAGGTACGCACCATTTCCATTCTTCTATTCTCCTCCTCTCTCTTTTCCTTTCCATAACAGTGTGGGCCCAGAGAAGCAGGAGCCTCCTGGCTCAGAGCCCAGCCGTGAACTGGCCACACAATTGCTCTAGTGTTCTCTGACCCCAGGACCCCACAGTGACGGCACCTGGAGGCTTTACCAGGCCCCTCCTCCCCAGCAACCTTACGGGAGCACCGGGTGTGAGGGCAGGGGTCTCAAAGTGGGCACCGTCCCCAGACCAGCCCATCAGCAGCCTCTGGGAGACTGGCAAGAATGCATGTTCTCAGGCCCCATCCCAGGCCTACTCAGTTAGAGACCCTGGGCAGGGGGCCCAGGAATGGGGGTTCAAAGCTATCAGGGGCTGCTGATCCAGGGTTTTTTATTTGGGGTCCACGAGAGATCTGCACGCCCCTGAAAGTGCCTGAGCACTTGAGTGCCAGTTTCCACGGAGAACATCCACAGCTTCACCAGAGAAGGACAGGGACCTTGCGAAAGGTCACACAGCCATGGAGAGGCATGGCCCAGGCTCACAAGTCAGCAGATGCCACGCCCCACCTCCAACCAACCCACGGTGGGCCTCACTTACCTGAGAGATTCAAGGAGTTAATGTCTGCAAAATCAAAGTCTCCTGCAAAACAGAGACATGGGCATGAGTCAGAACGCCAGCCAGCCACGTGCCAGGGCTGGACACTACTGGCTCTCCAGGCTGGAGGGTCGAGGCTGTCCCCCGTCGGGAGGGCAAGAGGTGGGGCCTCGGCCAAGAGGGGGCCTAGCAACAGCAGCCCCACACCTTTCTGACACACTGCACATTCTAACATCAGTCTCATTTGCTTTGTATTTCTGGGCTGTTAAAGATGCCGATGACTCAGTTCCCCCCGCCCCCCGCCCCGGACCGAGGAAGTGGAAATGGGACATGGTCCGGATGATGAGAAAACCCTCCTCCAGAGTACAGTGGGAGAGGAAAGACAAAGGATGACGGGGCCTTTTCAAGGTCAAGGCAAGGAACAGCCACCCAAATCCTAGGCTTCACGTTTCCTCTGTGGGGCTCCCCCTCCAGCTGCTCCCAACCAGGGAACGCAGAACTCCCAAGACTTCAGCCTCAGACCTTTTTCTCTGTCTCTCCTGACTCTTCATCCCACCTCCACCCATGCCAACACTCATACTAGCAATGAACCTCCATTTCCCCCCTATGTTCTCAAATCCTGTTTCCAAGGTCCAGCTAACATGCCACCTCCTCCAGGAAGCCTCCCTGGACCTTTTACATGACTCTGCCTACATGCTGCATCCTTAGGTCTCTTTTGTCCTCATGCCTGCTGAACACTCCAACTCTGCAGCCACTTGGGGAGGTTGGCATCTGTGTGAGCTCACACACACATTCGGGCCTGCACGTATGCGTGTGGTGGGCTTGTTTTCTAAGCCTGCCAGGGCTGAGTCTTGTCTTCCCAAAGGAGCCCACAAGCACCAAGGCCAAGGGCTACACCTTCCATCTTCCTATGCACCCCCCATCTAGGATAGTGTGGGGTGGGGAGAGAGGAGCGAAGACCCTGGTCCCTGGTAAGCCTTTCACTCCACCCCACCCGTTCCCAACAGTCAGAGCTGGGCTCCAGTTGGATGGACAGATGGACAGGTGGTCAGCAGTCGGTTCTCTCTAGGGCTCCTCTTACCGATGGTTTCCGTCTCCCAGACTGAAACAGAGAGAGAGCATGCAGAGGTGAGTGAGGGCTGAAGTGGGGTCAGCTCTCAGTGGGCCCTGCTGGCCCTCCCCCTCCCTCTTCCCCACCCCACCCCCAAACTCTGGAGAGAGGCTCTGCTGGGGGCCCTGAGCCACAAGGACTACAAGCTGGGGGACGGCCAGTCACTGGAGACTCCCTCCTCTCCCTCCACAACAGGACACAGTTAGAGGGAGGGGAGCAAAGGCGTCTGAGAGGAGGTGAGTGCTCGTCACCTCCAGAGCCTGCAGGGCTGCAGCTACCAGAGTGAGCGCCAGGTCCAGCCCTGAGCACCCGGAGGTGCAGAGAGAAATGCCTTCTGCGTTTTCTTAAGTATTTAAGGCGAGTCTCACGAGTTCAGCTTTGGGAAAGGAGACACTAAAAGGCCCTGCCTTAGTGAGCCACCGAGCATCAGGTGTCTGGGGCACATTGACTGCGCAAGTGCCAGAGGGGGCTGGAGTCGGAAGGGAAGTTTGTCCTAAGAAAATGAGCTGCTGACTCATTTTGCCTTTTGATGTTGCTGTTATTGAGAAAAAGCAATCCTGTTGCAGTACCTGACCCAGAGTAGATGTTCGATAAACTTTAAATGGATGAATGAGGGAGAGGAGTCTGTGAATGGAGGAGGTGACTAATGTGTTTTCTACAGAAATGAATTAGAGACTGGGCTGCATCAGGAGCCACCCAGGCCTGACGTGGCCCCACTCACACTGCCCTCCCCTCCACAGTCTCCTCTTTCTAAATCCACTTCCTATCCTGTTCTAGGTGTGGTGTGGTCGCCCCCAGTCCCCTAGTTGTCAGGGTGGGGGAGTTTGACTGCCACCTCCCTCCCTAGCTGGCAAGAGGTGTGGAGGTAGGAGGTGTGGCTCATGGGTGGGGGGGTGGGTAGTGGGGGGCACTGCAGCCATACCCTGCCTTCTCTGGTCTTGGGATGGATGCGTGTGAGAGCCAAGCCTTGCCCCACCCACAACAATGCATCCCCACGTGGACCTGGGAGCCAGGTCTGAGAGGAACCTCCAAGTCCCTGTGAGCTGGAGGTCTGTGGTTCCCCCTCCCCGGGCCAAATGTGAGCTCTTTGGCAGGGGTTATCTACCTGCCTACAGGGTGCCCGATGTCCCTGGTACTTGTGTCCCAGGAGGGTCTGGGGCCCAGGTGTGGGGAGCAGGCTGGGCTGAGTGTGGCTTGAAGAGGCCCTGGGGAAACCCACCTTGATCTGGATCGAAGATTTGGAAGAACTTGGGGCAGGTGATGAAGACCATCTCACCCACCTGGGCGGGCTTCCAACACGTGATGTTGTCCCATATCCCGGGGCAGCCTGTGGGGGAGCGAGCCACATGAACCAAGCTATTGTCACCTCAATCCCCTAACACGGTCCCTAAAGCCTGGCACCATGGGCATGGGGGAGGCAACAGGATGGAAATGGGGCAGGAGTTCACAAAGAGGGAGCCCTGAGGACTGCCCCCCCGTTCATGGGTGGGCAGAGGAGGTGCATGTGACAGAGCAAAGGAGGAGGCAGGTGAGGTGACAGGTAGCAGAGCACAGAGTGCTGGGACAGGGAGTGCACGCTGCTGAGGGGTCTATGAACACGGGCTGTGGAGAGAGCCACTCTGCCAAATAAGGGACAGCCAGCAGGTGAGCGACAGTGCCCCACCTCCTGGGGCTGCCGTGAGGAGTAGTGAGCTCACACCTGTAACACGCCCAGCAGAGCACCAAGCTCACTCAGTGAACACCCGCTACGCTATTATCTTTAATTTCATGATGTCAATTAGGTGTCCCTGGAAATCACTCCCCTGGGAGAGGCTGGGGCAGGGAGATGGACTGAGCCCTGCAAGGTGAGAAGTAGGCCAGCAGAGGGCCGCTGGTGGGTCGCAGGGCAGGCTGCAGGGCGGGTACCAGGCAGGGAGGGCCTCACGGGCTCACAGCCTCTCTGTGGGCTCACTGGCCAACTGGCTTGTGGGTGCCTTGTAGACCTGGAGTGGTTTGTCTCCCCGAATCGGGACTTGGCTGTTCTGGAATTCACACCCAGTCACAGTAGCCTATAGGATACTCTTCCTGGAGTGGCTGAATTTGGAAGTCCAAAACACCATAGAGAGCTCTGAGGACAACAATCCAGGAAGGCAAAGACACTGGGGGCCATGTGAGACTGCGTGAGTCGTGTCCTGGGTCTCACAGCAAAAGGCCAGTTATTGATGGTTCCTGCCCAACCCCACCGCACAGCAGGACTCCAGCCAGCACATGCCTGGCTGTGACATCAGGCCCTTGAAGAGGACCCAGCAGCACATGGGTGGCTGCTGTGGCCTGTACTGACTGTGGAATGGCCAGGGAGTGTGGTCACGTCTGGACCATGTCCCAGGAGCCCCGCGGACAGATGTTCCCTTAACGTGGAATATGGGGCCCTGGTGCAGCCAGCTGCTACTGCCAGCTGACGTCCCTGAGGTCCTGGGGCACTTTAGATGGAAATGAGCAGTCACAAGGACTAAACGGCAGGGAGGGATGCAGGGCTCAGGTGGGGTCGGCACAAGGAAGAGGGGGCTCCCAGGGTGGAGGTCCCAGGCCTGGAGGCAGGGTGGGGGAGTCATTCTCTTAACAACCATTTTCTGAGTCCCCACCTCCATTGTCCCAGGGCTACTACAGAGGCAGACAAAATGCATCTAAGAAGTTTGCATCTGAGGGTGAGGGAGAGAGGGAAAGGGCAGGGTGTCCCCTCAGCTCCCACATGGCAGCCATGAGACTGGAGTTTTGCCTGCTTCTGCCGAGAGCTCACTGCATGACTCTGGCAAGCCTCTACCCCCTGCTCCCTGACTCAGTTTCCCTGGGTGCACACTGAGGGCTGGGTGTCCCTGAGCATGCCCCCAAGTCTGAGTAACTAGACCTCACATCAGGAACAGAGGTTCACTGGGGACCTGCCAATGCCCAGAAGGACAGCTGGGGGGGCTGGGGGGGGCCTTCCCTGGCCCCACTGCCAGGACAAACATTCCCCATGGGGCGTCGGCCAAGACTTCACACAGGCAGTCAGGTAGCGGCCTGGAGTCCAGAGGGGAAGTCAGAGCTGGAGAAAGGGCGGGGAGTGGTCAGCGCAGGGATGCTACAGGGGCCGTGGAACGCGACGAGGTGTGGCGTGAGAAGGCACCGACGTGAGAAGGAGGGAGAAGAGGGCCTGGCCCCAACAGAAGGAATGTTGACACCAGAAGTGGAGCTGGCGAAGGAGGCTGAGGAGGGGTGGCCAGAAACACAAGGAAAGTGGGGAGAGGTTGGTGACACAGCAGCCAAGAATGCGTGCTTCAAGTGGGACGCCGTCAAGGGCATCAGACACTGTTGAGAGGCTGTGGAAGTCCCCCGCCCCCGACCTTCTCGGCCCTGCAGAGGAGGTGGGGAATCAGAACGGCTCCCAGTCCCTGGAAGAACTCCCGCTCAGACACCCTAGGCCTCCCTATTCACCTCTCTGGCCATAGCCCAGTTCTACGCTAAGTCTGCCTGTGCCCTCCTGCCTCTGCCTGCCCCTCCCACAAACCCTCTAGGGACCTTGGGCAGGAGTTCAGGTCAGAGGAGGTGGGGGGAGATGCCTGCTCGGTGGTTGGCTCCCACTAAGACATCTACACGAAACAGCAGGAGAGGCCACACCTTACAAAAGTGGAGGGAAAGACCATTTGGGCAGGCAGAACAGAGAGGACGCAAGAGCCATTAGCCTGAACTGGAACATAATAAGGCACTAATCTCAGGTTGTCATGGTGACGATTCTGTCCAGTTCCACTCTGTGTTCAAAACCCGTGAGACCAGAGGCACTGAAGGGACTCAGACAAGGGCTCAGTGGTCCCTTTGAGAAGCCGCTCGAGGATGCTTGGGTACTGTCAGAATAAGCCCCTCATTTCAGCATGCAATTCAAGGGCAAAAAAGGATTTCAATTTACCCAAAGTGACTACAGTCAGTGTGTCCGATCGGTGAGGTGTGGGCGCGCTGTGAGTGCAGCGTGGGGGTGAGGAGAGGACTCAGGATGTGGCCTCCCCTCGAGGTCAGTGGTTCTCAAAGTGTGGACCCCAGACCAGGGCACCACTGGGAACTTGCCAGAAATGCAGAGGCCCAGGCTCCACCCAGACCCACTGAGTCAGAAACTCTGGGCCTAGGCCCAGCCAACAAGCCTCCTAGGAGATGCTGACATATGCTCTAGTCCAATTCAGGGAGTGAGTTCCCCAGAGTGAGAGTCCCTGCAGACCCCACTCCTCCCCCACCCCAGCCCCTGCTGGGTGCCTGTTTAGTCTCAGAGCAGCTGGGAGGTGCAGAGGAGAAGCTGATCTTGCTCCAAGGATGAGGAGCCTGGGCCAAGCCCTGCAGGTGTTCCCTCTTCCAGGCCTCACCCTCTGGTGAGGGTGGAGGTGGGTGCTGGGACCAGGCACTATGAACCCTGGACTGGCCTCAAAGGCCAGGGCAGACTAGCAATGAGCGGGCTTTCTCGTCTTCCTTGTGGGCCTCCTTCCTCTGCCCTGCCAAGGCCTCTACAGGCCTCCCTCTTCCATCTTCTCCAAGTCTGGGGACCCCCAAGTGTGACCACACCTGACCAGCCCTGCTTAAAAGCAGGGAAGGCCTGCCTCAAGGCTGATGGAGGCCCGCAGCCCTGGAAGAGGAGGTGTTGGCTGGACTCACCGCAGGCGGGCAGGCCGCCCGCCCAGGCTGAGCTGAGGGAACGAAGCAGCCAGCCCAGCAGGCGGGGCCCATGACCTGCGTCGGTCTGGGGCCCTCAGGAATGGAGGCTCAGGTTCCCACGCACAGGAGCCCTTCTCCCTCCTCTCTGGCACAAGAGCAGGGCAGCACAAAGGGCGCCCCCGGCTGAGGCTGCAGACCTGGGGCCTGTCCCAGAGCTGGCTCGGGCCCCCTGGTCTCAGCCTCTCCGTGTCACATGACAGAGCTGGCTGGGCTCAGTGTTGACTCAAGTCCCATTTAGCATTCAGGGGTTTGGAAACGAGGGATCACTAAATACAACTCCTCAATAACGGTCCCAGTAAACACCTTCCAAACGTGCCAAGGATGCTGCAGACAAAAGCACCGAGTCAGAAAGCTTGCTTCCTCTCTCCAGGACCTCGCAGAAACTCTCTGCCTCCCTCACCTGCCTGCTCAGCTCCCATGCCATCCCCAGCATGACCCTGTCCCTTGGCTGCCACTCTGAAAGCCACAATGCGCATCACCACCCAATGTTCTCTGGGAGGTGCAAGTCTTGGGACCAGGGAGGAGCAAGGATTTAAGGGGCACAAGTGCCTTCCTAGGGGCCCCCAACCCCACCCAGTGCCACACTCCTCACCTCTGCCAGATCAGCGTCCTCACACCAATGCACTCACTTTATTGTATTTAAAAGAAATACGTACATTTAAATACATTAACAATATACAAAGCCCTCACTGTCACTGGAACAAGCTGACAGATTTTCTTTTTTCATTTGCAAGTGTTTCAGGGATGCTGGCTGACCCGGGGCCAGCGTGCTGTGCACGGCATGTGTGCTTGGGGACAGAAGGGACAGGGGAGATGCAGAGAAGAGGGACAGCAGGAAGGCTGGCCTGTCTCGGTCCACCCAAGCACAGATTAGTAACTTAACGCACAACTGCCGATTCTGGTTACACTTGAACCTGACTCTTGGCTTGCAGCCTGGTTTACCTGGGCCCAGGGGCTGTCATCTGGCCCAAGGTGGCATGAGCACCCTGGTGGAGGTTCTTCTCTGGCCAAACCAGTGTTCTCAAACCTGGACACACTTTAGTCACCTGGAGGCTTTTAACACATAACCTCAGCGAGCTCCCCACCCCAGTGCTGGTCACGTTGGTCTGGGGAGGGCATCTTCAGTGATCTCAGGTCTAACACACCACACAGCGCAGTGAGACAGCCTGCTGTCCCCAGCGCACAAGCATGCTTCATCTGAAGCTACGAATGCCCCCAAGCACCCGGCCGAGGCTTGTCTCAGGCCCTAGCACACCGCCCCCTGGCAGCGGACAGCATAGTCCACCCTGTCCCAGAACACGGATACTTCTGCTCTGAAGAATTCTTGAGAAGGGGCTCCTCCAGCCTCAGCTCGCAGGGAAAAGCTTCTGCAGACCACATGCCTGAAATGAGCTGAGCTGGACACTCCTTGGCCTCCCCTCGCCCTGCCCTTCTCTGGCTGTGCTGGAGCTGGGACCCAGGTAGCCCGGCCAAGCAGGACACCAGAGCTGAGGCCTCATGCTCTCCCGGCCCTGAGAAACACAAATGCTCTTCAGTCTTTCCATAGTCGAGAAAAGAGCAGGCCTCTGGGGGGACAGTGACGGCCCCCTCTCCTGACCCTCTCTCCAGCCCCATTTCTACTTCCTCTGCCATAGGCCCTTTCATTGCATCAGGGGGAACTGGGGGTGGCGGTGTCCTCTCACCCCTCTTCTGAGCCCAGAGCAGCGGTGGCCAACAGCAAGGACTTGGGAACCACCGAATACATACCCTAGCCACATCCTTCCTAGCTGTGTGACTTCCTAGGTAATGGGCTAGCAACACACCCCTCTGAGTCTACATAGGCTCATCTGCAAAGCGCAGGGAAAACTACCCAGCCCACAGGGTGCTGAAGTTTACCTGAGCTACACCTGCATCATGCCACTCTGTGGGCACAAAGATTCAGGACCTGGTCCCAATAGAGAAGGGCCCACCGTCACAAGCCCTGCCCACTGCATCCATGGCTCCTTCTCCACCTTTGGCTGCATTGTCATCATCCACTGGACCTTTCTCTCCTGCCTTCCCATGCCTCTCCACCTGCCCCATGAAGCCTGGATCTCATCCCCAACCCCTCCTCGGCTCTTCCAGGAAACCCTTCCAGACTGTCCCACACTGCACTTGGGGCTCAGAGTGCAGCATCCTCTGAGGCAGAGCGTCCCCAGGGTTGAGGGCACAGACTACCCAAATACAAGTTCCAACTGTGCCTCTTACAGGACTGTCTTCAGCCAAGTCCATAACCTGCCTGTGCCTCTGTGTCCTCATCTGCAAAACAGGAGTCATAATAGAACCCCCTAGGTGGCTGCAGAAGGAGCTACCACAGGGCTGGCAGATGGTACATCTTTGTAAGTATGGGCTGTTAACACGACCCATTCTACCTCATCATGTAATAGCAGAGGTTCTGAGGCACAGAGCAGGAAAGGGCCGTGGCGGTGGTGGTCCAGCTGGGCCCACAGTCTCCTCTCCTTTTCCGCCCGATGGCTGTCTTTTTTGACTGTGCTGAATTAGGTCTCAGCCTTGTCCTACAGAACCCCATCTTGTGACTCAGGGAGAGGTAGACTGTGGGAGGGTGCAGCCTCCTCCCTCCTCTGGGTACTCAGGGTTAGAGGAGGAATATCCCCTTGCCTCCAGGAGACTCCTTCATGCCCTGCCTTCTGTCACGCCTAGCTTGAATGCCCCTTCTTCCTTGAAGCCCTCCCTGACCCACCCAGCAGGAAGGTCTTTCTCCCTCCACTGAATCCCACAGCACCAGCTGCCCCTCTCCCCTCTGACACACACCCCTGAACTGCAGGGAGGGCTGTCGGAGTGCAAACCTCTTTCTCTGCAGGCCCCTCCCCATGGCCTTGCCCTCCCTCCACCTGGCCAGATGCCCAAAGATTCTAGCTCATCACGTAATTGGCTCCTGTTCTCTCTTTGGGATAAAAGATCAGATCTACCTGTTGTGACCAAGTGGAGATGCTGGTGGAACATCCAGGCACCTGAAGACTCCAGCTCATCATGTGAGTAAAGTGAGTGAGTTAGAGGGTGAGGGAATAAATGAGCGGGTGAGGGAATTTCTCCCACAGGTTTGGGGTCCCTCCACCCAAGTTCAGGTTTAGGGGTGACCTGTGTTGGGCCCTGACTCAGGCCCCTGAGGCAGCACTAGAGGAGGGCCAGCTGGGGCCCTAGAGCATACCGCAGGGATGCCAGCCAGTTCAAGCCACCCACTGCTGTCCCTTCCTGCCTCCAACTCTAGTGGAGATGGACCTGGAACATCCAGATACCTGATCTCTGGCCTACCCCATTCCGTTCCAGCAAAGGATTCCAGAACCAGGGAGTTGAGCCCTCTGCCCTCCGCCCTCTGCCCTCCAGCCTGAGATGCTCCCTCCTTCCCTCTGCTCTCATCTGCCATCAGCTGCCTACTCTTCCCTAGGTCCTCACTCAGGGTTCTCAGCCCAGCTTCTCATCTGAATCACCTCGGGAGCCTTTACAACTTATGGTTCTGCTCTCAGTGGTTTGCACTCTAGCCTGAGCCCATTTCTCTGGTGATTCTGGCGTGCAGCAAGGCTTGAGAACCGAGGGTGGAGTTCCAATACCGCCTTCTCCATGGAGCCTCCCAGAACTACTTTCTCCCTCTCCTGAGCACACCTGGGGCTGGACTCCCCTCCCCAGCCCTGGTCTGCCCCTCCTGGGAGGGGGTTCCCCCTCATCTCTGTCTCACGTGAGCATCTGCCAGGACAGCCCTATGGACCCTCCTTCTTGTCCTTTTCCAGACCAGGTCTCCACAGACATCTGTACAATAACCCACCTCTGCCCTCCCCTTCCCTTCTGGATGCTTCTCACTGCCCAACCCCCAGTGCACCTGATACCTGTGTCGCAGGCAGGCACAGTGGCCCTGGGCTGGGAGGCAGGATACCTAGGTTCCAGGTTTACCTCAGGGCTCCACTTTCCCATCCCCTAGACCAGCGTCCTGGACCAGATTTGGGCTCCCTGCCTCAGTGTCCCTAGCTGGGGTGGCCTAGAATCCACTTTCAGCCTCAGTTAGGGCTGAGCCAGAGCTCGGCAGGGCCAGTAGGGCCTGCAGGGCTGGGAATGGCTCTGTTACCAGTTAATGTTCACTGACTGGCCGGGGAGCTCAGCCTGGAGGGACCATTACACGTAACTGGGCTGCAGATTAATTGAGTATTTACACAGATGGTGCCCAGAAGAGGTCCCTGTAATCGGGGAGGATCCAGAGGGAAGAGCGGATCCCTCCAGTCTGGGCAGAGAGCACCCCCTGCAGCGACTGGGGTGTGAGTGAGGCTGATGAGGCCCCAGGGATGCCGCCACCCCCTCAGCTCCCCACGCAGCCCCTCGGGAAGTCGAGAAATCAAGGGTGCCCTCTCTCTGGGCCTCAGCATCCCATCTGCACAATGAGAGAGTTAGGAGCAGAGGGGTCACACAGGAGCCCTGGTTCCCAGCCAGGGGCCATGCCACCACCTGGGGGCATTTGGAAATGTTACAAGGCATTCGGGGTTGTCACCGGGACCAGGGGAGTCACGGGCATCCAATGGGGAGAACTGAGCCTGCTCAATGGCCTGCAGTTACCCTCCTGCGGAGGAGGCAGGACCCTGCCCCAGGCCACTGGTGGCCCCGGGAGAAATGCTGCCCAGACAGGCCAAGGACTGGGGTGCCCACTGCTGCCTTGTCCCTGGGCTTCTGATGGGGCGAGCAGAGGGGGTGGGGAAGGGCCCCCGCCCCACCCCCACCTCCGGCCTTGGTGGCCCAGGTGCTCTCCAGCTCGGGCACCGGCAACAGCTGCGTCCCTGCTGCTACCAGGTCCCGGCTGCCTGCTAACGAGCTCTCTGCCAGCCACGGTCCAGCCCAGACACCTGCTCTGCCCCAGCGCCCAGGATCAAAAGTGGCCACATGCAGCACCCAGAACAGCCCCTCCCAGAGTGGGGCACATAGGCCCGTCCCCAAGGACAGCAGCCCTGGTGCGGATCCAGGACTCTCTGAAGGACTCTCTAAGGACCTGGGGACCTGTGCCCTCCACCTTTCTTTACAAGGTGCCCAGAGGCTGAAACACCAGTTCTAAAGGCTGGCCTGGATGCGCTGGGGACAGTGACCTCCCGCCACCCTACTCACCTGGGGAGGAGTCATTGAAGCCCATCTGTTCCTTCTCTCTCTGGATCTTCTCCAGACACATGGCTTTTTCCTCCTTCAAGATGCAGTTGAAGTGCATGGCGGTGGTCTGCAGGGCACACGCGACAGACAGGTGGGATGGGTGGTGGGAGGGAGCAGGGAGGTTCATCTAGAAGCACTGTTCCCTGAGCCCTGGGGTTGGGGGCGGGGGTCGATGCAGAGCAGGAAGGAGATTGTGACAGAGACCAGGAGGCAGGGGCCCTGATAACCACTCTGTCACAAACACCCTGAGCACTCTCCTTTACCAACTCAGTGTGTGGCCTTGGGTGGATCCCACCCCGTCCCTGGGTCTCAGTTTTCATGTCTTATAAAAATCACAGCAAACACATACACAGCACTTTACTACATGCATGCACTTAGTAAATACACTTTTTACCATTTCTCATTTTACAGATGTGAGATGTAAGCCCAGAGATGTTAAATAACTTGCTCAAAGTCACACAGTTTAGTAGACTGTACAGCCAGGATTTGAACCCAGCAGGCTGGTTCCAGAGACCACAAGGTGACTCCTGCCCTTTAGGGGAGTGCAGAGGGGCTGGATGAGGGGAGGGGCTCAGGTGAAAGGCACGGGCAGAGGAGTGGCAGCAGCGGCCACTGGGCCTAGGAGCCGCTCTCCTTTACTCTTGCTTCATGTTGCAGAGGAGGAAACCAAGGCTCAGAGAATTTAAGAAACTCCTGCCCACAGTCCCACAGCTGGTTAATAGCAGGTGCTGGGTTCAAGCACAGGACGACTGCTATCACGACTGCTGCGTCCCAGTGCTGTCACCAACGTACAATTCGGGGGCAGGAATGGTTCCATCAGGGCACCTCAGCGAGCACAGAAGCATCTGAGCTGCCATGGGCAGTGCGCAGTCCAGCCTCTCCTCCCTGGGCTCAGCGTCCCATCTGCACAGTTAGGGAGTTGGTGGGGGGTGGTCACCCAGGACCCCTGGTTCCCAGCTAGGGGTCATGCCACCGCCTTGGGACATTTGGAAATGTTGTGAGGCATTCAGGGTTGTCACTGGGATCGGGGGAGACCTGGGCATCCAATGGGGAGAACTGAGGCTTCCAGGCACAATGACAGGCCTCTGATCACACACTGAGGCCGGGCAGAGGCCAGATCTGGATCCCAGGGCTCTCAGGAGGGCCACATCCACAGGTGGTCTGAAATCCCAGCCCGGGGCGGGGGCCGAGGCCTGGGAACCCTCCCTGCTGCCCTCAGTCCAGGAAGGACACAGCAAAGAGTACGCTGGCCAGGGCCCCTGCCGGCCAGGGCCCCTGCTGTTCAGTGGACCTGCCAGGATGTGTGCTGCACAGCTCTGAAGATCGCCACCCACGGCGCCATCATCACAGATTTGCAAACTGTGTAACAATTTCTGTTAAGTGGGCTGAGGATCTGGAGGACAGGCCCCCTTTCTAACTCACACAACGGGCCCTGGATGGCCCAGCAGGGGTCCTGGCAGAGACCCTAGTTGAAGTTTCTCTGGGGTGGGGGCCCCAGCTGCTGGTGGAGGGGACGCTTCTGGGTCCTTACCATTGGCAGGAGAAGAAGGGCGGCCAGGGAGGCCTGCATGTCGTTGGTCGGCGCACTTCTCAGCCGGAAAGGACGCTTAGGCCAGCCCTGCTTGCCTCCCACTCAGAGCAGCCGCTGGTCAGCCCCCGGGGTGGCTAGGGCCAGAGAGAAAGGAAAGGCCTGAATCCTGCAGGCCCAGTGGCAGAGGAGGGGCAGGAGAGCCTGGCCCTGCCCAGGACCTCCTCCCCTGCCTGTAGGGAGGCCCTGAGCCTCCACAGGGAGCCCCTCCTACCTCCATCTGCTCTGTGGGGACCCCCCTGCCTTCATCAGCACTGTCCTCTGCTCTGTCCCACGAATATCTGCTGTGTGTCTGCTCAGTGCCAGGCACAGGGGAGCACGGACTCCTGGGGCCCCCACTGGACTCCGGGGGTGCTCTGGATGGCTTTCTTCTCTGCAGCAGAGGATTGCAACCCCAAATAGGCTTCCACAACCAGTTTTTGCTGTCACATGCGCGCCCATCTGGAGAGGGCATTTCTTGTCCCCCTTTGCTCTCAGGTAAGGGCATGTGATGAAGTTCCCACCTATGAATGGAGATGGCAGTGACAGGGGCCACTTGTCCATAAGCACCGTGCGCTGTCCACTTCTGCTCCTACGCCCATCCCAAATGCCAGACCCAACCCTGGTTTGACAGGGCAGCAAAGATAACCCCTGAGGGGTGGGGAGCAACACTCGGAAAGGAACCAGGGTGCCTGGGGGAGCTCGGGGAGCCGGGCCACCCCCCAGCTCCAGACTGTTACGTGCGAAAGAACCGCACTTCTAACTTGCTCAGTCGTAGAGGGCCGCTTTGTTCCAGCTGTCGAGCCGGGGCCTCTCACAAGAGTCGCCCCCTTTCACCCCGCCTCAGCACAAAGCCTTCACCTCCGCGGCATGCAGAGCAAAGTGGCTGCCGGAGGACGAGCGGCTGCCTCAGAGGGGCAGGGGCTCCGGGACCCTGCAGGACTGAAGCCACCAGTGGGGACGACAGGGAGTGGGGAGTCGAGTGAGGAGGCCGTGGGAGCCCCAGCACATGCCCAGGGGGTGAGTCTCGTTTGCTTCTACAAGTGATTCTCAAAGCATACCTGCATCACCTAACAGCTCTGCATCTGGGCTCTCCAGCCGTGCAGAAGCACACTCACAGAGCAGAGAGCAAAGATGTGGACAGACGCAAAGTCACACTGTAATTCGGGTATTCTGGTACACTTATCAGACTGTGGACATATATAATGACATGCACACTCACACACAATCCAGTGCAAAGGCACTCAGCTGCACGAGGCAACGAGATCTGTCTGGATTCAGATGCAGGCGCAGGGACGCACAGAGGCACGCGCACACCTGTGCACGTGCACACACACGTGCTCACTTGGGGAGGCCAGGCAGGCAGATGCTCATCGCGCTCTCTGGCAGCTCAGCTCCTCAGCCACCGCTGCCTTGGATGGAAAACATGCCAGCGCAGAGGCCTGGGCCCAACCCTTCATCCCCTGCTCCCTGCTTTGTCACCCGGCTGCTTAGGCAATGAGGGGAGAGCCAGGAGCCAGGTGTGGTCCCAGCCCAGGGACACAGGATAGACTGGATGGGGTGCTCTCAATACGGGCCTCCTGAGGAACTAGACACGGGGTTCTTGATTCCCACTGTTGCCTTCTCTTGCTTTCACTGAGATGTAATCTACATACAACATTATACTCATTTCGGGTGTACAACGCAGTGATTCAGTATCTACACACTGCAAAATGACGGCCAGTGTGAGACGTCCTGACCACGCCCAGCACCAGAGTTACAAAAACCTTTCTCTAGAGATAAGAACTTTAAGGTCCACTCTCCCACCCACTGTCGTCCTCTCTTGTTCATATACCCCTATGACAGTTCCCCCCTTGTTCAACTGGACACAAACACAGCAGCGAAAGAGACCCTGGAAGATCCCAAGGCCTGACCCTCCCACTTCCCCACCTGAGCTGGGGACCTCAGTGGTCACCTCCTGCAGCCTCTCCAAGAGGGTGACCTCCTCGGCCCCTCCTGGCACCTTTGCTGGACAGTGCTCAGAGTTTCCGACATTAGGCCACCTGCCCCATACCTAGTCCTCCCTTGGGCCACATGAATGCATCCCCTGGGTCTGCCCTTACAGCCCCATCAGCTGCTGCTGCTGCTTCTCATCCTTGCTGCCTCCCCTATCTGACTCCCCCAGGCTGCCGTGACCCTCTTGCAGGACAGGGCCTGGCTCCTGCACCCTAGGATTGGGCCCTCCCCTCCTTGAGGATGGACACTGGGCCCCTTTGGCCCAGCCACACAAGTGGCTCAGGATGACCTGGTCCCCGATTATCCCAGCCTCTCTCTCTCGGATGCAGGCTCTGCTGAGGCGATTTTGCAGCTGATCTGAGGACAATACACCGAATGTCCTGACATTTGGTGGATTCAGGGTCCACTTTGCTGGAGTTTCTAGTCTTAGGGCCTCAAGCAAGCCAATGGGCTCTTCTGTGCTTCAGTTTGGCTATCTGTTAAATGGGGAAACAGTAACACCGACCTCACAGACACTACTAGGAGGCACTGACAACTTCACGTAAGTGAAACCGTGGAGGACATAAGACATCCTGACTCCCGCTCAGGGTTACGCGTACGTTAGCTCTTTTTATTATGATCTTACCACTGGTATTCAGGGTATTGCACCATCTTGCCATCACCTCTATCCCCACAGCCCTGTGTCACATTCAAAATGAGGACAGCAGGCCAGCTGCACCTTTCTTTACTAATGACTAACATTTATTAAACACTCAGTATGTGTCAGGCATGCTTCCAAGCAATAAATATGCATTAACTCATTTCACCTGCCCAAAGCTATGAAGTAGTTACTAGCATCATCCTCATTCTATAGCTGAGGTGACTGCAGCACAGAGAGGCTGATCAACCTCCCTAAGGTCACATAGCAAATACGTGGTAGGGCTGGGAAGTGAACCCAAGCCACCTGGTGACAAAGCTCATGTACTCCATCCCTACATTCCTGCCAGCCTCTGTTATTGCTGAAAGGAGGCTCAGCTCAGAACCCACTGACACTCCATTAGTGACCCCTCTCTTACACTGGGAGACTGGTCAGGCCTTCTGCTATCACTTCTCTATCTGAAGAACGCTCCTTAGGAAGATGTCATTAGAAACGCGGCCTTTGAGACCTGAAATGGACTTTAAAGACCACTTCCCTGTGGTCCTGAGTTACCTGTGAGGAAGCTGAGACTAGAGAGGGGCCAACACTTCCCAAGGTCTCACAGTGGAGAGTCGTGGGCCCCTGCCTGGTGCTAGACACCTGAGCTGTAGGGGAGTCTACTTCCCCTGTTCCAGATTCAGGGAGGCCCGCCCTCCTCAGGTCCCATCACCCCAGTGACAAATTGGGATGGGGAGCTGACAGGAGCAGCCAAGTGTGTGTCCCCTCACCGCCCCCACCCCGTGAGCCACTGAGCCAGGCACGCAGGAAGAGGGTATCACTCATCAGCACAACGGAGCCAGCAGTGACTCATCAGGCTCCGGGGACTCAGAGACCCTCCAGCCATCCCCCCACTGCCCCACACCCTGCAGGATCCTTTCCACAGCAGACTGACTCCTCGGATGGGCCGCTCACCCCTCTCCAGTGGCTGGTCCAGGCCCCCCAAACCTCCATGGGGGAAAAGCTCGGATGTCTTTCCACCGTGACTTTCCAGGCCATCCTTTGCCTCGTCGAAGCCCTCACAGTGGGAGGGCAGCATGTCACCTTCCCTTTCCACTGGGTCACACAGCCCTGGGTCCCTCTCCTGCCCTCATGGGGCTGGGGCCATCTGGGCCACCTCTTCCTGGACTCCTCTGACTGCTTAGTGTCCCTCCCCGTCACCGGGCAGGGCCGAGCTAGACACCAGGTGGGCAATGACCCAAGAGAAATGCCTCACTGGCCTCCCTTGCCTTTATTAATAAAACCAGGCAGGCCAGTGCCCCCAATGCCTCCCCTCCCTCCCAGTGCAGGGAGCCAGGGGTGACGCTGTAAGATGAAACACTACCTCCCTCCCCCTCAAAGGCAGAGAACTGCACTTGCCTCTGGAGAGGAAGGGGGCACCTCCAGAACCTCTTTGCTCCTCTCCCAGCACCCGAACAAGGGGCAACCTTGCAATTGCAGAATTCATCGTTAATGTGGATACTCCTCTTTGGTGTTCACACCTTCCCCTTTCAGAGCACGGCCACAGGGGTCCTGTGTCCAGCAGGTGACAGAAGCCAGGTGCCTGGAAGGGACCCCAGCCATGACCTCACCCAAGTCCTGCATCTGGGGGAACTGGGCTCAGGCAGGGAAGGGCCAGTAGCAGAACACATGCGGTGCTTTTTCATTTCACAGGTAAGGGTCCAGGTCCTTGCCTGGGGTCATGTTGCGGAACCCCTTCCACCCTGGACCGCCCAGGCCCGTCTCCTGCCCTGAGGGGTCCTGGGCGGCTTCTGCCAAAGACAGCCCCCCTAGGGACCAGGCAAGAGAAGAGGAGAGAAGGGGATGGGGGAGGAAGCAGAAGATACATGGAAAAGAAGGGGAAAGAGTGAGGTGGGAAGGGATGTGATGGAAGGCAACAGCAGGAGGTGTGGAGGGAGGGGCAAGAGGGAGGGAACAGGAAGCCACCCTCCTGGAGAAGGCACTTGTTCGCTGCTATTCACTAAGTGCTGCCTGGCGTGGGTTGGGAGGGCCAGCTCTGGAAGGGAGGGCCAGCCCCATGGCCCCAGTACTTGGGGCAGGCAGGGCGTGTTGGGGAGGGCTTGGGGGAGTGCTTGGGGGGCAGAAAACGGATAAGTGCTTAGTGGGTGGGTTTGGAAAAGTGACTTGGGGTGTGAAGGGGCACAGTGAGCCATCAGGGAGACGGGGGTGGGGGGGTGGACAAGAAGGCAGAAGACTGCAGGTGCCAGGGCCACCGCAGCCTTGTTCCACTGGAGGAGTTTGAAGCAGGGGAGGAAGGGGACATTCCATTTAGAGAATGTTCCTCAGAAGGCTGGAGAGCTCAGTGGGAGGGGAACGTGCAGGCAGAAGCTACGCTGAGGACGTTTTCTGGATTCAGGGCAGCGATGGGGCTCAGGGAGGAAGGGCAGCTGGAATGGAAAGACAAAGGTGGGACCCTGAGACACTTGAGAAGAGGGGAGGGAAGTGTCTCCGGCCTGCCCCTGAGGGAAAGGCAGGACGGAGATGGCAGGAGGTGACAGAAGGGGATAGAAAGAAACTCCAGGCAGAACCTGGCTCACCATACAGCCTTCAGTTAGAAGCTGGGAAATGTGGAGGTATCTACAAAGGAGCTTTATGTCCTTTTCTCAGCCAACCCTCTGCTGTGCCCATTTGTCAGGCGGGAGAGGTGAGAACAGGGCAATGCATGGAGCTGAAATGGGAGTATCCAGGTAGTTCTCAAGGCCAACCTGACCTTCTGCCACTATTTCCAGGAAGCCCACCTTGGAAAGATGGCTGACCTCCCCCTCCTCTGCGGACCACCAGTCCTAAGCAAAGAGCCCCTCACTCCTGCTGGGATGTTTAAGGTCTCACCCTGCTCATTGTGAGTTTCAGTCTCCTCTGCAAACAAGGGGCATGTCTGGGTTTCCCTGTGGTCTCCCCTGGTGGCGGTGGGCACAGACCTGGGCGCAGAGGGTGAATGGGAAAGGAGGCTCCGGTGAATTCAAGTGATGTGATGTGGTTTTGTCTTCGGTCATAAATGTGGTCTCCAGGTGTCCCTCACGGGGGGAATTTATCACACACACAGACAGAGCGAAGGCCTGTCTGGGGTGGGGTCCTCAGGACAGGTGGGCAGCCTGTCCCGGCACTGACCCATCGGAGGGGCACGCTGGGCTCCGGCAGAGTGGAGGATGGCACCCCTGCCCCCTGGGGCAGCCCGAGCTCTCAGCACTCCGCCCATCCATTCTTCAACCTCTCAAACCACCTCTCACCTTGCAGCCCAGGTCTTGGCAAACCCCTCTGGCAGATCGGGTCCAGCCTGTCACCTATTTTTGGACAGCCAGTGAGCCAAGAATGGGTTGTTTCATTTTTAAATGGTCAGGGGAAAAAAAATGAAAGACTCCTATTTCATGGCACATGAAAACTGTATGAAATCCCAATCAGGGTGTCCATAAATAAAGCTCATCAGAACACAGTTATGCCTACTTGTTTGCCTGTCATCTGCGGTTGCTTTTACGCCACGGCAGCAGAACTGAGTAGCTGCAACCGTGTGTGGCCAGCAACGCCTAAAATACCACCGATCGGACCCTGTGCAGAAAGTCCACCAGCCCTTGTCCGGGTCTCGGGCAACACATGTACTTCCTGTACTCACTGCAACGTTGCATTAAGGAGGGCTCTTGTGACCTGCCCTGGACAACTGTCTGAGTCGCAGGTACATCTAGATCTGTGTGAGGGTGTGTGTCCCAGTGTCTATTTGTCTTTCTGCTGCAGCATGTCTTGCCCCAGCTCTCTGGCAGGTGTCACAGGAAGCCTAGATGCCTCCCTGGCTGTGTGTCACTCCCTCTTTGTGTGTCACTGTGGGGGTGGCTGTCACCATGTGCCTCTGACGACATCCAGAGCTCAATACAAACACGTCGCAGCCAAGGAGCTGTCTGCATGTTGCCCAGCAGCTGGACCACTAGGCCCAGCTGTTCAGACCCTGGACTCAGATTCCTCTGGTCAGGGGTGGCGGAGGCTTCCCGGGACTCCCTCCCTCCCAGAGTACAACCCCCCCCACACACACACCCCCTGCCAGGCAAACCTGTCTGGGGCATCAGACTTGGGTTCACACCCCTCCCTGACAAGAAACCCTCTGTCACCAGGTGCAGGCTTCCTGCTGGGTGGCTCCCAGGGCAGCAAGGCCTTCCTGGGACTGACCTGAGCCGAGCCTTGGCCCCATGCTTGGCACACCTTGGCTGTGCTCCCGGCAGACAGCACAAGGTGTCTGTCCTCACTTAGTCAGTGCCAGCCCTGGGTCCGTGAAATCTTCCTGGGAGGCTAGAGACCTGAGGCGATGTGCCCAGGAAGAAATCCACCTTACAGCTTTATCTCCTGTCTTTCCTGGCCTCGGAGTTGCATATGCTAATTGTAAATACCCATTTTGTGTGTTTGTTTATTCAACACAAACGGAGAGAGTATCCCAAAGCAGGAGCACAGCATAGCTGTGGCTGTGGGAGAAAAAAAGTAGGTTCTGAAGCTTTCTCCAATCAACCCCCTGCCAGCCTGAACCTCACACAAAACAGGGCCTTACTGGAGCCTGGAGCCTGATTAGCCCTTAGAGAGCAGAAAAAAGGTCCATGGAGAAGATCTCCCCACACACCTCCCCTCCCTGTGAGCAGGGGCAAACAGATTCCCAGGTCTTGTCCCAGACGCACCGCCACAGTTGAACCCAGGGAGAGAGAGACGGGCTGCCTCCCGGGTCACCCATCACACACTTGTTGATGGATTGGTCGGAAGGTCTGGCCCAGGGTCTGCCAAGCGTGTTCTGTCTCTAATTTACACGATCAGATTTCGGCTTGTGTCCAGACTGGTGCCTCTGCTTACCCTCCCCAAGGTCAGTGGGGAGCAGGAGCCGGGTTCACTTTGTAATGATCGGCCCTTCCAGCCTAACCCTGCCTGTGGCCGGCACCTTCGCAAACTCAGAATGGGGCCTCCTGGGGAAAGCTGGGTGCTGCTGATACCCACCCTGCAAGGTTCAAGCAGGGTTTCACCCCCTTCTGAAGCCCACGGACACTCTAATGCCTCTAGCCTGACCTTCGGGAGGCTCATCTGCCCCTGCCCCCCAGCAGTACCAGTGGCCCTCCCCAGACTGCACGTGGCCACCTCCATCCACGTCACCCCCACTCACCCACCACACACACACACACACACACACACACACACATAGGGCTGCTCACAACAAAAGCTGCCTGGTGTTCTAGCGGATGGGGTTAAGAGCGGGATGGCTTTGTGGGACACTGTGAGGCTGGGGGAGATAGAGAAAGAGGTACTGACGCACTTGCACTGAAAGCGTACACATGGTCTGCGGGCTCTACAACCCTCCCCCTTCCCCAGCATCTTCCAAAGGGGGCCTGAGCTCCTTGCAGGGGTGAGGCTTCACTTCCCAACTCCATGTGAAATACAATCAGCTTCTGGCTGGGTTCCTTCTGACCATCTAGCTCCAGCCATTGGCGTCCTGGCCCCTTCTGATGCTAAAAGTTCCCCCCCACCCCCCACCCCAGGATGTGGCCCCCTCCTCGTGCAGCTGCCACAGAAACCTGTGCCTTTAAGGCAAGAGGCAGGGGTCTCCTGCAGGCCCACTTCAGCCTCTGAGGCAGGTGCCTTTCTCCCACAGACCCCTGGAGGGCGTTTCCTCGCAGTACCACCCAAACCATCCCGACCCCAGCTCCTTGACGCTATGGGAAACCGAGAGACGACGCTCCTTGAAACAATCCCAAATGTGTCACCATAACAGGGGCATTCTATGATGCCCCTACCCCTCTCCTACCGAGCACATTGCTTGCTCACCCCTCAAACCTCCTTAGGCCTGCAGTATCCAGCACTCAGGGACCCTCCAGCGTCACCTTCCCAATTCACGTAGGCGCCTCCATGTGCCTTGCGAGTAGAGACAGGTCCTTATGATTCCCTATGGGTCTCCCTGGCCGCAGTGCGCTCCCAGACCCTGGTCCTCCCTTCTGGCACCTGAAATGGCTCGAGGTAGCTAGCTGACCCTATCTCCCAAGCACGGCCCCCAGATATTTGTGGAGAGAGGATATCGGATTGTCACGCAGGAAGGGAGCAGCGACGAGCGGGGGCTTCATTTCGGATTCGGGAGGTTGGCCCCGCACTGCCCTGGTCTGTTCTCTGTCAGCGGAGAACGCTGCTTGCTGGGATTATCGAGCTGGAAGAGGAGGTCTGCGGTATCCAAGGGGCAAAGATTCTGGGAGCTGGGGAGGGTGGTCATCGTAGAGGGACAGGGGCAGCGGGGCAACCCTTACCTGCTCTCGGCGGGGCCTCACCACCGAGCTGCGTGCTGCGGCTCGGCCGGGGGCAGCCTCCGCAGGGAGGGCGCGCAGCGGTGAGTCCGCGTCCCGCGTCGCCCGGGGATGGGGAGCTTGTGCCCCGAGGAGCGCGAGCCGATCCCGAGTCTCCGCGTCTG
This sequence comes from Macrotus californicus, assembly GCA_007922815.1. Classification (NCBI taxonomy): domain Eukaryota; kingdom Metazoa; phylum Chordata; class Mammalia; order Chiroptera; family Phyllostomidae; genus Macrotus; species Macrotus californicus. The sequence continues at coordinate 113,068 of VMDR010000719.1, forward strand.
GGTGTCAGCTGGAGGCCCGTGGCCGTGAGTCCCTGCCGGTGGCGTGTGCGTGTGCGCACGCGGGACTGCGCTCGCCTAAAGCCGCTGTTGTCAGTCACCGCCCGGGGCCCGAGCGCGGTGCCCCACGTCCGCCCAGCAGAGTCTGCCCTGCGGGAGAGGCGCCGCCTCCGCAGCGAAGCCAGGCTCTGGGCTGGTGGGAGGCGATCGACCACCACCTTCCCCCCGCGCGCTTCGCAGGCTGGGGGCTGGGGTGCAGGCCAATGAGCGCCTGGGGGTGGGGTTAGGCCAGGGTTGTAGCAGGAGGGGGAGCGGGACCCCGCCCGCCTCTTTGGCCGAGCTTAGAGGCGGACACCAGCAAGAGCTGTGGCGTGGACCCGCGAGGAGAGGATGCGGGGGGCAACCACTCCCCCTTCATCGCTGGGCTTCCGGGACTCAGAGTCGGGCCTTCCCCGAGGCTCACCGCTCTCCTTTCCACCCTCCCCAAGATACCCAGAGCGAGAAAGCCCTGATCTTTCTTCCTTCCACATCCTCAGGATTCTGTGTCTACTAAAGCTTGTCTTCCTCCTCCGGGAAGCCTTCCTTGGCCGACAAGTCCTAGACTCTCTTGGGGTCTGTGCCCCCACAGCCCTGGCCTGAAAAGATCAGCTAGCTTTGGGGTGCCTGCCTGAATGTTTTCAAATGTGACCTCCCCGGGGAATGCCTGTATGTTCAGAAAAGGGGTGGGGGCATATGGGGGAGCCTACAGCAACTTAAAATGATGCTGCCCCAGACTCGGACTGCCTGCGCTCCAGTCCCCAGCGCCAGGTCTAGCTCTGTAAGCTTGGGCAGGTGACTTGCTCTCTCTGCGCCTCAGCTTCCTCGTGCATCTTGACATACCCCGTGGTAGGTTTCCACTGATTTTATTTATTCACTGAAGACCGAATTACTATTGCCACTGTTATTGTCATCCTGCTGAACCTCCTCCTGGTATAGATGGGTAAACTGAGGCTTCATAAGGAGAATGAAACAGGTCAAGGTCATGTAGCCAGTTGGTGGTGGAGTCCATGCTAACTGAGAACCCACTCCCAGGCAAAGTATTCACCCTCTGCTCACCCCAGCCTGCCATGCCTGCTCTCAATTTCTGGTCACTGTCCCACTGTCAGCATCCCAGAGCTCCCTCCACACCCCCGTTCACCTTTCTGCAGCCAGGCTCTGTCCTTCCGCATTCACATCAGCTCTTGTCCAGCCTCCCTGTGGGCCCAAGTCTTGGCTGTGGCTACCTTGTTGGGGAAGCTTGAAGGAAGCGGAAGAATGAGAGAGACTGAGCCTTGCCTTTGGGATTCCAGTCGGCCGGAGGAGAGGACTGGAACATAGAGCAGTAGTCCGCGATGGGAACTTAAAGGAAGTGTCTGAGGCCCCAGGAAGGTGTGAAGAGTTCTCCCACGTCCACAGAGCAAGTCGATGGTTTCTTGTTACTGCAGAGTGAACACTGGCCCCGCTGATACACCACACTGTTGGTCACCCTGATTCACATTCCTTTCAGTCTAGGAAAGCTTCCTGGAGGAGGAGGACATCAGTTCCTCTGTATCAAAAAAGAGTGAAGCCCTTCTGGAGAGGTGTCATGCTAGAGTCAGACTGCCTGACAGACTGGACTTTCCTCCAGACCTGGTTTGGTGCCCTAGCCCCTGGGAGCCTGCTCCCCTCCTTTGGACACCCCTGGTGTTGGGAAGATCAAATGAGATGCTGAGTGTGAAAGTGTTCTGTAAACTGTGAAGTGTGGTTAGAGGGGAGGAAGGGCGGCCAGGAGCCTCAGAGTCAGGAGGGAAATGTGGAGTGAGGCATGCCGGGGCCGGGAGTGCAAGGTGGGGTGGAGGGAAGAGTCATCCACTGCAGGCCAGCTCACCCCGGAAATGCCGACGGCCAGGCCCCCAGAAGGGGGTCCCCTTGGCTCTGCCGTTGATATTCGGTTCCAGGGTTATTCCCTTTCGCATACTCTGAGTTCTGCAGGCCCCATGGTGGGCTCTGGATCCCCTGCACTCTGTTCTGCGTCCCCAGATGTATGTCATGGTGTGGGCAGTGAGCAGGCTGGCGTGGGCACACCTTCTTCTCGGGCACAGCTTCCCTCTGCCGGGGAGGGGCCCAGCCATGCTGTGCTCACAGCCTTCCCTTCACCTCTTCATCCTTGGCTTCAAGGCCTTGGGCGGAGGGTGAGATCCTAGCCGAACACATCCAGAGGTGAGTCCAGGCTCTAGGTCCCACTGTGCAGTTGGTGCCCCACAGAAAGGGGCTTGGCCAAGAGGCCAGTGGGGCAAGAAATCCAGCTTCTGCTGTGCCCACTGTCCACCAAGCCAGGCACACAGAGTTCACCCCAAAGGGGCGGTTTTTCTCATCAGTCCTGGAGGGACACCCCTCTAATCTCCCCAAGGTACCATATGGGCTAGCAGTCCTCACAGATGGATCTCATCCAAGCCGAGTCCCATACAATAGCATCAGCCTTGGGGAGACATGAAAATGAACATCAGATCCGCAATCCAGGGCTTTGTCTGATCCCCTTCTCTGTACATGAAGCGCCTAAGCCCACAGGGGCCACAGGACAAGCCCAAAGGCAACTTTCTTATCACACTGGGGAATTGAAGCTCATATCCTGGTGCCCCTCTTGGTTCTACCTGGTGGGCTGCCCTATCATGCTGGGAGCCCAGGCTGGGCATTCTTATCCTCGACAGTGTTCTGCCCATCCAGGCTTATGGCTGAGGTCTTCCCAAGCAACCTTGGTTCTCCTTGAGCAGAAGACACCCTGTTCCCCAGAATAGGCCTCCCCAAGGACAGGGCCAGAGCCTCCTTTTTCTAAGCCCCCTGCACATTCTCACCCTGCCCGCCTGGCTTCAGGAAGACTAGAGGCTGTGGGACCAGCCTTGGGAATGGTCTTCTCCCAGAAGACCCCCTGCGCTGCCTCTGCTCCCCTAGGGAGGGGGGTCGGGGGTCCCCTCAACAGCTTTTCCCTTCCCTGAGGTGCTCACTGCCTCAGCTCCCTTCCACAGCCAGCCAGCCAGGCGGGCAGCAGCTAAAAACTATGGGGTTTAATTCAATTTTCTGAGCTGTGGCTGAGAGAGAGAGATGCCAGGTTGCCCTACCCAGCATTCATCTCTCCTGAACAGCAGCTCCCTGTGAAGCCTGCCCCCCACCCCCCACCCCACCCAGCCCTTACCTTGCTCAGGCAGGGACAACAGCACCTTCCAGGACACTGAGGTGTCTCAATAATAAATAGCTGACATTTGCTGAAGGCTCACCTTGTCTTGGGCCAGTACTTCTCACCCCCGCTGGTGCTACGGGATCCTTGGGGAGCTTTAAAAATACACCCGTGCCTGGGCCTCCCCACCCAAGATCATTAGACAGTTGGTCTGTGGTGAGGCCTGAGCAAAAGTATTTTTTTAAAGCTCCCCAAGGGATTGTAATGTGCAGCCAAAGTTCAGAACCATGGCAGGAGGCCCTCTGCTAAATGCTTTGCATGTGAGCATCCCTTGTGCTCTGGGAACCCGGCCGAGGAGCGTCGAGATGCTGTCCATCAGCCGCCCCCCACCCCGCCCCATCCAGGCAGCCATAGGCAGTCTATTCTCTTTGGTCCAGGACATGAAAAGGGTGGGGAGTAACGGCCTTATGTGCATTAGCCTGTTTAATTCACATCTTGGGAGTGCCTCGAATGTCAGACTGTGGAAGATGTGTTTGCTTCTGCCAACACTGGGGGAGCAAAACGCTGATCCTGGGTCACTTCTCACTCAAGCTGGTGGGACCCTCGGGCCTAAATTGTGCCAGCTCTCAGCTGAGTTTTATTCAGAAGACCCACTGGTCACTTCCTGCATCAGACAGCCAGGGAGGCTCCTGGGAGCCCCAGGTGCTTAGGGAGGACCCACTGGAAGGCCTGGAAACACCACAGGGCCGAATCAGGGAGGCTTTGGAACACAGAGGTATATAAGCCCATTGCTGCAAAAAGGCCCCCTCTCCCCTAGACCCACAAGCTGCAGGGACATTTCTGGTGGCAGAGCCTGGGCTCCCCTGGGGCAGCACCCACTCTAGAAGCAGACACTACAGGTCAGATGCTCTGATCCCCTGCCCTCTCATCTGGGATGCAGTGACCTCATCACATGAGCCACTGCCATCTCGAGCTTACTCAGTTATCCCATGGACGCTGGACCCCGAATCCTAAGGATTCTCTGAGCAACCAGGGCAATGATGTTAGCTGCCTAGGTCCCTGGTTTTCCAGATGTGCTCCAGGAGCTCCAGAAATCCTCACAGCTGCCTGGAGCACAGCAGGAAGGGAGAGCCATCTTCAGAACTGCCTGGGAGCTCCTCAGAGCTGAGGAGCCCCACATCTTTCTGCCCTGCCTGCCCCAAGGTGTGCCCGTAGGAAAGGGTGGGCAAGAGCAGGGTGTCCAGGGTAGGGGAGGTGGGATCAGGGGGCCAGGGATTTGAAACTCTAAATTCTGTGTGCTGACTTGGCTGGTTAGTACCCCATTTCACAGATGAAGCAACTGAGGCTCAGAGAGCAGAAAGGAGTGGCTCAATGTGGGCAGGCTGACTGTGGCAGAGCTGGGGCCACACACCAGCTCTCTGGACTCTGAGTCCTGTGCTCTCTGCCCTGACCCATGATAACTCTTGGAAGGAAGGACACCCTTCCAGGGAGCTGGAAAGAGTGGGCATACTGGGAGTAGGGCAGCGAAAGAAATGATCCCTTAGAGCTCAGAGAAAACGTGAGAGACACAGGAGCAGCGCCAAATGTCCCCAGTCTCCTGGCCCGTGTGCATAAATACTCAAGTGCAGCCTCATGTCCAGCATACACCCAAATATGTGTGCTTATTGTTTGCACACATAGACACAGGCATTTCCATCCGATACATCTGCCCAGCGGGACATCCACCAAGGGGCCGAGCAAGCACACACACATGCATACGCACACGCACATGCACACGCATACACAAGGGCACCATCCACAGCTCTGCAGTACGAAAGTACATCTTCTGATCAACACCCAGGTGTTTTCTCTCCTGCAGAGCTGCATGCAGGCAGCGGGCCTCTCCACCATCAGGCAGTTCTCATCAGACCGTGACACTTCCCATTCACCTTGCGGAGTCCCCCGCTCAGGGACTCAGCTGTTTACAAGTGGGAGCTGGATGCCCCACAGGGGACCCTGGTTGAAGGAGAATGCATTATTTCCATTCTTATCTCCAACTCTTCTCTGTCCATGGGGCTTGCTCATCTTCTCCACCCAACACCCCACCCTACCCCATCTTCTGCACGCCCTGGACTTGGTGCTCACAGTTCTGCAGGAAGGATCCTCCAAATGGGCCACTTTGTGTGAGTTCAAGAGCCACATTTCACAAGGTCTGCCCTCTGGTTGTTAGGGGCTGGACCACTGCCCTCAATCTGGCCCAGCTCCCACTGAGGTGGATGCTGGCACCCCCTCTGCCTTCCCTCCCCCCACCCCCATGCAGGTCTCACAGTCAAAGACAGGTGTTCCACTTTCCTGACTCAACTGCCTTGAAATCCCGGGGCACCAGCCCAAGGCCTGGCTCTAACACAGGCATGAAAATCACAGATAGTTCGTGAGGGAGGAGGCACCAAGCACCAGGCTTGATGACAGCCGCTCCCGGCAAAGCAGCTCAGTACAATGGGGGGCCTGTCACGGGCTGAGTCCTGACTCGGAGTCGTGCCAACGATGCTGGTAATTATATTAAAAGTAGGGCAAATAGAATGTTCTTTGACGACCAACTTTGGGAGCAGGTTGGCAGCAGATGAGACTCTTTGCCTCTTGGGTGGGAGGAATTTACCGGGGCGCTGGGGGCCCTGGGCCCTGAGCGGGGACTGAGGAGAGATGTGGAGATGCTGAGATGGGGTTGACCTGAGGCCTTGAACACGCTTGCTCAGGGTTTGCATATCTGGTTTCCACTGCTGTGTAACAGGTTACCTCAAACTTAGCAGCTTAAAGCAAGACACATGGGTTATGCCACAAGCTCCCGAGAGCAGAGCATGGATGGGGGTGTCACAAACCTGAAACCCAGGTGTCAGCGGGGCCTGGGGTCTCATCTGCGGCCTAGAGTCTTCTCCCAACGTTGTTGTGGAGTCTGTCCCCTCGAGGCCCCAGGGCCAAGGCCCTACTGCTCTCCATAGCACGGTGGTTTGCTTCTTCGAGACCAGCAGAGAGACCGCTGCCTCTCCCGGACTTCTAGACGCTCATTTACAGGGCCCATCTGACTAACCTAAGCTTGACAAACATAAAGTCAAGCCGTTTGGGACATTAATAACATCTGCAAAACTCCTTCCGCTCAGCCATATAACTAGTTGACCCAGGAAAGGAGAGGAAAATCCCATGGCATTTGTGGGTCCTGGCCATATTCACGGAGAGGGGCTTGTGCACCAGAGGGCAGCAGCCTTGGGCCATACAGTTCTGTCCACCACAGTCCCTATCACCTAGAGACCGGAAGGTGAGGGATGGGGTGGGGACAACCACGTGACCAAAGCTCCCCGAGGTCAGGGCCTGTGTGGGTCCTGCTCTATCCCTAATGCTTGGCGTGAAGCTCGGGAAATGCTGATTGGGTGAATGAGTGAGTCACTGCAGGTGGGGGCCAAGGCCCAGAGACAGGACAGGGATGTTTCAAGTCATCCAAGGCAACAGACGATGAAGCTGAAGCAATGATAACACTGCCATACGCCCAGCTCTGTCTGTGACTCTGCCAGGAACCTTGTTGGGTTATTTACTAGCTCCTTGAAGCCTTACGAAGCCATGTGATTAGGGATTATGATTACCTCAGGTTTAGAGATGAAGAGACCAAGTCTTGGAGGTGAAGTAACTTGTCAAAAAATGCAGCAGGCACACTCACGACACCAGGACTCAGCTCACCCGGCTGGACCCCGCTGTCCCCGAGCTCCCTTTCCTAGGTTGCGTTGCCCACGTCTGCAGGCAGGACAGACTGAGAGCAGCATCAGGAGGCCAGGCATGTGGGATGGTCAAGGATGCGTGGCCACTGCTCCCCCTTCCTTCCTTCCCAGGGAGATTAAGTCTTCACTCTGTTTTCACACTGGACCTGACAAGGGGGGTGGTGTCTCTCATTACTCATAATTAGCCAGCCTGATTAGACCTGTCACCAAGGGATTGTCTCTCTTAGCTCTTTCCTTTGTGTTCTGAGGACACTTCTCTGCAAAGGAGGGGAGCCGTCGTGGGTGTCTAGGGAGGAGAGGACACAGAAGAATCTGACCAGGCTGGCGAAGGGGTCCTCTCCACAGGTCTGCCCTCTCCCACCAGGACCCCAAAGGAAGTCTTTCCCAGCCCTGGAGCACAGAGAATTCAGGTCTTCCCAGCTGGAAAAAGGGGCCTGGCTAGCTACCCCAGGGAGCATATATGCATCACCACCTCCCTGTCTCCAAGTCTCGGGTCAAACGTGCATGCCCTCCCTGTGGAACAGCCCCTCCCGAAGTCACTCTCCGCCTCCTTACCCTGCACCAGATACGGTGGTTAACCATAGATTTTGAAGCCAGCCTTCTGGGTTCAAACCCTGACTCTACTGCCAGGACAAGCTATTTAACCTTCTGTGCCTCAGTTCCCTCTTCTAGAAGGTGGGACTAAACAGCAGCATCTACTTTTTAAATCACTTAATACAGAGAAAGTCTTAAAAGAGTGTTGAACACAGAGTACGAACAATGAAGTACGAATTACTCCTTTTCTCAATCATTTTCTTTAACGCATCCGTCATGTCTGATATGTTGTGTATTATATGCCTGTTTGTTTAACATTTGTCCCCCCTACGAGGAGGCCACTTGTTGGGGACAGGATCTTTCTTTGTCTCCAGCCCCGAGAGTGGCTGGACAGTGTCTGCTGGCTTGGAGAGTGAACCTCACCTTCCTCTTCCCAGGAGGCAATTCCATTTTTCTCTGCGCCTTTCAGGACCTCTAATTTAAAGAAAATGAAAGTGCAGCTTCTGTGCCCTCCCCAGCTTCTAACCTTGTCACCCTGATTCGTGACCAGGGGCCGTTTCTGGCACCAGAGACGCCTCGGGAATACAACCACCAAATTCTAGAATACGAGTAAACGGCCTGAGACCTGTGTCAGAGGGTCCTGGAATTCTCAAATTCAGAGATTCCTAGGATGAACTCTAGGGCTTGGAGAATTCCAGATTGGAACTTGGGAACCTCAGTATATAGTCTGAGAATTGAGCGAGGACCTAGGGTTTTGGGGGGAAAAAAGGCCAGAATTTCCAAAGAGACTCATGGAATTGAGTCATTGGGAGAACCTGGTGAGATCAGCTGCCTCACTTCACCCACTTCTTCACATGATAAATACACAAGTGGTGTCAGTGCTCACAGGGGAGGGGCAGGGAGAGGGGCCAGGATGTGGTGGGAAAGAGTTCCCTGGGAGGGTTGCTAGGCGCTGGCCTGGCTAAGACAATGAGGCTGGCTGGGTAGGTAGAGCTCAGGGCTGCATCCTAATCAGGATGCAGGGGGAGGCAGGGAGGGCGGGGCTTGGGGCAGCGAGCAGGCAGGGAGGGCATGGCCAGCCCTAATCCCATTATAGCTAGCCATCCAGCTGCCAGGGCTGGCTGGGCACCAGGCCTGGTCATGGCCTCTCCTCCAATTGCAGGCTCCGGCTGCAGAGGGCTTTGAATTCAGAAGGTCATCCATCTAGTCCTGAAGTCCACAGCCCAGAGCAGGAGTGGGGCTGTGTCCTGAGCCCCAGGGGCCTAAGAGCTGAAGGGAGGGTGGTGGCAAAGGGGCTCGAAGGGGGAGGAATCTCTCAAGAAAACAGATTGACCCGGGGTAGAATGGTGGTGCTTGGTGAGAGATTTTGCACATAAAACAGAGGTTGATTTAGTGGACACCTGCCACTACTTCTGCCCTGAGAACTGACTCAACTCCAGGCAGCACTTTGACCCAGGCTGGACACTGAACCCTGACCTTGTCTCAAATTAGCCTCTTTCTAATCCCAGTCTCAGGGGAAGCTCCTGCCCCAGCCACAGGCAGACCTCTAACCTCGAACCCTAACCCAAGACCAAGCCCTGATACCAGCTACAAATCCCTCCAAACAATGCTTCATGAGCCCGCAGAACTCTGAAGACGGGATTCACATCAAAAAATCCAAAAGGCCACTAGCACTCCTCAAGTGGTAAACCAGAGCCCCTTGAGACATGGAGGCTTCTGGAAACTCAGCCACGAAGACCTGGGCTGGGCTCCGTCCCAAAGTCCAGAGCACGCTGACTCTCCCTGTCACCAGTGTGGAAGGGTCTTCTGTCCCGGAGAAGCTCTGGTCCCCACCCCTCCCACAAGCCCTTTCCAGCATGAGAGAGTCTGGAAGGAGGGCAGTGAGCCAGGGCCCACCCTGACAGGGCGCCAAGACACGGCTGGAGGTGGGGATGCGGGTGTGGTGAGACAGTGGGGTGAGCAACCACAGAGGTGGCCCTGGTGGTGCTGGGGGTGGAGATGGCTGTGGGGATTTTGACCTTGATGACTGTGACAAATGGGATGGGGATACCAACGAATTCCAAAAGCCTGGAGGGAGCCACAGACCCCAGGTGGGTCTCCCGACTTTTCTTCTCTTCCCTCAACTCCTTTCTTCCTTTCTGCCGCCCACTGTCTCGGCTTCCCTGCGGCTGGTTTTAGTGTCTTGGAATAGGTCGCTGTTTTTCCTTAGTGAGCCTGAGCTTTTTGAGGAGGAACTCCACAACCATCCCAACAACAAATAAATCAGAGTGTTTGGTGCCCCCTGCTTCTCCTTCTAGCATCTCCAAGGTGGCGCGACCACGGCCCTCTTCCCTCCAACGTGGCTGCGCAGCCCAGCTGGAGGCTTCCCCCTTCGGCACTCAACACATCTGACCACACACTGCTCACTCCCCCGGAGGCCAAGGGAGTCCTGTCCAGAGAGGACGGATGAACCCACAGACCTCTCATAGCTGCAGCCACCTGGACAGGAAGGGAGAAGCCATCGCTCACATTCCAGGTGCCGTGCTGGCGTGCCACGGGGCAGTGTGGCCAGCCTCACTTGGGCCCTGTGACCACAGGATCAGAGGGTCACATGAAAGGGCCCTCCACCCCCTCAACAATCTTCCGGTTCAGTGCCTCCCCACAGCATTCTCCTCTGGCGAGAGGTGGGACGTTGCGGTGCCGAGAGTTCTCATCTGATGGTGAGAGACCCACCCGTGTTCTACCTGGGTCACCACCCTGCTGCTCACCAATATTTCCACCTCATAGCCCCATCCGCGTCTCTCAAGTAGGGCCCTGTGGGCGTTTGGGTCAGGACCCTCTTTACTGCCAGGCCGTCCTTTATGATGCTAAGCACGTAGCCTCCTTAGTTTAGTCTCCAGTTCGAGTGCCAGTGGCATCGCCCAGCTGTTGTGACGTGAAAAACCCTTGCCTGCATCTCCAGCACTACCCGATCTCCCTGCGCTGGAGAACGGTCTGGAGAGATTGTCCACGCAGGACTTGCAAAGGGAATGGCCCCAAAACTGTTTACCCCACATCATCCCACCCCCTACTCAGGCTATATGAGAGCAGGCAAGGAGTTCAAATGGAAACTAGTCTAGATACATTTGTGGGGAGGGGGACTTCCGAGGGAAATCAGGTAACGAACGGCCCTTCCCCTCACCTCCCTCAAGTGAGAGGAGCTTGAGAAGACTCTCACTTAGAGAGCCTGGCAAGTGTCCCTGAAACTGGGTGACACAAAGATCAATAGCTGATGGCACACAGACATGTCCTTGCATGAGGTGCAAGAAGAACTAGACCAAGAGATCAGCTTTATTCCTGAAGGATGCAGAGCCAGGGCAGAGTTCAAAGCTAAGGATGTTAAACAGAATCACTTGGAAAATAGGATGGAGCCTGTATTGGAGGCAGGAAGACCACTTAGAGACCTGGGGACAGAGGAGGGAGGGCTGGACTGAACTAAGGCAGTGGCAGTGGACAGAAAAAGGTGGGGCTGGATCTGAGAAGAAAAGAAGATATAGGAATGGGAACTGTTTTTAAAAACTCCAAGAGCAGGACCCATAGAGGAATTTTGTTATTGTTATTATTCTGTTGAAAACATCTAGTATCCTCTAGAGAGGAAATATATTGAGAGCTGTTATTAGTCATTAACACTTTAGTGTGAATTAGCTGATTCATCCATGGAACAGTTGAAATTTAGCAAAAACAGAGTTCTAAAGAACCTGGCGGGGAGAGGAAGAAGGAAAACATGCTCTGAGGAAAATGAAAGACCTAGGTGGGGGCTAATGTGAACACCTGCCGGGAGGAGATGGCACAGACAGAGAGAGATGAATGGGTGTCAGGCAGGCTGCTCTGGACTGGAAGCCTGGAGGTCTGAGTGTAAGTCTCTCTCTTGTCTATAATCCAGCAGCCTCAGGATCCTAGCAAGTCACCCTTGGGGTCATTTGTGACTCATGGTTAATACTGTCTGTCTCACAAGGTCAGGTTCTATGAAGGGTCTTTTAAACTGCCCAGCTCTGCAAAGGGCCATTATTCTATCAGGTTGCTAAAAATTTATCTAAGTGGTTACCCATCACCTTTCACTGAATTGTGCAGCCAGCCCATCAGCTGACTGTCTTCTTAAAATTAGTTTTGTCTCTTCCAAGGAAAACTTGATTAGTCATAAAAATAGAAAAGGAGATGGGCAAGAGAACAGCAGGGCGAGTTAGTGCAGCTAAGAAGTGTTATATTCACCAGAGACCCCTTTGTGGACCTCGGTTTCCCCCTCTACCCCATGGAACAATAGCTAACCTCAATATTTCCAGGAGACAATCTCCTGCCTCAGAGTGTCTTTAACCCAAGGAGCTGAAGTCTTCCTTCTTGTTTGCCACTCAGTAGCTGTGATCGTGTTTGTAACTTTTTGTTGTCTCGGTTCCCTCAGCTATAAAATGTGAAGAATAACGGCAGGAGAGTTCTGGTCCAAATGTGCTGAGATAGTGCCCAGGATGGCATCTGGCATGAGTGAGTGCTCTGTACGCAGCAGCCACACCACTCTGCTGCCACCACCGCCATCATCATCGATCCCCACGGGGCCTGGCATTCAGCAGACCATCGCCTGTGACTGCTGAGCTGCACTGGGCCTGGGTGTGCCCAGTCACACAGGTGGGCGAGCACGAAGTCAGCCCTCCTCACAGTGCTCACAGTACTCGCTGCTCAGAGCCTCAGCTTCTGGGACAGGCCCTTCTAAGAGCAGAACTCAGTAAGGAAAACCAGAGTCGGGAGTTCTTCTGGTCCTTCCTTCCCAATCCCTCCCTTCTAAGTTACACACATTGCCAGGATGCTCACCACTCTCCCCTCAAATGGCTGCCGTTCTGGTGGCCTTGACCCATGATCACCTTAGGCCAGATAGAAAATCCAATGTCAGTTGATTCCAACAGGATGCCTCCCCAGAGATCCAGATCCCTCTGCCCAATGGCCTGCTTCCCACGCTCAGCCCAGCCTTTCCAACACTGACCTCAGGATCCTGCATCGATCTGCAGCCCCCTCCCAGCTCTCCATCTCCACAAATGGTACCACATTCATTTCCTTGGCGAATCAGAAACCCAGGAGTCATTCTTCACACTTCTCCATCCCTCACGATTCATGCTGGTGAAGACTACTCAGTGAGGACCTCCTGCGGGCCAGTCACTACGCAGGGCACTGGGGATGCTGTGGTCCCTGCCTCCTAGAGCCTGCAGTCATGGGGATGGGGTGCACAGAAGCTAAGCCATGATCACACAAATAACATAACCCAACATGTGATGTTGAAATAAAATAATAGGGCACCGTAAGCATCTATAATGTGTGGCTTGATCTCATCCCAGGGACCAGGGGGGTTTCCCAAAGAGTCCATTAGATCTGAAGGACAATGAGGGCCTGGGAGTGGGCAGGAGGGGCTGCAGGAGGGGAATGTTGCAGCAGAGAAAGCACCATGAGCAAAGGCTGTGAATAGAGATAGGCACCTGCACTCAACCCACTGGACTCAGGCCAGTGCGGCTGGAGGATGGACAGCAAGAGACACAGGCTCGATTTGAGGCCAGAGGGCTGGGTCTGGTGGTGAGGACCCTGGGGGCCCATCAAGACTCTGGGGCTTTGTTAAGGGCAATGGGAAGCTGCTGAAAAGATGGTCAGGTCTCATTTGTATTTAAATAATATCATCCGGGATACAGTGGAAAAAACCAGGCTGGAGGATGTGGGGAGGCCACCAGGAAGCTGTTGCAGTAGATGAGGTAGAGAAGTGGATGGACTAGAAATTCAATAGGATGTATTTCCCAGCATTCCTTGCAGCCCAGTATGAGCCTGATTAGGTAGGTCAATGGGCTGTGAACAGATGTGATGTGAAGGGCATCCAGTTTGTGCCTCTCAAAGTAGGGGCATGACCTCTTTGCCCCCTCTCTGGAAGGGAATGGGGACATGGCAGTGGGGACTAGAAGAGTCATCTTGGGCAGAGAAAAGAAAGCTGCTTATGAAGGAAGGCAAAGGCAGATGATCAAGAAGAAGCCTGCCCCATCCCAACCCCAGTGATTTTGGAGCCGCCATACCAGCCCCTAATTGCCTACCTAAACTTTCATGTGAGAAAGAGGTGAACTTCTGTCTTGTTTGGGTACTGCTATTCTGGGTGTCTCTGTTACAGATGCTGAATCAAATCTTGGCAGAGTGACAGATCAGACACAAAAAATATGGACTAGAGAGGCAGGGCTGCCCTTGGATGGCTGGCTGACACCACTGGATGATGGCGGTCGAGTTCCCTAAGACAGCAAGTCCTGGGGAGAAGCGGGCTTCAGGGCAGAGTGAGGGGGTGTGGCACAGATGGTGACCCTGACTTGGGCAGGTTGCGTGTGAGGACCTCTAAGAGGAAGCAAGAAGTCCAGGGAGCAGCTGGGGAGCTTCAAAGACAGATTAGAGTTGGAAGAAAGTGTGGTCAGAGGGTGAACTGGTTGTCATCCCTGAATGCACAAGAGCATTTAAGAAATCCTCATACCTGGCCCGACCCCAGAAACTGTGGTCTGTTGGGTCAGGGACAGGGACTGCCTTGGTACTTTTTACAGCTCCCCAGGTGATCCTCACATGCAGCCAAGGACAAGAACCACGGGCATGGAGGTAGTAATTGAAACTGTGGGCATGCAGGACAGCCCAGGGAGGGAGCATCAAGTGAGCAAAGAATCAATCCTCAGGCCCAGTGGATCAGTCCCATTCGAACCTCCTGGGCCCCCCTGGGAGATGAGAAAGAACAGATAACACATAGCAACTGCCCAGCCGTCCCCATCACAATGGTCCTTTCAGGTATGGCAGGGCCTTACAGTGACAAACTGGTTCCCCTTCCTGGCTACCTCCCTCCCAGGACCATCTGCCTACCACTCAGCAAGCTGCTCTGACCTTCACAGCCAGAGGCTGCTGGGGAGGGGGCTCTACCTGCCCTCTGGTTGCAGTGGTTGATTTAAAGCCCTGGGCACTGTCCACAAGGCTCCGGAAAGCTCCGTCACATGGATCGAACTCTACTTATTTTTGTTGCATAAATTCTACCCGACAGGGACCTTAAGCACCGTCCATCCAACTCCTCTCAGTTTGTAGACTGAGCAGTGGGGTCACTGAGAGCAGCAGTAACCTGCTGGGACTAGAAGGTGTGGCCGTGGTTCCCTCTTATCCCTGCAGGAAACTGTTCCCTCCACACACTGCACTCAGTTGGCCTTGCCAGCTTCTCTCCCTCCCTCCCCCAGGACAGCAGGATGTGCTATTCCTTGGATGGCTGTCAACAAACCCACTCTAGGCCTTAGCCCCTGATGGAGGCCTGAAGGTTCCCTCCTGCCAAGGACAGCTGGTGACCCATGGCCAGGTGGCCAGCCTCGCAGGCTCGAAGGCATGAACTGTGGATGGCGGAATCTCAGACAGAGGCCTTCCTTGTTAACATCACCCCCACTGGCCAGTCCCCAAGGGTGTGAACGAGGACCAGCAGATCCAGCCACTCAGCAGAAGCCGAAGCAATTGGGTTGCAGAAATCTATGAAAAAGAATAGATTTTCTTACTGCGCTCAGAGTCTTTAATTTCCTGTGTTTAGCCCCAAAGGGCTTTTTCATCGACAAAGCACTTTGTTTTGTGGGCATCGAGGTTGAAGAGAAGCTGCTGATGGAGAGATTAGCGATGGGGGCCAGGCGTTGGCTGGTGGCTGGTGGCTGGTGGCTGGGCTGACAGGGGTGAGGAAGCAGAGAAGAGCGAGTCAAACCAGCCTGGGCCTGGGGATGCGAGGAGGGCAGCACAGCCAGGAGCCCGCAGACAGAGAGCAGAAGCCAGCGTCACTGCGGTCAGGAGCCAGGTGGCAGTGAGCAAGCTGCCAAACCAGAAACAAGTGTTCTTGAGAACAGATTCCTGGAGACAGACCTTTCAAATCAGCTGAGAGATGAAGATTTAGAGGTGGGGCCAGCTGAAAGCTTCTGGAGCCAGCGGCAGGACCCCAAGAGCCCAGATCAGAGTCCCTGCCTGTCCCTCCCCGTGTGTCCTGAACTCCACACTTGGTCAGAGCCCTGGGCTGAATCTGGGGCTATTGCAAGGAGGAGAAGCATTCCCCTGGGTGAAGGAAGCAGGGGTGGCTTGGAGAAGACAGGTTTAGGAGAGGGCGTGCTAGAAAAAAGAAGCACTTTCTGTCTTCAGCCATCAGAGAGATGTGTATGAGGGTGTCTGCTCAGGTGAGCTGCAAAGAACTGCAGGCTCCCTTTGAAGCAGTTAGGATTACAGTCAGACATAAGGAAGGACTTTCCAACTCCCAAATGAGAGTAGCTGCCTGAGTCACCCTTCCCACATCCTAGGGCCTTCTTCTCGCCAGGAGACATGGCCCCTCCCTGCTCTTTTCAGGAAGCAGAAATGCCTGGTTCCTGGGACTCAGCATGGATCTGGCCAGCCTGCCAGGCTCCAGCCCAGGGTGAACCCAGGCATCCTGCCTCGGGCCAAGGAGTTCTCCTGCTAGCCTGTTCCAAGTGGCCAGAGGCTCACTGGCTCTGGGGTGAGCCTGAAACCTGACCAGACCCTTGTCTTAAGATTCCTTCATCCTCTGCTTTGTTTTCCTCTTGCCTCCACTGCCTTCTCCCTCTCAGCCTCCCCTTCTGGTTCCTTCTCCATGGCTCAGCCTTTACATGTTGGTGTGGTCCAGGCCTCCATTCTAAAAATTTCTCCAATGTCTGTACTCTGTGTAGGGGGTCGCTTCACCCACCCCCTGCCCCATCCCATGGCTTTAAATCCCATCTACCTGGGCTGACACCCAAATGTCTATCTCCACCCCACACGCCTTCCTGCAAACCTAGCTGCCTCCTTGACATCTCCGGCTGGATGTCTGCAGTCCTCTCAGACCAACAGGACCAGCCCGGAGCCCTGCGCTTCCCCCTCCCACCTGCCCATCTCAGCAAACAGCGTTGTCTTCCACCTGCTGCTCCGAGCAAACCGGAGTGAGCCTTCTCGACCCCTTCCCTTCCCTTCCTACTTGCGTGTCTGCTCCCTCAGTGAGTCCTGTGGCTCCAGAATCGCCCCACTCCTGTCTGACTGCATCTTGACCACCCTTACCCAGCGATCATCCTCGTGGAATGTGGTCCAGCTCCCAGATTCTGGAGCCAGCTCTACACTGACTCCCTGTGTGCCCTTGGGCAACTTATTTAACCTCTCTGGGCCACTTCACATTGGAAGTGAGGATAACAATATCCCCTTTATGAAGTGGTTGTGAAAATTACATCAAATGATCTGTATTTTTAACAAGAACAGTACTCAGCACTTAGGAAGTTTAATCAGTAGCATCACTGTGTAACTCAGCACTATCCATCAGAAACATGTGAGCTACAAATGGAAGCCATATTGTAATTCAAAATTTCCCAGCAGCTACACTGTAAAACATGAATAAGCACCGAGTGGAATTAATTGTAATGATACCTTTTGTTGAACCCAGTATGTCTAAACTAGGACTTTAACGTGTAATTGAGATAAACATACAACTATTCTCTATTATTTTTACTCCACCACATTTGAAATCCAGTCTGTGTTTTGCACTCAGCACATCTCACCTCAGACGGGTCACATCGCGGTGCTCACAGGTCCCATGTGGCCAGGGGCCATGGCGTCCGCCGGTGGGGGCCCCGTAGTCTCGATGCTTCTGTTCTTCTGCAGCAGAGTTTCTCAGCCTCCACGCCACTGACACTTTGAGCGAACAGTGGAGGTGGAGTTGGAGCCCAGAGCATAGACCGAAAGAGCTAGACGTGAGCACAGTAACCTTGGGTTATTCAGAAAGAACAGCAGCTCTGGGGAATACCAGCGCTCCCATCAGGGCCTCGCAAGCTCAGCACTGCTGACATTTTGGGCCTTCGGCGTGGGAGCTGTCCTCTTTCTTGCTGGGCATTTCACAGAGTCCCTGACCTCTACCAACTAGATGCGGTGACATCCCCAGCCCTACCCTGTCAGACGTTGCCAAATATCCTGGGGGTGGGGATGAGGGTGGGGAGTCACTCCTGGTTGGGAATCATTGTTCTGGGGTCTCTTCTGTTTAAATTCCTCTAACGGCACCCTGACTGGCCCATACGGCTCAGTTGGTTGGGCATGGCCCCACAAAAGAAGGGTCCCTGGTTCAGTGCCCAGTCGGGGCACACGTCTGTGTTATGGGTTCGGTGTTCGGTCTCGGCGCAGACGGGAGGCAACTGATCAATGTTTCTCTCTCCCGTAGACATTTCTCTCCCTCTCTTTCTCCCCCCCTTCCCCTCTCTCTAAGAATAAATAAAATCTTTAAAAATAAATATATAAACTCCTCTAATGGCTTCCCACCACACTGAAGATAAAGTGCATGCTGTGGTTGGCAGGATCCCGAGACCTGGCCCCCACTGGCCCCGCCTGCTGAGCACGTCCCCTCCTCTCTCGCTGGCTCCCACTGCGACCTCCGCATCGCCCCCCCCTGCTGTGCTTTCAGCATCGTTTCTGTAAGTGATCACTTACAAATTCGCACGCAGCTACTGATACACAGCCTGTTTGCTGAGAGGGGACCTGAGAGGGCACTGTGAGCTCACCACAAAGGAAGCAGACCCCAGCCTTCAGGCTCGAGATGGTTATCAGGCGAGATGGTTATCAGGCAGGCTGCGTTGACTCTGACGGTGACCCAGCACCCTTGGCTGAGAGTGCTCAGCCCCTCCGGTTTCCTCTGCTCTGCCTTCCCCTCCCCCGCCCCTCAGACCCCTTCCTGCATGGAGAGGCTAAGATGGTCTTTGTGACAAGAGTCCCCGTCTCTCAAGCTGCTGGCTCCTGAACGACCTCCTTTCCTGCCATCAGACGCTGAGCAGCGGCTTTGAGTGGCAGGCAGCCGAAGCCAGGTTCTGCATTGCCACCCTGGGCGGGTCCTCCCTTCTGGTCTGGCCTGGGAACCTGTGGGAGGGGAGCCATGCCTCCTCACCCTGTCCTCATCGTGTGGGTGCTGCCAGACGTCCCGTGCCCCCATCAGCCCCTGCACCCAGCTAGCCACAGCAGAAGTGTCGGTCCCCAGGCATCTCTCCTCTCTGCACACGCCCTGGGCCCCACCTCTCAGGACCGGCTGCGGCTTCTGCATCTCTCAGGACCCCAGTGGAATAATGGCCTTAATGCAGGAACGACTGTAACAGAAGAAAGAGCTGCCCAGCTCACAAACCTGCAAATCCCGGCCAGTGGCAGAGGGAGAGGCCGACAGCAAAGCTGGCCAGGAGAAGGGCCCTTGCCAGGAGCATGGGGTGAAGAGCGGAGGGTGGTCTCTGGATCTTGGAACAGATGGTTCTGGAGACCCTGTCTAATAAATGTCCTTGAGCCAGGCACCCTCTCATGTCCTGCTGGGGCCATGGGGGCAACTTCTGAAGACGGTACAGGGCACATCCCACAGGCCTCTGGCCTCCTGGCCCTTGTCTCAGGCCATTTGAGGCCTAGAAATCAGCCCCCACCCCTTCAACACATGGGGAGACTGAGGCCCAGAGCTGTGAGATTCCAAATGGAGTGTTCTGGAAAGAACAGGTCACTGAGAAGGCAGGGATAGGAAGATGAGGTAGGGGGAGGGAAGTCAGGGACTCAGAGACTTTCCCAGGCCCCCTGGCCCCAGCCCACCCCCTCCGGCCTGATCTGGCTTTGTCTGACAGCTCCCTGCGACAGCTGGGGAGGCTGGGCCTCGCCCTGGCTCCTGCCATCAGCCATCTCTGCATGGCACTGAAGATGTGTTCGGAGCCAGGCCCTGGCCGTGAGCTTGGCAGGCCTCGCCGCGTTGCCTGGGAGACTACAGAGCAGGAAAGCTGCTGCACATGGCTGCAGGGCTACCCAGGGACCGCCGGCTGGCGGTCCCCAAGGTGCCTCTCCAGGCAGTTACAGCCTCTGCATACTTTACTGGGGTCTCCCACACACCCATGAGGCAGACAGCAAAACTGAGGCACAGAGGGGTGGAAGGGCCCACTCACTGCCACTGTGAGGGTCAGTGGCCGGGAATGGAGGACAGGGTTGGGGCTCTGCCTCCCAGCCCTGGGCTCTGCCCACCTCCTGGAGCTGCAACCCAGGAGCACACAGCCAGGGGGCGTGTTGGCATCTGAGGCCAGGCCCCCACGCTGCTTTCCTGGAAAGCCCTCAAGCCCTGTTAAAGGTGCATACTAACCCCCACTCTCTGGAGCAGCAGGGATGGACGTGTGGCTTCAGGATCTGAGGGAAACTCCCAGGTCTGGATGGAGAAATGGAAGCTGGGTACCCAAGTGGAAGCAGGGGTGGGGCCCCCCTTCAGACCTCCAGAGACCCAAGGTACAGGGCTGGGTGCAGGTTTTATTATCAAGGTGAATATGGATGTTTTGCTGCTGGTGATTCTAAAATAAACGTGCCTCAGCCCTGATGTGGGTAGTACACAAGCATTTCCACCCAAGTGCTTAGAAATGCTGAGCAACACAAGGCCCTGGGTGCTGACCTTCCAGCAGGAGAGAGGCTCCCCTGTGACCTGCCTACAGAGACCCCAGGGCTGGTAGGCGCTTCCCCTCCACACCCCCAGTTTATGCTTCCATGAAGAGTGCACCCCCAGCCTGGGCAGGGGTCTGAGGCTGAGCCTTTCAGGGTTGTGGGGGTGAGTGGGTCTATCAGCAAGGGGTGGGGAAGCCCTGGAAGGGGAGGGACAGGGGCAGGCCCCTCCTGTGAGAGGTCTGGAGATACTGAGAGTGGCTCCAGGTTCTGATCTGGGTGGGGCAGGGGGGATGGCTGGATGCTTTTCGGCACCAACACACAGGCAGGAGTTAAATGGGAAGACAGCCAGGCTGGCTCTCTGGCTCACATAACTTTGCAAAATTGCCCCACCGCCTTCTCTCCCAGGTGGCGAACGGAAATCCCCACCTGCTGGAGGTCGCGGTTGTCTCCCAGGCAGTGTCTGCTCTGTGGAGCTGCCTGCAGCCCTGGGGCCTCCCATCCCCACCCCCGCCTGCTGCCTGTGCTGTCAGCCTGACTCCCAAACAAGCTGATTATCCTCATCTGGGGAAAAGAAAACATGTCAGCAGCATGCCCGAGAAGAAGCCTGTCTTCTTAGCAAGAAGTGATGTGAGGAAACTCCCAGCCCTGATCTGCAATAGGAGGTGAACAGCGCCCACAGCTTTCTTAGCCTGGCTCTGGGCTGACACAGGCCAGGGGGTGGGGGACAGGCCTCCACCAACATCACCTTCTCCTCCAAGAAGCCTTTTGGGCCTGGGCCTAGGCTGATCCTCTCCGAGCTCACCACAAGCTTCACCAAACCCTCCCAGGCCCTGCGGCGAGGTTTCAGTCAATGTTCTCCTGGACCGCCCTGGAGCTTTGGTCTGCCTTTCAAAAGTGGACTGTTGGTTATGCTGTTTGTGGCTTTGCAGGGATTTTGGAAATGGACTCAGGCTAAAAGACCTGCCAGCCCCTCCAGGAAGAATCCTGGTCCTGGTTGAACCGGGTGACCTAGGCAAGGGATCGAGTCTGCCTCAGTTTGGGAAGAAAAATTCACAACTTAGAACTTCTCTTGGTCTGCTGGGCCCTGTCATGATTTCTGACCACTGCACTTGCCCTTGTTCCCTCCCCCGGGGATGCCCTCCATCCCCTGGCATGCCTGTCTTCGATGGTAGCTCTCCTTCCAACCTAGCCAAGCCAAAGTAAACCCTACACTGCCCAGCCCCTGGGCCAGCCTTGGTACCTCCCCCGGGCACGGTGTTCCTTTAGGAGGACATCGTCACCCTCTCTCCCCAGCCTGGGAGCCCCTGTGTGCAGGAATATGTCACCATGTCTGTCCGCCCAGGACCCAGGCCAGGGGCCAGACCCTGTTCACGTCCGGGAAAATGTGCTGAGCGAATGACAATGAAAGTCCCCTCTGTCCCAGCCTGACTTCTCCACCCGCGTTAGCTGCTGCTGCCGCCACTTCCTTCTTCGCCCCAAACCCTCAGGGGCGTGCTCGTGTGACATGCAGCTCAGAGCCCTCTGGCCGGCCTCGCTGGGAGAGGCACCAACATTCTCTGAACACTTCCTCCAGTATGCCAGGTAAATGACAGCATTTCATACATGGATCTGACCTAACACTCACGGCGCCCTGGTGTTTGGCGTCACACGCCCCACTTTACAGATGCGAAAACTGAGGCTCAGAGAAGATACAAGCCCTCAGTGGCAGAGCGAGGATCTTCCAAGTCTCCTTCTTCGTGGCCCAGGCTCCTTCTCCCTTAGACCAAG
Source organism: Macrotus californicus (assembly GCA_007922815.1). Taxonomy (NCBI): domain Eukaryota; kingdom Metazoa; phylum Chordata; class Mammalia; order Chiroptera; family Phyllostomidae; genus Macrotus; species Macrotus californicus. The sequence continues at coordinate 134,698 of VMDR010000719.1, forward strand.
GTCCCGACGGCCAAGCCTCAGGCAAGAAGCCCCACTGCCGGGAGAGCTCACCCCACAGCCTCCCCTCCGGGGTGGGTGCTCACCTGAGCAGGCTGCCACACGGCCGTCACCATCGGTCATCGTCAAGGGGCATATGCCATACGCCAGGTGCACTGCTAAGCATTTTGCAAGAACTGATGCATGATAAATTTCACACAACTCTTTGAGACTTGTGCTCTTATAACCTCCTCACTGCAGAGAGGCACAGAGAGGTTAACAAACTTAACTAAGGCACAGCTAGTAAGTGGCAGAATCCCTATTCTTAATAGCATTTCAGGCCAGAAACAGAGACTACAGCCAGCCACGACACCCTGGGGACATCTACCACACCCCCCATGTGACATAGTACAGAGCACCCATTCTCCTGCCCAGCCTGCCTTCAGCTCCTGGGGGTAGGCCACCCTCTTTCCTGGACTCCTCACCCTGACTGTGAGTCCATCAAGGGCAGGGACCAGATTCACCTTATTTTATTCTCCCCCTGCCCCAGGGGAGCAGAGACCAGAGTGGAACAGAAAGGGAGTACGATGATTTTCCACAAGCATTTACGTTCACTCTGCCCGCTGCCAAGCCGATGTAAGGAGGCTTAGACTATCGAGACGCATAATTAGGACCGTACAACTAATTCTCTCAAACGGGGCTGCAGTCAGGAAGATGCAGCTCTCCTGGGCAGCTGTGAGGCTCCAGGCTGGGAGGCAGGGACCTGGGTTCATGTCCTTGGCTTTGCCACAAACGACCTCACGGAAGTAGCCCCTCCCTCCTAAGTCTTGGCGTGCTTATCTGAGAAACAGGTGGGCCAAGCTTTTCCCACAGAGATTGGAGCCGGTCCATGCTTTTTCTAACTCTTGGACCCCTGGAGGTTAGTCAAGGACACTGCAGTGGCAGCTGTGGGTGGGCACGGAGGACAGGGGTCAGCCGGTGGGCACAGCCCACCACCCCCACTGCAAGCAGAGTGACCACTTTCACGCATCTTACTTAGTCATTGAGCTTCTGCTAAAAATGTTTGAAAAACTGCACCTCATACGTTTAAAGCCGGCTCCCCCTCCCCACGCTGTAGGCCCCCACCAACCCCCACCAAGCCTCTGTTCTGGGCATGGTTCCGTGTTCCCAGAAGGACGTTTGAGCCCAGGGGTGAGAAAGCAGTGCCCCTTAGTGAGGGGGGTACAGTTCGGGGGCTCGCCCCTGGCAGGATCACGAAAACAGGAGCTAGGGTCCCTTTTCTCTCTGGGCGGGAGCTCACCCTGTGCCTCTAAGACCGGCCGGGACTTGTGCGCCGATCAGGGGGTCGTGGATTTCAGGAGCTGCCCTCACCCCTCCTCAGCTCAGCTACACAGGGCCACCGGGCTGCAGGCAAGTGCCAGTGCAGAGGACACTGCCTCCTCGGGGACATCACATCAGACACGGCAGGCAGGCAGATGGCCCAGATAAGCTCCTGTTCGCCTTTGGGGACTGGATGTTCTAGCCACAGTGGCTCTGGGGATGAGTCAGCATTGCCCCAGGGGCAGGCGCCCCCTGCATACTCTCAGCTCCCCAGCACCCAGGTGCTGCTGCCTCCCTTGGCCATCAGCTGGGCACTGAGCTTCAATCGCTGTGGTGCAGTACGTGGCACAGGGCCATCCACTCTCCCAGCCAGTGTCCCTAAGACAAACTTGTTGATACACCTTGTCACCTCAAAGTCTAGTCCTGGCCTGAGCCTCCCCCAAAAGCCTAGCCCCCCGAGGCCATCCATCAGTTATCTATGCAACAAGAGATGTGAACTTCACCCTAAAATTCAGGTTTAGCCTGTGGTACCCATGTTCCCTGCAAAGGGAGAGTCCTAGGCCCTGGGAATGGGGTCCAGGAACTGGTATGCTCAGGCCCATGGTGGTCTAGTCCTTGGGCTCTGAAGGGAGGAAGGGGAAAGGAAAGGGGGAGGGGGCCAAGAGGGCAGATGAGCTGGGAGAGGGACGAGGTGCTGGGTAGTTAGCTTCTCCATCCCAGAGCACAAGTGGAGGGGTTCCCTGTGCTTGGGGGCCCTGAGTAATGCACCCCAACATTCTTTCCAGGACAGCTACAGACCCCAGTCTGCTCAACGGGTGCTGGCAACAGTAAGTCGAATCTGGTTCTGGGGTCTGGGCTTTTCCCTCAGCTCCCCCTGGGCTGGGACCCTGAGGCCCCCGACCTGCCAGCCTCAGGCCCCACTGCATCTCCCGTCTGCAACATTGGGCACCTATGGCCATGTCCTTAACCCCACTCATTGCCTCCCCTTAAATGATGGTGGCCCTGACCCCCTTGTCACTCTTCGCAGAAACTCTTAGGCAGCTCTTAGACTAGGGTCATAGCACAATCCCTGTGGGAGGGGACAACTGTCCCCATGGGCTCTGATACTCCTGCCTTCCCCCACATACCCACCCAACTGAGGGCCATTCTGTGCTCACTGTCTATTGGCCAGCGGGCCCAAGTCTGTTTCTATCCAACTGTCTCCTGACCCCTCCACACTGACACCTCGCAGGGAATTGGCAGTCATCCACAAGAAAGCCCGTCGCTGTGCTAAGGCACCACCACCCCCGCAACGGCCCAAACCCGGAACCTAGGAAGAGCCTCTTCTGCATCCATCACCCCCATTCAGGTCTGACCTGCCCAGCCAGCCCTCTTCTACATTAGGAAGGTACTGAGTCCTCCTTTCTACCACAGGAAGTGCCCAAGCCTGGGGACCATGCCTTTTTACTAGCTGCAGCATCCTCTCACCAGATCACCAGGCTTCTACACTCACGTGCAGAGCAGGCTGCTCTCCCCACCAGCCAGAGGCTTCCTGAGGGCATGGCCCAGGTCTCCTACCCCAGTCTTTCCAAAAGACCAAGCACGTAAAGACCAGGATGCAGTGGAAGTGAAAGAGGGGGTGCAGAGCAGGGCCCTTCAATATCTGGAGGGACCACTCATGCCTTCCACCCTTACCTTACATGAACAACTTACATTTTTCTCAAGAACACTGTGGGACCCCAGTGGTCCTGGGTGGGTTTTGCACCATGTCTTCTTGTGGGGGGAGGGGTTTAGGAGCCTGCATTTTGCAGGGGGGAGGCCTGGGTCTAGGCATGTACCCCTGACATTGACCCCTGCCCCAGGCTTTGACAGGAGCCTGGGACGACTGCTTCCTGAGGCCCTGGCAGCTTGAACATCCTTCTGTGAAGAAGCTTCTCTCTTCCTTCCTGCCCACTGCTGCCCTCCTGTCTCCCAAACTGCAGGCTGAAAGCTCTGGGCCGTTTTAGTCTAATTTTCTCCTCAAATAGACAGGTAATTACGGCATTAAAATCTGGTTTCTGCTGTTCAGAATCAGCAAGGAACAGAATGTGGGGAAAATAATGAGGATTGTTGGACAGGAACTAAGCAGGATCATTGCCTTTTCCTGTTCCCAACCTAGAACCTGAACCGAGGGAGTACCAGCTTCCCCAGCTAGGCATGACCCTCCACAAACCACCCATGCTCCCGTGACCTGCTCATCTCTACAACAGGTGTTAACATCTTCCCCACCCCTGGCCAGGTAGCTCAGGTGGTTGCAGTGTTGTCCTGTACATCAAAAGGTTGTGGGGTCGATCCCTGGTCCGGGCACCTACCTAGGTTGCAGGTTCGGTCTCCAGTCATGGTGCATAGGGAGGCAACCGATCAATGTTTCTTTCTCTCTCTCTCTCTCTCTCCCCCTTCCTCTCTAAAATCAATAAACATATTTTCAGGTGAGTATAAAATATATTCCAAAGGTTAGAAATATTTTTTAAAGCCAAGGAAGAACCAGTAATCAGAGACAGCTGCTGTTCCATCCATGACCTACTAGGTTCTGTCGCCCCCTTTGCAGGCTGTCGGACCCAGGCTCACTCTCTCCTCTCAGTGCACATGAACACAGGTGTGCAGAAGTTAAACGTTTGCCTGCTGTCCCCATATCCGTTCAAAGAGCCCCAAGTAACAGCAGCACGTATCTCTGGGGACCTCATTGTACCCCAAACTTGCAGCTCTACTTGGATTATCTCATTCAAACCTCCTAACACCATGGTGAAATTGTTCTGTTACTACCCCCAGCTTACAGCTTGGCAAACTGAGGCATAGGGGCTAAGCAATGGCCCATGGAAACACTTAGTGAGCAGCTGGCAGGGATGTGAACCCAAGGAATCTGATGCCTTATAGGGACCATGCATGCCACCATCCCTCACCAAGCCCCCTTGTCTAAGGACTAAGCGGGGCAGCCTGTGGGGCTCTGGTCAGCCATGCGGTGCCGAGTCAGAGCCCCAGGGGTGCGCACAGATGAAGAAACCATCAGAGGTAGTCGCCACCCACTTTCAGAGCAGGTAGGTCGCAGTGGGTGTCCTGAAGGAGGTACACAAACATGTAGATTCTGCATCATCAGGCTAAGGGGCAATGATGGGCAGAGGACACCCCTCCGGCTCTTCCATCCCTGCTTCAGTCTCCCTCTCTCTGGCTCTCCTTTCTCTTAGGCCACTGCCCCGCCTTTCTCCCTCTTCTATACCAACCTGTCCTGCGTCTGGCTCTCCCCTCTAAGTCTCTGCAGTCTACCTGGCCCCCGCCTTGCCCTCCCCAAAGCAGCTGCCCTCCCAGACAGGGATCAGATGAGAGCAGTGGAAGGGTAAGCTGTTCCCTGCTTGCCCCGGCAACCCATCCCTTCGAGGTCCTACCTGCTTCTTGCCAGCAGGAAGATAGCCTGTTTATTGTACAGCTGAGGACAATTAGGACCAAGAGCAGTTACCCAAGGTCTTTAACAAGGTCACACGGCAGCGGAGTGGTGCGGGCAAAAGGCATCTGGCACAAATCAAGCTCCTTGGGATGATCTAGTCAATCTGTAACCCCTGTGGTTGGATGAGGGACCTGGGGTGGGGGGACATTGCTACCTGTGATGGGTGCCATCTCCTTACCCAGACCACCAGAGCAGAGACACCCACACAGAAGCTGGCCATACCCGCCCACCAGGCTCAGAGCGTGCAAAGTCAGCTGCTGATGGCACCAGTTCCGGAGAGACTTTTCCTCCGCTTGCCAGCCCTCTCATCCCCCCTCGCTCACCTTCCCACACCCAGGAGGGGACAGAAACTGGAGACAGGACAGGCTGGAGGGCTGCTGAAGGAGGGGAGCAACACCAGTAGGGAACAAAGGAGCCAGCCATATCCCACTTCCTGCTGCCGACCTGACCTAGCTGGGCAAGGAGAAAAGTGCTGTGGGATCAATTTCACAGCTTTGATTAATGTCTTCTCTGTGGCCTTAGAGTGAGCAGAAAAGACATGAGACCTGCCCGAGTTTTCATCTAATAAAGCAGGAGAAGACCTCCCCAGTAACACATTTTTAAAGGAGCTGTGGGATGTGGGAATGAAATTGTGCTTTCCGCAGACCCAGGACCTGCTGTTTGACAGATAGCTGTAAATCACTGAGCCTGGCCTGACTCCGCTGGTCCCAGCAAACAGGAGCTGAAATGGTTGTGGCCCCGGGCTCTCTCAATACCAGCTGTCCTGAAGGAGCAAGGCAGTCATCCTGTGCTCCCTCAGCACACGCGCTCTTGGGTTGTCTTTCTGTCTGTTTATCAACCTTGGGTGCTCCAGCCGCAGCCCTGCCAATAAGCTACTCAGGGCCTTTGGCCAAACAAGTCTCTGCCCAGTTGAGCCCCCAGGTCCCTACCTGTGGCAGGTTGAGGCAAATGGGGTCCTGTCTAAAGGCTTGGCTCATTGTAACTGTTCAGGTGACAACAGGGGTCACCTCATCTTTGATCCTGCGAAGGCCCTCAGTCTAGATGGGCCATGTGACAGGTCAGGGTGAGGAAAAGGGTAAAGTCCAGGAAATTGTATGCAATCTGGACTTCTGGTTTCTCCTGAGCAATTGAGCCTGTATAGCCACATGACAACAGTCACTGGAGTGGGTTGGAGCAGTGCCTATCACCTCCTTCGGCCACAGTCTCTACCACTCCCTATTGCACCCCCCCATTCCTAGTGCCAGCTGCCATTTACCACTGGGCACATGCTGCCGTGTAAATTAAAAAAAAATATTTCTTTGTCACTGTGTCACTGTCAAAAGTGGAAAACTGAACTGGAGGGGCCTACATTTTAAGGAAAAACTAGCGAAGGGAGACAACTTCCTTGGAAAGATGCTTAGCCACCAGATGCCTGGTCCTGCGCTCTTATTTGACTTCCCGATCCAAGGTTCACAGAGGCTGAGTCTATGTTCTCAGGCTTCCCCAGGCAACTCTGTGTCCCTGTCGCACTCCGTGGCTGCTGCCCCAGCAGGAGAAAGAGGTCAGCACCTGTCCTAGCCCCTGGACATTTCTCTGTGGGGGCTCTCCTTCCTTCTTCTCCACTCACACCCAGAACCTCAAGTCATAGTGGGGGAGTCCCACATCTCCCCAGAAGGAAGAACACTTGCGTGGTACAGAGGCCAGCTTAGAGCCAGGCCGGACAGGAAGACGTGGGGACCCACAGGGCCTGCCTGGACCAGGGCTTTCACTCAACCTTCAGTCTCCAAACTCTGCAGATCTCCACTTGGAGAACCAGCTGACAGAGGAACAAATTCACCCTTCCAGGACCTCCCCTCCTTCCCTCTGCTGGAGTTGCCATGACAACCAGAGCTCACCCTTTATGCCAAAAAACACTAAGGAAACGACAACAAAACCTCCATCCTCAGCTGGAAGGGAAGAGGGCTGTGCAGGGCACAGGGTCTGATGCCCTTCCCTCCTTCCACAGCCCCAGGAAGAAATGAGGAACTGGGAACTGGGGGATGGGCTGCCCACCAGGGGCAGCAGAGTGGGGGGCAGTAAGGGCTGCAGGGGAGTTCTATTTGCCTTCCCTTTCCACATACCTCCCCGCAGCTCACATCTGTCATGGCAGTGTCTCCTCAGCTCCCATGTGGTCGGCCTCCACTCTGGGGCAGTGGGCAGAGGACAGAGGGGATAGTGAGGGGCCCAGGAGACCACTGTAGTCCTGGGATGCCCTGTCACTCATGTGTACCTCTGTGTGAATGTGACTCTGACTCCTTCCTGAGTTGGCTTTGATCATGGGAGTTGGGGGTTAAGGGGACAGGGTCGGGAATCCAGGGCACCAGAGAGGAAAATGCCTTTGCCTGAGGTCACACGGCGTGGGCCAGGCAGAGACAGGGGTCCACCCCCAGCCCCAACAAGAAAGGAGCTTTGCTGTTTGACCGCCTCCGACATTAAAGACCAAGGCCCAAAGAAAGCACAAGGCCCAAACTGGAAACGCAAAATAAAACATAAAGAAATTGAGACAAGGCAGGGCATAGGAGAAAACCTCAGTGAGAACACTAATGATGGTATTTTTAATGAAAAAGAAATCACATCCAGATACAAAGAAGTTTTGAAAAAGGAACTGAGAACAAAAATGACCTCTGGGGAATTAAAATAAAAAGTAATAAATTCAAAAGTCAATAAAGGGGTGGAAAATGAAATGTAAGCAATCTATCAGAAAAGGAGAAAGTTAAAGAAAATAAAAGAGCATGGGGGAAAATATTACAACAAAAAATTGGTGCTCTATTTTAGGAAGTCCAAGGTCTGGTTGAAGAAAATTCCAGAAAGTGGGGACAGGGGAGATGGAGAAGAAACATTATCAAAGAAACTAACACATAAAAACTGATCAGCATGGAAGGACATGGATTTCCAAAATGAAAAGGCTCACCCAGTGCCCAGCACAGTGGATGCAGAAAAGCTCACGGTCGGTCCTGAAGAGATCGTAGGAGCTTCCAAAGTGACAAAAGCAGGCCACCCGAGACCAGCAGTCAGGGCGGCATGGGTCGCTATGCTCTGGCGGCCCTGGGAGTTCGAATTTACAGGGAACAATATTTCTAACCTGGAAATCCATGCCCCCAGGAACTGCCAACCAAGGGTGAGGGTAGGTTAAAGGTAGAAAAAAGACTGTAACTGTTACTTCCCATGCCCCCTTTCTCTGGCAGTACCTGAACAGGGGAACGGCCCCAGGAAGAGACAGGAAAGAGATTCTGGAATACGGACTTGATCACAGAAGGTCCACCGCAGCACGAAGGCGAAGCCTGTCAGCCCAGCGAGCAAGGAGTCCTGCCCAGAGCAAGAGAATCGAGGGGGACGTGAAACCTTCGTGTTTGATTGACTGGAAACTAGCATCGACCGGCGAGGGGCGGAGATATCAAATGCATAGAAAAAATTAGCAATAGATGCCAGACATCAGGTGAATAAAAAAGGGATTTATGAACTCTAGAGAAAAGAAAAATTGTGTAAGAAAAGAATGAAGTTATAATGCATAACTGGGCTCAGCGGTGCTTTTGTTCAACGGAAAATTGGAAAATAACGCTATTGGGACTATGAAAGAAAAGGAAGCAGGAGGAAGAAGGAAGATTTAAGTCTTTATTTATCATGCCAGGAGGTCAAAAGCTAATGCGCAAAAGTGATAAATCAAAAAATACTGTGTATGCAAATGTTTAGAAAAACATAGCTAAATACTAAATGAACCACCCAAAAGAAGGAAGGCTGTCAGAGCCTAGAGGTGTGACTGAACTTGGAGCCGCGCGGACCAGAGATTGGTGCTTTTCATTCTAAAGCTTCCAGCACAACTTGAACTTGATTAGGTGCTGGCGTTATTTTGAGTTCCTCGAGCACAATTGTGTTTTCATTCAATCCTTGTATTCCATCATCCAGCTTGGCACAGAGCAGGTTCTCAAATGTGTGCTTTTGGAATGAATGGCGGCTGGGGGGGGTCCTGAGCTGGAGGGGCTGAGAGGGCTTCCTGGGAGAGGGAGACAGGCCAGCCGGCACTGACAGTCTGTCCTGCATTTGGACAAGCGGAGAGGAGGTCCCTGGTTGTCTGGAGAAGGAGCCAGGGGAGCAGAGGGTTCTCAGTGACTGAACAGGTTAAGGTCTGGTGTTGCTTAGTCATTCTAGGAGTTTCTGAGTTCTCAAAGAACCCACGGAGAAAGCCCCAAAGGAATGAGGGTGGAAACCAGCCTTTGGGTACCTTTCGGCGGGGAGGGTGTGGGGGTGGGGGCTGCCCTCATCTATTGGAGCGTCATAGCCTCCCCCTCCGGTCCCCTCTGCAAACCTCACACCTACATGTGTTAACTTCCCTCCGAGCAGGAGAATTCAGCCCTCCGCACAGCAGCAGGGCCTGCAGAGCCCACCCCAAACAGTGCCTCTGTCTGAGCCGTTCACAGAGGATCTGACTCTGCCTCTGCCTCTATGGGAAGGGACCCGAGCTTTGGGCTGGGACTCAGGGAGGCAGGTGAGGCCCTTCCTCTCAGGGTCCTGCAGGGACAGGCCCAGAGCCTGTCTCTACTTCAAAGTGCGACACTTTGTTCAACATGGATTTTTAAATTAGTTTCAATGTTATTAAAATATTATTTATCTTGATTATTGAGTTTGGCGTGCCCCTTAAATTGCACGTCCCAAGTGAGTACCTCACTCTCCCTACCCTAGGTCTGGCCCTGGAACTAGCGTTTTTGGCTTAATACCTCACCAGGGGGGAAGCTTGGGGCATAACCATTGCTCCGAAGCCTCCTCGGTGCAGAGTGGGGCTTCCACAGCACCAGACTGCTTGGGTAAGGGCGAGCTGCAGGTTCCGGCAGTCTTGGTTTCTGAGACCTTCCTGGGAAGACCTAGCAGCAGCCTGAGGTCACTGGCTCCCTCTGCTTCCTGGAGACACCCTCAAGAAGAGCAGGGTGACTGCATTGCTCCTGCTGTGGGCTGGGAAACTTCTATGCAGGGAAATTCTACCTCGACTCAACCTTCTTTTTCTGGAAAAGCCATCCCAACAGCCCGGACACAGAACCCTTCAACTTTCTGAGAGAGTAAAGTTAATGCCTCCTTATTGCTTGACTAGTTAATGCTCTCTGGCTCCACATGGGTTTGGGGACCTTTGAGAGCCACTGTGGCTAAATGCTGAGTGATAGTAATTATCACTTACCACGCACCAGATGTTATGTTGGGGCTTTAGGCAAATTACCTCAGTGCGTTCTTAGCCTCCTCATAAGGCAGATATCACTTTTACCTTCACGGTACACATGAGGAAACTGATGCCCAGAGAGGTCAAGTGAGTTGCTGGAAGTCACATAGCTGGCAGAAGGTAGAGCTGGAAGGGGCATGCTGTCACCCTGACCCCCATGGCCAGAAGCATTCCGTCATTCTGACTCTACCAGCAGAAGTGGCTAGAGCCCAGACTAGAGTCAAGCCCACTTTCCTTGATCTGTAACCTCCTGACCATGACGAGGTGCTGCCCCCAACCCCCTGCCACCCCGACTCCCTGTTCCCTCCTTCCTGGCCCTCCCCATCCAGAGCATCTTGGTCCCCAATTACGCAGAGCTGCAGGAGGCCTGCCAGGGAAGAAATTAGGGCTACACATCAGCTCTTCTATATTTACCACCTGACGACCGAGGAGGATCTGTCTTCTACACAATTAAATGAAAAGAGTTTTAATATCGGCAGGCGAAGGACTCGAGCATCAATGGAGAATTAGGTTAGAGCCAGCAATTAGATTAGCACCAAGCTGCAAGTAAAATGAGGGCTCAGACACAGGAGGGTCATCCTTTTCCTGGTGACAAGCCCTTTGTGGGAGGGGGGTGGGGAGGCAGATTCCTGAGGCTGGCCCGATCCCCCTCCCTGAGGACCAGAGACTTGGAGGGGGCAACCTTTCCCCGAATCCTCTGTGAAGAGAAAGCCCTAGGCCAGGTGTGGTGGATGATCAGAACCAGGGGTCCTCCGAGCCAGTCAGCCACCACACCCCTATTGAGAATGAGACCTCGTCTGTGTCCTCTCATTCACTTGCTCTCTCTCCTGCCACCACCTCCTCTCCCCAGAGCTACTGCAGGCACCCCCGCCTCTTCTGTCCCCTTCTACCCAACCTGTAAACGTACAGAGACAGTCTTTCCTCAGCCTTTCTCCTGCCCTGAAGTACGGCAAAGGGCTGCAGGGGCATGTGTGTGTCCCCAAGTGAGAGCACAGCGAGGATGCCAAATAATTGTCCCTTCCTTGCTTTTTTTTCCCCCAACGTTTCACTAAGTTCCTTATTCATATGGATTGCACGAACGCACTCTAGCTTTGAGAGGTGAGAGCTTGGGGACAAATTCCTGAGTGGCCTAGGGAGAAATGGCACAGGCATGTCCTGCATCTGGTTTCCGGTGTGCTCTGCCCTTGCCAGGCACCGCGGCTGCCCTGGTGTCACAAACGCAGGAATGAAGGCAAGTCCTTCCTACCAGCTCCCTGGAGGTGGCCATCGTGTCTCCCACTCCAAACAGAGCCCCGGGAGCCAGGCAGTCCAGCCGTGCCTGGTGGGAGTGCACCAGCCCACTTGTTTGCGCAGACGCCCAGAACCAGAGGGGCAGCAGCCAGCTGGGCCTCTCCTGGTTGCTGTCCTGCTGTCTGCCTGACAGCAAATGCTTCCTTCCTCTTTCCTGAGTCTCTCTGGGAGGAGTCCAAGTGTGCTGGCATTATCTCAAGAGAAGACAGGAATCAGCTGGTGATTACCAGAGAACACTGGTCATCTTCCCTCAAACTTGCAAATCTGATGGCCTGAGTGTGAACTAGGGGGTCCCAGGTTGGTATCCCCAACCCAGAGCATAAAGCTGAGACCCCAGGAAGCATTAGCTATGGGAGGGGACTGCCCTGAGACTCCCTGATCCTCAGACCGTTGAGTGGAAAGTACACCTGCTCCTGCCTGTCAGCCCACACTGTGCCCAGAGCTGTGCATGCTGAGTCATGGTCGGCAGTGACAAGAACAGTGCAGGGTCTGACACTTCACCCTGTTTATGAGCTCACAAGTCGGCCTGCTCCTGAGGGTACAGGACTCCTGCCCAGGTCAGAGGAAAGGGGCTCAGGGCAAAGGCAGTAGCTGAAGCTTCACGTTGGTCAACTCCAGCTCTCCCATGCCGCCCAAGTCCCATAAAGGCAGTGCCAGGGGCCCGTAATGGGTGGGCCACTCAGTGGGTCACATTATAGGAGAGCAACACTGAGCTTGGGAGAGTCCCCGCTTTTGCGGCGCATGGAAGGAAGCTTGTTCTCTGCATGGTGACAGATGTTGCTTCATCTCTCAGGACTGCTCATGGCAAGCATGACCTTGAGGGCTGGCTCAGGTGAAGAGTGACTAGGGCCTTGCCCTCTTAGCATACCCAGGGAAAAAGTTAGATGCCCAAGGCCCATTGCAAATTGTCTCTCTTAACAAGGGAAGATACAAAAGGAGAGGCTGGCATTACCCTGCCCTCGGCACACTCCAAACAGCTACATGGCCATGCGCATGGGGCGGACTTGTGCATGCACAGTGAACGCCCCCTTGGAGTTCCACTTGCTGAACACAGGAGCAGCATCATGGGCCAGGGCTGGGACCCATGGGTATCCCACAGCAAAAGCAAACAGCCAAAAAGACTTGGCAAACGACGTCTGAGCAAGACCATCTGAGAATCCTGGAGAAATAGAGCTAAACACACCAGAAAGCCAAGACTAAAACGGGACTCACATGACTTCATGAGTGTACCGGTTAGGATGAGCTGGACCAGGCTGCAGGAACAAATAAGCAGCCGAGCCTCAGCAAAGTTCTGTGCAGGAATTTTCTTATTCACGCTGCGTGGTCACCATGGTCGGTGTGGGCTCCGCTTTCAGCCCCCAGCTGATCAGACCAACCATTTGGACCTTTGCCAGAAACCGAGGCTGAAGGGAAAGAACACACAGGGAGGCTGTGTGGGCTCTTTAAGCGCCTGCTCAGATGGGACCCCTATCACTGCCACGTCCACTGCATCACCCAGGGTACGTCATAGTGGTCGAACTCACTGCAGGGGATCTGGAGAGAAAGAGAGGCCGAGGGCAGGCACCCAGACCTGTGACACCCCAGCAATGCGCACCCAGCCCTGCGATGCCCCAGCAAGCCTGCATGCCGTCACCGCTCTATAAAGAAACCAGCACAGGAAGTCACAGAGGAGGAATCATGGGTGTAGTTCATGGGGGAAAAAAAAGGACTTCCGGGCAGCACACCCCTGTCTTGGCTCTGCATCAAGAGTGGTTCACACAGATCCTTGAAATTATCCCCAAATATTTAAGATACTCATGCACCAAAGTTTATCATTCTCTACTTGAGCTGACCATTTTTATTATCCCCATTATAGTCTTGTGAGGCTTATCTTCCTTAGACTAAATACCCCTGGGCCCCAGGGGACAGTTAAGGAGCTCTTTACTGAAGGATTCAAATAAATAAATAGGTACTTCAAAGTGGGGTGGGGGGAGCAGACTTTGGAAGGGAGCCCAGGTGGCCACTCTCTTCCACCCTCATCTTTTCCTCCAAGTGTCTCCTGCATCTGACAGTGCTGTTCTTCCCCCTTGTCAGAGGGTGGCCTTTGCCAAGTCATGCAGGCAATTTATCTCTCAGTTTGCTCATGTGTAAAATGGGGGTGCCAGTGGTGCCTGCCCCATAGGGTTTTATGAGGATTAGTTAGAATGACACACGTGACATGCTTAGAACGTGTAGCCTGATGTCTAATGACTAATGTGTGAGATAGAAAAGCATCAGCTCTTTTTATCAGTGTGCCATGGACACCCACCCTGCTCCCGAAATTAAGAAGTCTCCTGACCCAACGCCTCCCATAGTTATGTGAGGCTGCCCAGGCACTGCTGGATTTGTGCGGTGGCCTCTTTATGCAGACTTTCTGCTGGTCTCCAGCGGGGGGAAGGCACCTCTATCCCTGAAATATCCAGGAAGAAGTCGGTAGCTGCTCCTTCTGGCTGGTCTTTCTGTCTAGCCAATGTTGTGTCTGGTTTTTGCCTACATTCCTGAAAGTGAGCACAGCTTCCCAAGGGGAACTCTTCCTGTCTAGTCTCTATAAAGAACATCGGCTGCTCCAGCTGCCCCAGTTTTGACCCTAATCTGGAAATAACAAGCCAGGTGTGTGATCCTAAAGGTGTATTTGCCTCTTTCCCGGCAGAGCATCTGGACAACTGAGTTTCCATGGAAACAGAGAGCTTTTTGCCTGTATTAGTTTGCTGGGGCTACTGTAACACATCGCTGACTGGGCGGCTTAAAGGATGGGCATTGATTTCTCACAGTTCCAGAGGCTGGAAGTCCACGATCAAGGCGTCTGCAGGGTGGGTTTCTGCTGAGGCCTCTTTCCTTGGCTTGTAGACAGCAGCCATCTCTCTGTGTCTTCAGGTGGTCTTCCCTCTATACCTATCTGTGCTCAAATTATCCTTTTTATAAGGACACCAGTCAGACTGGGTTAAGGCCCCACCCTAATGGCCTTATTTCACTCTTCATCACCTCTTAAAAGGACTTATCTCCAAATCCTGGCACTAGGGGGTTAGGACTTCAACACGAATTTGGTGGGCCCAGTTAGGTCCATGACCCCTCCCATCCTCAGTGCCAGCAGCAGGGTGGGGGCAGGTTCTGATCCATCTTAGCCTGTGCTACGAGTCGGCCGATCCGTGATTACCACTTCAGCCCCTCCTCCATTGCCCCCGATCCTGTCCCTCCTCCCAGCCTTGACCTCCCCTGCAGGTGGCCTCTGCCTGCTCCAGCCTGTATGCACCTTCTTACCTCTAATCTCCCACAGTTTGGTCCCCCACTGTCCCTAGAGAGTGAGCTCAGTGGTCACCCTGGTGCCTGCCCCTTGGCCTAGGGTTCCTTTAGGACAGCTGACATCCCCACTGTGCCCACAGAGGGGGAGCACAGGATGGACTGGGGTTACTCTGAGAGGCCAGAGGCTGCAGACAGGATGAGAAGGGTCTCATGGTGAGGCTGAGGAGGCTCTAGGCCACCTTGGCTCGGGAAGTGGTATTGGGAATTTGGGAGCAGGAAGAGGCCTGCTGAACCTACGTGTCCTCCCCAGCCCCTCCCCTGACCGCAGTGGGCCTGGGCCCAGTCTTTCTTGGTGGGAGATGATGGTGAACAGATGTTCCAGCTGTTCCCAAGGGCTCCTGGGCCTCCAAGTGCAGCAGAAGGTCAAAGGGCTCGTCATTTCCTGGCAGAGGAACCATAGCTAATCACGGAGCTAGTGGTTTATAAAGTTTCCGTGTGCCCTGCTGCACTTCCGTTTTGAATACTTTCCCCGTGTGTCTGTCTCTTTATTGCCCTGATCACCTGCCCTTCTGGTTCTCGGTCTCACGGCTGTGTGACACTCTGAAATGGGGAGGGAGGGGCTCAGGGAGAGACCACCCAGGTCTTGTTGTGGTCTGATATCTATGTCTACTTTCCCTAGCATGCCCCTGGTGCCCGGAATAAGTACCTGCTACAGAGTAGAACATGTGTTCAATAACAATTTTTGAATAAATGAACAACAAGGATGAGCAAACCTGGTCTCAGGCCCCTGGTGTGCTGTTTAGACTAGAGAAGTGGCAGCAGGAGCACAGGATTCCTTCCGGCTGTGAACCTGGAGAGACAAGAAGCATGTGAGGGGCCTTAAGAGCACCAGCTGGGAAGGGAAGGAACTGGAACCTTAAGGCCTGGGTCCAGAGGTCAAGAGAACAGAAATGGCAGGAGACCAAGAGAAAGCACAGACTGCTAATGAGTCCCTTGTCACTGGAGACATTCAAGGTTAGTTAGACACCAGGAATCCAGGATGCTACCCAGAGGGAACATACCAGAGGCCCTGAAAGGGTAGACAGTCTTAGCCTCAATGTTGACCAAGAACTCTGACTCCAGACCTGGTCCTGCCTCTGGCCTCCTGGGACTAGGGCAGGCCTCTTGCCTTCTCTGGGCCTCAGTTTCCTCCTTTATAGTATGGCAGGAACATGCATGACCTTGAATTTCATGACAGCCCCTCTATCCCTGAAGTATTCTTGAGCCCTTGAGAGAATCTGCTCCGAGAGGAGTCTATGGTCCCCCCGGCTCCCGGGGGAGGAGGGGAGGGAACAAGGTAGCAGGGAGCCCTGGGGAGGCATGCAGAGGCCTCAGTGAGAACTGGCTCTGCCCTGGCTCCCACGCCTCCAGCCAGCCCCCCCCCCCGCCCGCCCCGGGGCCCTGAGCCGATTGGGGGCCCCAATGGCGCTGGAGGACTGGGTGAAGGCTTAGCAGGTTCAGGGGCCATGCTTCTTCTGGGGCAGCCCAGGCTGGAGCCGGGGCCTCTAAAACCCAGGCAGTGGAAGGGACAAGGGACGGGAGTGAGCAGACCTGGCCCCAGCCCCTTCCCAACTCTGTGCCTGTGAGTGAGTCACTGTCCCCCTCTGAGTCCCGATGCCCAGCTTTACCAGGGCCAGGCCTGGGCTCCACTGAGAAGGGGCAAGGAGGCAAGGGGAGGCAGATGGGTGCCGGGCTCCTGGAGCTCTGGATGGGACTACAATTTGGGGAAGGAGCAGGAAGTGACACGTGAACAAGATTAACATGGCAACACCCGTAAAATGGGTTTGCTCTCTCCACTCTGCCTTCCAGCCCCTTTGGGAGAGCAAAAAAAATAAAGCCTGTACGTGCACAGCCTCCACTGTGTCACCTCATTTGGTCCCTGAAGCTGAACCAGAGGCTTGGTGTCACCACGGGGAAAGAGACTGTAAGGAGTTACATGACCCGTGAAAGCTCTTCTCCCTGTCTGGGGCATTGTCCCTTGCTTCGCTCGCCCATGGTCCCTGGTGCTTCCCTGTCACACTCCTGTCATTGCTGCCTGTTCCCTTGTCGGCCTCCTCGCCAGGCAGTGGGCTCCCGGAGGGCAGGGCATATCTCTCTGGCTCACACAGGCACTTGCAGGGCCTGGCACCCAGGAGGGCGCACTCAGGGCCAGGCCCTGAATCTGTGTGGGATGCCACCCCAGGAAAGGCCTAGAGCCAAGCAAGAATGTCAAAGGAAGCTTTCTTTAGATGACTTTGGTTTCAGAGATGCTGACAGGGCAGCCCCAGGGAAGTCA
Source organism: Macrotus californicus (assembly GCA_007922815.1). Taxonomy (NCBI): domain Eukaryota; kingdom Metazoa; phylum Chordata; class Mammalia; order Chiroptera; family Phyllostomidae; genus Macrotus; species Macrotus californicus. Next base: position 151,534 of record VMDR010000719.1, read on the forward strand.
TGGGAGAAATCGGAGCGCTGGACCTCTTCACACGTTTCAACTCTATTTCAATTCCTTTCCACAAACATTTTCCTAATGCCTGCTCTGTGTTAGGCACTACTGAACAGACTAAACCAAACCCCACCCTCATGGAGTTTACATTCTAGTGGCTAAATACATAAGTCATACATATTTTAGTAGTAGGTATTATAAAAAAGAAAATAAAGCGAGAAAGTAGCTTAAGACATGGCCACGGCTAGCAATGAAGGGTGCCACTTGGCCAGGAGGCCTCACTTAGGTGAGGGGATGAGCCACATGGGTATCTGGGGAAGACTGCCCCAGGTAGAGAGAGCAGGTACAAAGGCCCTGGGGCAGGCATGGCGAGGAAACTGACATGGCTGCAGCCAAGCAAGTGAAGGAGAGAAGCAAGCTGAGTCCAAGGGGCAGAACATGCAGGCCTTCGCGGCCCTGTGTGGGCCACTACAGGGCCTGTAGCAGTTACTGTGAGGAAAACGGGGAGCTACCAGAGAGTTTGGCAAATAATAGGGTTTCTTTTGAATTGCAGTGTTTTGGAGGGTGGGGGTGGAAAAGAACACCATATTCTCTAAATCCAGCCCTGGCATGAACCCAGGTTCCACTAACTCTACACTCAGCATCACTCCAGGCCCCCTGCCTCTGAGAAGGGAGAGGCTAGGAAAAAAGGGGACCTGGTGGCTTTGCAGGTTGTGCCCTGGGCTAGGGCAGCAGACCAGGGCAGAGGGAGCAGAGCCCCAGGCCGTGGGCAGCCTTGCTGGGCTCTAGCAGCTGCCTCCACAGTGCCAGGGTTACGGTGCCTGCATCTGGCCGCCAGCTGAGGGTTGCGTGAGAAGGGAAGGGGAGTCAGGGGTGAAGCCCAGGCTGGGGCAGCTGTGCGGGCCCAAGGGTTGCTCAATAGAAGCAGCTGGAGTCCGGTCCGGGCTCTGCTCCCTCCGGTTCCAGCAAGCCTCCTCAGTGAGTCTGCTCCGGGGTCATCGAAGCTGCTTCCAAATATATCCACAGGCTCCGACAGGCCCTCAGTGGAGGGGCCTCACAGGAACTTGGCAGAAGCCCCCACCTTGGGGTCCAGGAGGGGGGAGGAAGTGACACGGAGGTGGGGTGGGAGGGTCAGAGTGCATCCTGGTCACGGCCTACCTGTGACCAGAACCGTCTTGCCTGCCACCCAGACTCGGACTCAAACCCAGTTCTGATGTGTGTGAGCCCCCTGAGCCTGTTCCCTCACCTGTGGGATGGACAGAACATGCTGCCGTAAAGGTAGTGCAAGTCGGGTGCCTGGTGCAGAGCCTGGCACGTGGCGAGCACCCATGACACAGGGGTCCCTTTTATCATCGCGCAGTCAGTAAGGTCACTTCTCTCCCTGTGTGCCCCCACCCCAGACTGGGCTGGGCTCAGCGGCGGAGGGGACAAAGGGGCTTCTGGGCTCAGCCTGACAGGAGGTGCTGAGCTGGCTGGGCTGACACAAGAACCTAAATAGGACACCAGAAGCAAGACAGCAACCACGGGACTGTTTTCCAGACTTCGGTTTTGGCTTCCCCCACAGTGAGAAATACCTTTTCGTCATGGTGCAGCACCAACCTGCACCGATACATGAAGTGGAAACTAAAGTTGCATGAGACCGCCCTTGCCCTCGCTGGCTGTGGCGCGCTCTGCTTCCTATTCTCTTCCATTTCGTTAAAATTATTAAACGCTGGTCACAGCCCAAACATTACAAAGATCAATGAGCTCATGTGAAGCAGCAGCCCTGGGTCTGGAACGCCGTCAGGCTCGCGGTCCGCCTGGCTCAGGCTGGTGGAGAGCATGACAACCACGTGACTGTCCTCAGACCTGGAGAGAAGACCCAGGGGGCACATGCTTCTGAGTGGCTGCTTCAGACCCTCTCAAGGAGGGAGGGCCCTTCTGCGGAGCAGAGGCACCCTCAGGGGACTGGGGGTAGGGGGTGTATTTAGGTGGAAGAGACCAGGTGGCCACTTGCCGGACGGCCTGCAGCGGGTTTTCTGACCTAGGAAGGACCAAGGGACTTGGGGCCAGAGAGAGGCACTACAGGTGACGGTCAGCACAGTGCTTTTGCCGCCAGAGTGCCAGGTTCCAAATCCTGCCTCCCTGACCCCCTGGCTCTACAGCCTTTGGCAAACCTCGTAACCTCCCTGGGCTTCAGATTTCTTGTCTGTAAAATGGGATGATGGGAATTCCTCAAAGGGCTCTCTGGGGAGGCGTGACCTAAAATAGTCCCGGGCACTGTTACCATTTTTATTGCTCAGTCAAATGGAGGTCCTTGGTGGTTGGAGGGCCCCCTGGTTGTGTGCCAACATATGCTATGTGGGCCCCTGGGATGAGCTGCCTCTTTCCACAGCAACCCCACCGGTGGGCCAGCTTCTCCTTGAGACTGCTGGGGGCAAGGTCAGGCCCAGAGAGCCCATCCTAGGCTGCATGGACAAGTGTCCCCATTGCTGCCCTCTGCGGAGGGAGTTCCCTGCCCCACAGTTTGACCCCGGAGTCAAACAGCCCTGAACTCAAACCCAGCTCTGCCAGTTGCATACCTCACGAGCTAAAGCTCACTACCTGACCTCTTGGTCAGGCCCTCACCACGCAGGGCTGCTGTGGGAACTCAATAAAGCAAAGTATGGAATGCACCAGCACAGTGCTTGGCATTTCCTAGGCTCACGACAAACACAAGAGGCTGTCGTCTTCTCTCTGTGGTCTCTCCACCCTGCCCGCATCCCTGTCCTCCCCAGAAGCACCCCCTGTCAGCACAGCCCCCTCCTGAAGCTCTTGCGAGTGCTCGGCTCTGGAAACAGGTCTTGTGGCAGCAGCAGCAGCAGCCTTAATTTCAGTTCTGTGCTGGGTAATTTCCCGTGATTATGGGCCCTGTCAGCACGGCAAGCTCCGCAGCTGCTAGGAAGCCTGCGGGCCATGGCAGGGCAGGGCTGGAACCCGTGTACACACACGTGATGCGCACACATGAGCCCACACACCCATCGTCTCCCAACGAGGACCCAGGGAACCGCAGCCCGGCCACGCACACCCCAATTACTACAGGAGGGAGTTCACACAGCACACCTGCACACAGGCCCTTCCCTCGATGGGTGACAGGTCTGACACAGGAGAGGACAGGGGTAGGGAAGGCTTTAGGACCAGGACCCTCACTGACACCCTCCTTGCCCAGCCTTCCTTCCGTCCCCTGCCTCTCTAAGGTGGGAGCACTAGAAAAAGAGATGGTCCATCTTTTCTGCTTTGAGACCTCCTAGGGGCTCCGTGTGTGTGTGAATGTGTAGGTGTATAGATGTGAGTGTGTGTATGGAATGAGGGTGGGTGTGTGAGCATGTGTGTATGAGGCAGGTCGGTCAATCAACAACCATTCATGAGACATCTGTGAATCCTGACCTTGACCCTCGCGCTGGCTGGGGGTAAGACAAAGGGAAGCCTGGCATTGAACATGAGCATGCACGCTATGCAGTTGGTCTTCCTCATTTGCAGATTTCACTCCTGGGAACTGCCTCCCAGCGAACGCTCATTAGTGCCCCCAAGTCAGCACTCACAGTGCTTTCAGTCACTCTCAGATGCCCACGGCATCTCAGCTCCCTGCTGAGGTCGCACAGGGTGACACTCTGCCTCCCTGTCCCAGCTCCCATGCTATAAACTGGAATGCTTTTCAACACCTGTGTAGCGCCAGGCTTTTCTCACCTGAGGGCTTTTCGCTGGTGATGTTGCTGATTCAAAGGACCCCCGAGTGCAGTGCTGGTGTGCTGGGTGGTGTCCCTAAGTACAAGAAGGCTGTGATGTGCCTTATGGAGACAGTGCGCGTGCTAGATCAGCCTCATTCAGTCACGAAGGGCTGTTGGCCATGAGTTCACTGTCAGTGAGTCAGCGATTAACTGACGGCCCTGACTCACGATTTCTCAACTTTCCGATGGTGTGAAAGCAGAATGCATTCAGCAGAACGGAGCTTCAGATTTTGAATTGTGAGCTGTGATCTTTCCTGGGCTAGCGGTGTGTGGTGTGACCCACTCCCATGGGGCTGGGCAGAGGCCAGGAGCCAAAGCCCCATGATCACACGGGTCAGCCATCCATACTCTGCCATGTCTTGTGTTCTCAGTGTTTTTGGGTGTTGAGTTTTCTGTTTTCACATCTCATCACGTCTACGAAACGCCCATCTGGGTCTCCTACTTGGGGTAAGAAGAAGAAGAAGGCAAGGCCTCTTGAGGTAAAACTCAAGGTCTTTACTGTAGGGTCAGGGAAGTGTCCCCAGCACATTTAAGGCAGGCTAGGCTGGGCTGTCATGTTCGATAGGTTAGGAGAATTAAATGCATTTTTGCCGTAACAATATTTTCATCATATGGTGGGTTTATCCAGATGTTGTGCCATCGAACCCAGAGTCAAGGAGCATCTGGACACTGAATGAGGTGTCTATCCACAGAAACACCCGCAAGAAGGTTGGGACCACAGGCTTTCAGGAACCCCACGCTGCATTTCTCCCCGAAGCTACGGTTCTGTATGTGCTAACTCAGCGTTCACGGGGACTTTATGGAACATAACAACCATGATCAATGAGAATCAACTGTAATTGCTGCTAAGCGCCATGAAGAAAATAGAACAAGGAAGTGCAATGTGACGGTGAGTGATGTCACTGGGTGGTCAGGGTGGGCCTCTCGGAGGTGGCAGCACTGGTGTTGACTGGGGCGTGGGTGTAGGACAGCAGTCATGGGAAGCACTGGGGGAGGGTGTTCCGAGGGGCAGTTGTGCTGAAATGATCATGGCCTGGTGGGGGGAGGAGAGGCAGGGGTGCCCAGGGGCTGTGAGTAGGGCAGAGCACGGGGGAGTAGGGTGGTCCAGGCCACACAGGGCCCGGCTGGCTCTGGAAAGGAGTCTCCGTCCTTTCTCCGAGTCACGGTGGAAGTGGGAAATGCCAGGAGGGATTGGCTGGACCCCTGCCCTGTGGGCCACGCCTCAGAAGGGCCAATGGGGCCACCGTGAGAGGGGTGTCACAGGAGCCCTGGGGCCATCACAGAAGTATCGGGTCTGGGCTCAGAGCCTCCTTGTGGAGATTCAGGAATCATTCCTGGGACCGGGTGGGAAGTCCCAGGCAGATGGGAGTTCACAGAAAGGGGGTCAGGCAGGAGAAGTGGGCCTGTGGCCTGCTCAGTGAGAGATGCCCAGACACCCCAACAGTCGCTGACGAGACAGCAGGACCGGGAGCCTGGGCTCGGGTGGGGCACCCGTGTGGGAGTTTCCTGCCGCCCTGCGTGAAGATCTCCCCACCCAGGCCGCGGTCAGGGCCCCTGCAAGCCTCCCTCCCAGGGGATTTCAGTGGGTGCTGCTGACCTGCCCCGGCACTGTCCTCCAGGCCACTTCCTGTGCTCCAACTAGAGTGGACCCCTGAGAAACCTCTGCATGCTCATAGTCTCTTTTCGAAAGATCTGATTCAGTCTAGCAGGTCACGTGCTCTGTCAGCTGCTCCTCCCAAGTCTTTCCTTTCTTCAAATGCTCCTTCCCTCTTAGGCCCAACCCCGACACTGAACCCCACAGCCCCTCTGGCCCGGGTCCCATGCTGTCGTTCTCAGCGCTCAGCACACTACTCACCCCGCCAAAAGCAGGGCTTAAGTTCTCCAAATTTTCCCCTCCGGGCCTGGCCCTAGTCAGAGGGTATGCAAGAGATCAGAAGACTAAGGCGAGGGCCAGGGGCAAAGCCAAGGTTCCTGCAGGGCCCAAGTTGAGGGCTGAGGCTGTGCTTGGTTAGGGCTCCAGTTGGGGCCAAGTTAAGACTGAGGCGAAGGAGTGGGGTGGCGGCTGCAGGAAGGACTGGGGCTGTGGGTGGGCCTTGAGCTCGGCCTGGGGTCAAAGCCAGGACTGAGCTTCAGGTCTGCCTGTGCTGAGTTAGCTGGTGTGGGAGGCAAGTTTGTTCCCAGGGCTGCTGGGCTGAGAGGCCGAGGGGGTCCTTCCGTCTGCCCCAGAGGCTGGCCGGGGGCCGCTGGTCCGCCACCTGATTCCAAAGGCCGATGGGTGTCTAGGAGGGGCACTGCCTGGCAGAGAGCTGTCCAGTGCGAGCCCAGAGCTGCTCTGTGCCAGCACCATGCCTGGCTGAGCTATGGGCCACGCCGGTGCCATGGTGATGCCACCACAGCCAGCCTTTCCCATCGGTAACCATGGGGATGCGTGCAGGGCTGCGGATGCTTATGCAACACCTCAAAGCGGGGAACAGCCTGCCCATCAATTCCATCCCTCTGCCCGCCCACCTGCCCTGCTCCTGGGGACACCTGCAGGGAGGGTCTCTGAGCTGGGGTTTTGTCGTCCCACCTGCCATCCCAGGACTGCCCCCTCCCACCCACACACACACACACAATATCCTGTTTCTGGAAGGGACGTTTGGGTTAGAATGGTCCTATGGGTCTGGGGGAAAGATGCGGAGGAAAGAGAAAGAGCTGCGGCTGTGGGGGATGGGCAGAGGACTGAGAGGAGAGTTGTGACAGATGGAGAGCTGGCCATCTGCACGCCCGTAAAAAGCTCCAGCCACCTCCCGCCGGCCCCAGGAACCAGATGTCCAGCATCACAGACACAGGCCAGCTGCCCGATGGGCTCTTCTGTCACTTCTCACAGCTGGAAGCTCGGGCCTTATGAAGAGAAAGAGACAGAGACAAAAACAAAGAGACACAGAGAGAAAGACACAGAAACAGGAAAAGGGAGAGACAGAGAAAGAGAGAGAGACCCAGAGACAGAGATACTGAGAGAGAGAGAGGAAGCGACAACAGAGACACAGAGCAGGGAGGGCGCCAGGAGAGAAACGCCCACACACAGAGACTCACGTGGAAGACAGAACAGACAGTCAAAAAAGAAAAGGCCTGAACATCTGCGGTGGTGGCCTCTTGCTGGTTTCCAGAGCCTGGCCCTGCCTCTGAAGGCAGCTCATTCCTAGCGGTCCATGACTATTTCCCACCCTCTTTGTCCTTGTCAGGACCCCCCCCCCACACACAGACAGGCCAGCAGCGGGGAGGAGGTGAGTCAGGCCCCCTGGGGCAGAACGCAGGACCCCTCGTGCTGGGTTCAGCAGAAGCACAACGCACTCAAGGACTTTAGGGAGCTCACCTGTCTCCAGGAGCACAGCCAGGAGGAGCGTCCACCCCACGCCAGGAAACCACTGACACAAATTCCCACTCCACCACTTTGGTCACAGACACTCAGCTGTTCATACCGGGACAGTGAGGACGGAACGCCAGGCACACCAAATGGGGGTCCGGAAAAGCCAAGCTCTTTCACCACCACGCTTGCCAGAAACTCAGCTCCACCTGGTGCTGACTTCTTCCTGCTGCTCTCTCCCACACCCTAAGCCTCTTGAGGAGGAACCTTCTGGAGTGGTTGGCAGCGATGCTTCTAGGCTCTAGGACCTACTTAGAAAACACTTACCAAGTGAATGAACGAGTGGCCCAGCAGGACCCAGAGTCCTCACAGGAATGCCCAAGGGCATCCTTGGGAAGAGCACAGCCTGGGTGTTAGGCCTGCCATCCTGTCTGGCCAGACGCTTCCGAAAAGCATTGCTCTCCTCAAGCTGAGGTCAGCCATATTCTCACTTCCTGCCCAGCAGGTGGTGGTGCTTGGCCTGGTTGGGGTTCTAGGGTCTATATAACCACCCTGCGTCCCCTCCTCCAGGAAGCCTTCCCTGACTGCTCATGGCCTCACCCACACCCTGTCCTCTGAGCTTCCACTACCCAGATAGTTTGAGCCCCACACACTGGTTCTTATTCACATCCAGGTTGCGGCTCGTCCCTGGGGATCTCCCAAACATTTCTTGGGGCTCTCTAGGAATGGGAAATGGGCCCCTCATTTTTAGTCTTGCCTCTTCCTCCCCACCGTGTAGAGGAGCACAGGCTGGCCACAACAGGAGGGAAGTCTCTTCTTCCCTTTAGGGAATTCCTTTCAGGACCTGGGTAGAGGCTGGCAGGGAGATGCTGCAGTGGATGATGGGAAATCCTGCTTTCCCCATAAAAACCAGGGGCCGGGTTGGGGGATGGGGAGGCCTGCTTCTGCTCTGAACCCTGCCCAGATACTCCAATGAGCCCCAGGTCTCCTGTCTCTTCAGCTCTCACTTCTCTTATCAGCCTCTTCTTCCCAAGACCGGGATCTGGGTGTCCCATTTCTCTCCTCTTCCCAGAGCTTCCTGCCCCCCTATGCTGGCTCACTGTGACCCAGGCCCTGCCTGGGAGTCCTGCCTCCATCTCTAGTTCTGGGGCCTCATCCAGGGGAGCACGGCTGCCCAGCCAGGGTCCTTGGCCGCAGTTACTCTGCCACCTGGTGGCTAAGTTCAGTATTGCTCATCTCAACTTCCCATGGCCTGCAAACCTGTCCCTTCTAAAGAGGTCTCAGAAGTCACCCAGCGACAGACTCCCTGCTGCTACAGATGGCGATGCTGATGCCTGAGGAGGGTGGGGTTTGCCAGCCAGGGGTCTGCCCAGGGACCCTCCCTGTAGCCTCAGTCCGGGGATCCCCGTGGTGGAAAAGACCAGAAAAGTGCAGGAATGTGAGGCTCCAGGTAAATCGGAAGGAAGAAAGAAGCTGGCTCCCAGCCATAGATGACGCCGCTAGGGAAGGGACAGACAAGTCACATAGAGAACTTCCACTACTGCCACCACCATGAACTCACTGCTAACACTGACCGCTAACTACCCACTAACCCTTGCTGACTGCTAACACTGACCACTAACTACCCACTAACACTAACCCCTGTCTCATTGCTAACACTGACCGCTAACTACCCACTAACACACACCCCATCTCACTGCTAACACTGACCACTAACTACCCACTAACCTTAACCCATCTCACTGCTAACACTGACCGCTAACTACTCACTAACACTAACCCCTGTCTCATTGCTAACACTGACCGCTAACTACCCACTAACCCTAACCCCTGTCTCACTGCTAACACTGACCATTAACTACCCACTAACACTCACCCCTGTCTCACTGCTAACACTGACTGCTAACTACCCACTAACCCTAACCCCTGCTGACTGCTAACTACCCACTAACATTAACCCGTCTCACTGCTAACACTGACCGCTAACTACCCACCAATACTAACCCCTGCTGACTGCTAACTACCCACTAACCCTAACCCCTGCTGACTGCTAACTACCCACTAACATTAACCCGTCTCACTGCTAACACTGACCACTAACTACCCACTAACCTTAATCCCTGCTGACTGCTAACTACCCACTAACACTCACCCCTGTCTCACTGCTAACACTGCTGCTGACTACCCACTAACACTAACCCCTGCTGATTGCTAACACTGACCACTAACTACCCACTAACATTAACACCTGTCTCATTGCTAACACTGACCACTAACTACCCACTAACCCTAACCCCTGCTGACTGCTAACTTCCCACTAACCCTAACCCCTGCTGGCTGCTAACACTGACCACTAACTACCCAACAGGAATTTGCCAACAGGAATGAAAAGACTTATCATATGCATGCCATTGGCTCAGGATTTCTAGGCTAAGAGTTCATTCTGAAGTTTTTAACTTTTTGAAACGTACATGAAGAATTGCATGCATGAAAGTTTATCCCAACTATTCATTTAAAACTTGGGAGGAACCTCCACCAATAGATTTGTTGAATAATGACTGGCAAAAGAAAGAATATTAGATAGACTCACAAACTATGTAGCAGAACAAAAGGTTTGCAAGTGTTGTTTATTCTCTTAACAACAATTTTGCTGACATAATTCGTACATCACAGATCTGACCTGTGAAAGGTGGACGACTCGGCGGGTCTGAGTACCTTCACAGAGTGCACAACCACCACACTCTTCAATTTTAGAGCATTTCATCACCCACAGAAGCAACCCCGTACCCATCAGCGGTCGGTCCCACTTCCCCTCCCCCACCCCTAGGAACATCTGTCTACTGTCCTTCTCTGTTGGTTCGCCTGTCCTGGGCACTTCACATAAAGGGAACCACACCATGTGTGGCCTTTGTGACTGACTTCTCTCACGTAGCACAATGCTTTCAGGTTCATCCGTGGCCTGTCGTGTATCAGTATTTCATTCCTTTTTATTATAGAACAATACTCCATTGTATGGCTATGTCTCATTTCGTTTATCCATTCCCCCACCAACCAATGGACAGCCGCAATTATGAATAACGCTGCTATGAATAGTCAGGTACAAGCCTTTGTATACATACATGTTTCCACTTTCCTTGCCTATATAGCTAGGAGTGGATTTGCTGGGTCCTATGGTAACTCAATGTTGGACTTTTTGAGGAACTACCAGATTTTTTGCCAAAGCAACGGCACCATTTGAAATCCCCACCAGCAATGTATGAAGGTTCCAATTTCTTCACAGCCTCGTCAACACTTGTTTTTGTCTATTTTCTTCACTTTAGCCATCCTAGTGAGTGTGAAATTGTATCTCACTGTGGTTTTCACTTGCATTTTCCCAATGACTAATGACAGCGAGCACCTTTTCATGAGCTCATTGCCCATTTTGATATTGTATATGTTCATTTTAAGCATAAGAAACAAGATACCAATTTATAAATATAATATGATCTCGAGATGTTTCAAAAATGTATAGAAAAAATTTTTCAGGAAACATACACAAATGCCAACAGTGATTATCTCTGGGGAATGAGGTGGCGGCTGACTTTTATTTTCATTTTTTGGACCGCTTCTCTATCAGCCGATGTCCTGCGATTAGAATGAATTACTGTCAGGATGGGACTGAAGGCAGGGATGCATGACAGGGTTGTAGACAGGGTTTGCACCTTGACATTTTTGTGACCACGGAGGTGCTGGGCAGTTGGGCGGTGACCTTGGTTTCATGTGACAATAAGGGAGGATGGTGTGTCCATCAGAGGAGGAATGGCAGGCAGGGAAGGCTTCCTGGAGGCCGGCGAATGGGGCTGAGTCTGCAGGACGGATCTGCTTCGGGTGCCCCAACAAAGGGAGAGTTTCATTCTGACCCGCAGCATCCTTTTCTGCCTGTTCTCTGTCCTAAAATCTCCTTCCACCCTCAAATGCATCCCCAAGGACAGTGCCCAGCCTCAATGTCCTCCCTCTGGCCAAGGAACAGAGTTGGGGAGGGATGGACCATGATGATGTGTTACATCCGGGGCCCCATCAGGCAGGGAGCGCAGGAAGGCACATTACGGAGAGGACATGAGAGAAAGACCTAGAATGGAGGAACCCCTGCCCTAGAGAAAAATAAGCCAAGAAACCCAAGCCATTTCCAGAACAAACCCAAAGGGCTAACAGGCACAAGGCGCGATGCTCACTCACTAGTCATCAGAGACACGCAAATGAAAACAGCCGACATGTCACTTGCATGCATCTGACTTGCAAACATTAAAAAGCTGGGGAAGTGAGTGCTGGTGGAGCTGCTGGTGGGAGTGTGACTTCGCAGCCATTCTGCTGCGCAATCTGTCACTGCTGTCACATTAAGAAAAGCCATGACTGATGACCGGGCACTTCTCACAGGTCCATGAGGGGACCCATGTGTAAGGCTTCACCTAGAGGGAGGGGGAGACAGGGCAGGTCACACAGGTGGTAACACCATGTGGTACTATACAGCTGTCAAAACAAGGGATGATGGTGACATTGAGTGAGCTGAGGACTGATACCCCGTGCACCAGAGATCCAATTGCAGGCTGTAGAGCCCTCCCCTGGGAGGCACGTGCATTCACGCACACGGCTGTCTATCCACCTACAGGTTTATTGGCTCCTCTGGAGACACAGGAGAAGAACAGAGACAGGAACCAGGGGAACAGAATTAGACACACAGGGGCCCAGGGAAAGAGTCAGGTACCAAAGGGGAAGAAGGGCCAGCCTGCCCAGAGCTGGGCAGCAGCTTGGGTGGGGGTGTGGATTGAGGGCTCCCAGGGGGTGTTGGTGCCTCTCCTCTGGAACATGGCGGACCCACTGTAGCTGCCCAAGGTCAGGTGTGGACTCCAGGCACATGAGGTGGCCAGACTAGCACACAGACGTCAGCACCTTAGTCCCTGAGTGGAAAGGCATTGTCCACCTGGCGTGGGTCCTCCGGGCTGGCAGAAGCTCAGGGTTGTGGCCATGCCATCTCCGTGAGATCTCTGTCCTCACCTATATGGACAAGGGGAGGACATTAGAAAGTCCTGCCACCTCTTCTTTACTCAACCCCAGGGGGACCGAGAGTGCTGGGAGAGGCCATGCAGGAGAAACCGAGAGAAGGCTGCTGGAGCAGGGGATGCCATGGCTGGCCATGGCCACTGCCAAGCACCGCCTCTGATGGATGCCCTTCCTCCTTCCTGTGCAGGTTTCTGGCCGTGCCCTTTAGCCCTTTCCGGTCTCCTCGAGCACTGTCTTTGTCTGGACCCAGATAAGGACAGTTTGGGTGCTTCTGGAAGTTCTGGCCAGATAACTGCTCTGGCCTCCTGAAGAGCTTAGACCATCCCTGCTCTGGGCTTTGGGCCAGCCGTTGCCCACTGCACTGACCTGTGGCCCCTGGGGAACCTGTCCAGGGGATAGGACCTGAGGGGAGGGAGGGCTTCATGCTCTGTCTGGGGACTTGTGGTTGAGAAGATGGAGAGAAACGGAAAGAAGAATAGCCTGGGAGGTGCAGGGGAAACGTCCATACCGTCACCTCTCCAAGGGGCTATGGGGGCAGAGGGAGTGAGAGGCTGCGAGCCACCTGGCAGCTGAACTTAGGCTGAGGTAAAAGACAAAAGGGACAGATTTCTGTTCAATGACAAGGTGAGCTGTCTGACAACAGAGCTATTTGTAGATAGTAAGCTCCCCGTCGCCAGAAGTATGTAACAACTTTCTGGTCCCTACCATTGCTTCCAGGTACAGAGTCCTTTACAACTCTTGGTGGAATTCCCTTTCCCGGGCCCCACCTGCCTCAGCCAGGGCTGTTCCTTGCCTCCCATGCACACCCAGGGCCCAGCAGCCACTGCACTCAGACATAGCAGTCCGGAGTCAGGGGAGGGAGTGGAGAGAGTCAGAGGAGAGGGAGCCAGTGGGACACACAGGCGGCAGGGGAGGGGAGAGCAGTGCCCCACAGCTAGGGAACAGGCATGCACACACAGGTGCCCCCCAGAACACAGGCCCCACAGCAAAACCGTGGCCACTAGAGGGAGTGCACAGCTCTGTTTGCACCCATAGTCCAGGGCCCAGCTGTCTGGGGCACTGAGTTCAATTCTCCTACCTCTTCCCACAAAGCAAGTCTGTCCCAAGGAAAACATGCCAGGTGTCTTCTGGTTGGGGTGCTTGAATTAGCTCCACTCTGCATGCAGCCTCTCCATGTTTCTACACGTACATTGACACCATCTAGCTGTCTGTCCTGGGTATGTCCTCCTCTGCTTTCGGTGTGTCTGTCTCTTCCAGGTTCTCTCTCTCTCTCTCTCTCTCTCTCTCTCTCTCTCTCTCTCTGCTCTATCTCTCTCGCTCACTCCTGGAGCTGGCTTATTCCCTCTCCCACTCTTCCTTTTGTTCAATTTTAGGAACACAGAGCCCATCCCTGGATCAGCCTTCTGATCCTCAAAGGCCTCCTCCACACCCTTGCTGAATGGAGAGTAATCTTGGCCCAGCCCAGAGGAAGGATGGGTAAAAGACATTTACAGAGAGCATTCAGGTTCAGCTTGATCCAGAAGCTCAGGACACTGCTACGAAGGATCACAGGAGTTAAGATGTGACCTGAGCTGGGGTTTACAGGGTCTGAGCAGGAGGCAGGGGGCCTTAGGACTGGTAGAAGGAGAGGATCGGTGGGCAAGGGTGGCCCAGAGGGTCACATACCTCTTGGTTGAGGAAGCAGTATAGGACGGCAACAATGAAGCCCTGTAAAGCCAAAGAGAAAGGACCCCATCAGGATACCTTGGCCTGTTCTCAAGGTGTTTGTGGTCTTTCTACTACCTTTTCCCCCACCCACCCTCCAGGCTGTGGTTTGAGCCAGGTCTCTGAGCAAAGGGGATGGGAGACACATCACTTACTATGTGCCAGGCCATTGTCTCATGTAATCGTCATAGCAAGCCGGCCAAGTCTGTACTGTTGGCCCTGTTTCTCCAGTTTCCTTTATCTGTACATCCCTCAGTACTGCGCACAGAGCCTGGCATGTGATAGGTGCTGAGCAAATGCTGAACAGATTGGATGGACGCATGGATGGATGGGTAGATGCATAGAAAGGTAGGTGGATAGATAAGTGGGTGGATGGATGGATGGATGGATGGATGGATGGATGGATGGATGGTTAGGGGGATGAGTAGATAAGTGCAGGGATAGGTAGCTGGATAGGTAGGGAGATGAACGGGTGGAAAGTGGACAAATAGTGGAATAAATAGACGAGTGGCTGGAAGGAAGAGTAACCAGCCCAGTGGCCCTCACCCTCACACAAAGTCCCTCGACCCTGGGGGCGCAGCCCCTTCTGCCTGCCCCAGGCCTCAGAGGGCAGCAGCGCCTATGGGAGTCCTCACCTGAAAGGAGCCTAGGCCCAGCTCCAGGGGGAGGCGGATGCCCAGGCCAGCACTGTCAGGCAGGAAGTTGAAGACGATGTAGTGAACTCCGAACAGCGGGATGAGGAGAAGTGTTGACTTGGAGAGACGCCTGAGGGACAGGAGGAGCTTCAGGCTCCCAAGCCTAGAATTCCAAACTCCCTCCTGCCCCCTGCCTTCCCTCACTTCTCACCAGCTCTGCATATCAACTCTTCACCCCGGGCACCTCTGTCCTGCCCACGTGCACCCTGGGCTTCCTTGCTTCTGGCCCCTGGATCCTGCTCTTCTCTATGCCACATGCTCCTGTCTCAATTTATTCCAGTCAAAGTCTATGAATCTTTCAAAGTCTAGTTCAAAGTCTTCTTTTTCCAGGAAGTCTTCCCTGACCATACCCCATCCCCACTCCCCAACTAGAAAGGACCTCCTTCTGCAGACTCTTACAGAAATTGATCCCAGCACTCATCAGCCTATTTGGCCTGGCATCTGGGTGTTTGGAGCCTCCAACCTTCCCATCCTATGATCTCCCGGAAGGCAGGGACCAGATCGGGGAGGAGCGTGGGCCAGGATGGGGAAGATCCGAATGTGAACAAAACAGAACCACACCGAGTCATTCCAATTATGTCCCAGAATCCCCCAATACATGTGTGTACATTACCAGTACTGAGACTGGGCATGAAGGCTGCCGTGAGCTGGCTCCAGTTTCCTCAGCAGGATGCGAACAATATTGAGGAAAAGCCCAAAGTTCACCTGGAAATAGAGGCGCCGGAAGGTGGAAGGCGAGATGTCAGGTGTGGGCCCTGGCAGCCTGGGGTGGGACCTCTTTTGGAACTAGAAACCCCAAATCCTTGAGACACAGGGCTGTGCGGTGGATGGATGCACAGGCCTTTGCTCTGGAACTTGTAGGCTGGAGACGGGGGTGTCCCACATGCCAACTTCAGAGGGCAGGGGCTCAGGGCCCCCCTCCACCTTCCATCCTGGCATCAAGGGTGGGAGGCCAGGCCTTGCCTGCATTTAGCACCTCCCAATGGCTTCTCTGCCACAGAGCAGGCGGCCTTCACTTGGCACAATTGCTAAATTGGGGACATGGGCACATTCACCAAGGCCAGGCAAAACACTCCTGACCACCCTGTGTCCTGGTGGGAGCAGGCGGTGGCATTGGCGGCAGCGGTGCCACCCCACCCTTCCCTTGCCTGTCCAGCCTCTCAGTGAGGTAGTTGCCGGACTGCGACCAGGTTGGTCCGAACTCTGAGCTAGAAGGGGCCTGAACGCCGATCGAGACCACCGCCTGGTTTTAGCAACGGGACTGAGGTCCAGAGAGGGCCTCACAGCCTGGAGTCGTGTTTCCTACTGTGCACAGCCCCTTGGTGGACCCAGGCAGGACAGCTGAATAAAACAGAAGACACTGGCCCCAGGGGCTGACCCCAACAGAGAGGACGATGGGCCCTTTGATGATCCACCAGTAGGGGGAGCTGTCGTCCAGGTCCCAGCACCTGGGGAGAGGACAGGCCAGAGCTCAGGCTGGGGACCTGGTCCCTGGTAGCCCCTAGCACCTCTCTCCTCCCTGCTGTCTGCCTCCCGGTGTCTGGTGTCCGGCTCCTGTCCCTGGCATTGGAGCCTCCCAGGCTCCCCCACCTCCCAGGCAGCCTATCTTGTCTCTCAGAGAGTCGGGTCCCTTTTAGAAGGGTGTCCAATCCATTCTGGGCTCACATTTTCTCTCCACCTAGATGGATAAACTTCTGGAAAAGCAGCCTATTTGCTGCCTTCTTGCTGGGCTCCAGGAGGCCCCCACTTACACCCCCCCACCCCCACTGCTCTCTCTCCCTAAGAATCTGAGGCCCCTTCTCACCCAGGCTCTGGTGTGTGCTACCCACAGGCTGCCTCCCCCCATCTACCCCCCCCTCCCAGGCCTGGGAGCTCCTGAAGGCAGGATGGAGGCTCCTCTTCCTCTCCCAGCTTGGGGATGAGCCATGCTGCCTGACTGTGCAGCCCACGCCCACCCTGGGGACTCAGGACCAGTGTGATGAGGAGGTCACCCAGACTCACGCAACATCCTCGAAGGCCAACTTGCAACCCACCCACGAGCCGGTGAAGAACAGGGGGAGCCCTGTGGGGCACAGAGAGGACACGAGGGAGGGGTCTACATCCTTGGCTTGGAGAACTGCCCCCAGCTCCCACTGCCACTGCCCACCACACAGGGCACAGTGAAGGCAGGACAGGAGACAGCCCACAGGCCCCTTCTCCAGCCCTCGCTGCAGGGCCTCTGACGTCCCTTCCCCTCACTGAGCCAAGGGGACCTCCCGGGACATGCCCAGTCCTGCCCTCAGGACTCACCCCAGCCAGCAAGAACCAGTCGCCAGAAGGCTGTCCTGCTGCTGGGCAACGTGGAGGCCAAGAGGCAGGTCAGGTAGACAGCTTCTGCCAACAGCCAGCTGAAGTTGGTCATGGTGGCAAAATGGGAGGTGGCCACGGAGACCTTGCACAGAACCTGCAGGCCAGGGACTGGGTGCTTCAGAGCTGGGACACCTGTCGGAGCCCACCTAAGTCTCCCTACCCCACCTAGGGCCCCTCCACCTTGGCTGCAGTAATGTCATGTGGTGCTGAAGAGCCCAGATGTGGGATCCGATGGCCTGGGTTCAAACTGACCATCTGTTAGCTGGGCCACCCTCCACCCCAACCCCACACCTGAGCTTTTCATCTGTAAGAGAAAACTTTCCGTACCTAGCCCATTCCTCACCATGAGGACCGAGTGGACACTCTGTGTGTGAGTGCTACTCTCTTCACCCCCACCCATGCTTCCTGAGCTCACACCAGTCCCTAGAGCTGGGGAGAGGGAGCGCCAGGTGTTCACGCGTGGCCCCGGCCTGCAAACGTCCGCACACACGTCCCCTCGTTCACTCCTGCGTGACTCACTCATCTGTCAGGGGTGAGGAGCCCCACCTCTATGCAGCTGCATGACATTGCCACTTGTCCCTCATCTACAAATGGGACTAAGATGGAAACATAGGTAGGAAAAAAAAAGGTGATGATATCGTATATGCCAAGCAGTTAGTGTAGTACCTGGCACCTAAGTGCTCAATAGACCTTCTTCCTATTATTTTTCATTCATTAATTAATTCAGGTCATTGGTTGGCTTGCTCATTTACTCATCTGCTCATCTTCAGCACCATTTTTGAGCACTTTCTAAGTGCGGGGCCTCCTCGCCGTCTCCCCTCTCCCCTCCGCCATGATGGCTTCCCTGTCCCTTGCACACACCCCAGGTTCTTCTGCATGTAAGTCCATTCACCCTGGTCCCTCCGTTTCACTGTCCTCCCTCCCCTTCCCCATCACTGCTGCCCACCCAGCTCCCAAGCTATCTCTTCCCTGAAGCCCTCTCTTGTTCCCTCCCAGCTCTCAGCTCCCTTCACCTGGTTTTCCCCTAACTTTGCAGGATGCCGTTCATCCCCTAGGAGTGACTGTGGTCTAGGGTGGAACGTGGACGGGGTGCGGGGTGCTGGTAAGGAGTGGAGAGTAGAATATAGGGAAGGGCTTGATGGGCACAGGGGCCGGCAAATGGCTTGAGGCTTCAGGGCCTGACCCCAGAAAGGGGCAGGAAGGTAGGGGGTGACTTCCTGTCCTGTAACTGGCAAAGCCGGAGCCGGGGTTAGCTAACAGGGCTGGGCAGGCTTCAGCGGGTGCAGCTAGGCTTCTGATCCAACCCCCCCAGCCCCCCTCAGCCGTGGTTGTTACAGTGGAGAGGCTGCAGTGGTCCCCATTCTCCCCGTGGAAGAGGGAGGCATCCTTCAGGAATACAGCTCCCGCCTTGAGGATGAAGGTGGTGAACAGCTGGGTGTGGATGTAGTTCCGGCGGCAGTGGAGCCTCCTGCAGCAGTGGGAGGGATGAGGGACGGGGGACATAGTGGGAAGAGGCAAGGGGGGTTCTGAGAAGAGGGTAGGGGGGTGGGCTTTGAATTTGGACGGCTACGGATACACGGAGGAGGCCGGCATTCCAAGCTGCACGTGAGCAAAGGCGTGGAGGTGGGAGTGAGTCCCGGCAGGAGTCTACCTCGTGGGGAAAAGCAAGGGACAGCTTAGACATGGCCGTGGCGCCTGGACCTGGGAACCCCTTGAGTCCCCAGGCGAGGACTCGGGTTCGTTGCTGTGCACAATGTGGGGGGCAGCAAAAGCTCCTGAGTAGGTGATGCGGAGGGCGAACCTGAGAGTAACCAGGATGGTGATGGCCACCAAGAGGGCCACGCTAGAGATGCTGTGTCCCAGGGTGTAGATGACCTTCACCGTGGAAAAGTAAGATCTCTGGAGAGGGTGGAGATAGGGAAAGTCTCAGAAATTGTGTCTCTGGAGAGTGGGGGGCTAAACTATCTAGCAGGTGAAGTTCTCAGTTCTACCCCAAAACTCCCCACTGGGGACAGGGGCATCCGTGGGGACCACGGCCAGCTCCCTCTGTGAACTGAAGTGTTTGTGTTTCTCCTGTCCTCTGCCTGACCCTCTGCTGGTGACAGAGGGGGTGGTGGCCGGGATGCCTCACTCCCACTGGGGCTCTGGCGCTGGGAGAGGCGGCGGCAGGAACCCCATATCCCTGGGGAACAACAGAAGCCCAGGAGGAAATCGGGCTTGTTTATTGACATCCAGCTTGTTCGTTGGCTTGGAAACACAATGTCCCCAAATAAAGGGGACAGCCAGCAACAATCATGAGGAAAAGCTCATTCTTTGACCAACTGTGTGGATCAGTCAAACCCACCAGTCTGGATCCCGGGACAGACGGGGGTACAGGCCAAGGAGGGGAGCAAGGGCACAGCTCCCCTGAGGGAGGCCGGCAATCGCTGGCCCTCTCTGACTCTGTCTTTCCACCTGAAAAGTGATCAGACTCAGGCTGTGCCTCACAGGGCAGAGAGCAAAGAGATGCGGGGTTATGGGACTGGAAGCACCTTGAAAAGCCCTGCTCGACCTGGAGGCAGGGCGTACCAGCTCTAGGCAGGGTCCCTGTGAGTTTCCCTCACTTGCCCACCCCACAGCCAAGCACACTGCTCCGCAGGCTGAGGACCACCCAGGGAAGGAGTCTGCCCAGGGCCAGGAGGAGACTTTGTGTCCCTGGAACCGTCCAAGACTCCCTGCCCTGAAAGCCTGGGCACAGAGGCGACACACCAAGGAGATGGTGGCCAGCACGTCCCACCCTGCACTCTGCGTGTCCCCCTCCTAGCACTGTGGACCACCAGCCACCCTTGAGCAGATTAGTGCAAGACCCCCTCTTCTAGACACTGCCACCTTCTGGACATCTGCCGTAATCGACACTCCAACCTGCTGTCTGTAATGGAAATGGCAGCCCCTGCACATAGACACACCAGCATCCCCCAAACATCCACCGTGAGCCTTCCTCCGCGAAGCCTCGTACCTCCTCAGTCAGCAGCTCCAGCGGCACAGGGCAGGCCACGGGGTACGGAGGGAAGGGCTCAGACCAGCCCGTGGTGGTGCAGTCCCGCTTCACTGCCCCTGGGAGGCGGGCGGAGGTGGGGAAGCAGAGATCTGGTCACAGCGACATCTCCGCTGTCCCTGGGAGGGGCTGGGGAGCCATGGCCATGGCATGACCCTGGCAGGCTGCACAGACAGCCCCTCTAGGCAGCAGAGGGAGGGGAGACTTCTCACCAGAGGCCTGGGTTCCAGGCCCTGCCTGGGACGCACTCTGGGGCCTCCCTCTCTGGCCTCAGAGCAGCCATCTGTTAACCTGAGAGGGTCATTCCCCTGAGCGGTAGAGTGGTGAGTTGGGCCCCCAGGGCCCTGAGGGCCGGGAGGAGAGAGGACGCCGTCTGTGCTCTTGGAGGAACTGTCTGGCCCTGACACCCAGGCCAGGGAGGAGGGCAGAGCAGGGTGGGGCCCTCCCCACCTCCCCACTTCCCCCCACTAGGCAGCTGGTGGCATCATGGCTGTCAGACAGGCTCTGCCCATTGCACCACACAGTCAACCCTCCAGTAACGTCCAGGGAAGGTCTCTTCCCTGCCCTGCTCACTAAACCTCGCCCCCTGTGAGGTCACAGGCAGGGGAGCTGAAAGTCAGGGAGGTGCGTTGACTTGCCCAAGGTCACACCAAAAGAGGAAGTTGTTCAAATCCAGGTCTGCCTGCCCTCATGCCAGGGATGTCTCTGCCATATTCTTGCACCACCAGATGAAAACACTTCCCCTCCCGCCTCGCCCCCTCCACCCCTCCACCCCTCCACCCCTCCACCCCTCCACTCCTCCACCCCAGGATCCTCACCTGGCTCTGTGCTGAAGTGAGAGAAGAAATCTGGGCAGGGGAGAGTCACCCACTCTCCAGGGCCTGCCACCGGCCAGCACAGCAGCCCATCCCAGGTCGCGGGGCAGCCTGGACAGAGGGGTGGGAGCAGCGTGGGTTCAGCCCGGGGGACAGCCCTGTCCAACATCCTGAGAGGGGAGGCTGGAGGAGATAAAGGAGTCCACGAAGCCATCTCCTGTCTCCCAAGCCCCGTACCCAGGGTGGCGTTGCGCGTCCTCTCTGCTGCTTGCAGACACGCACTCTCATCCTCTCTCAACCGGCTGATGAAGTCACACTCTGGGTGCACGTGGCCCAATACCTGCAGGAAAGGGTTAATGGGGTGGGCCAAGCCATTTGGATGTTTCTTTTGGGAAGGGAAGGGAAGGGAAGGGAAGGGAAGGGAAGGGAAGGGAAGGGAAGGGAAGGGGAGGAGAGAGCCATGGGTATCAGAAATTCTCCAAGACACAGTGCTACCTGCTTGGTGGGGAGAGACTCCAACACCGAGGACAGGCAGTGGGGACCCCACTGGGCTCTAGCTGAACCCCCCACCCAGCCCTGTGGCTCCCAGACTTGGAGCCCAGCTGCAGGCAGGAGGGTCAGAGCTGGCTACTCACGACTGGTAATGGGCTCAGCAAGCAGAGGATGCAGGCACCCCACACCCCGCAGTCCATGGCGGGGGCTCCGCAGGGTCCTGCAGCCAGCCTTGTGGAGTCCTGGCCCTCTTCCTTCCCCTTTCCTGGGGGCTGATTGCATAGGCAGAAGCCAACAAAGGGCACAAAAACAGCTGAATATTCACCAGGATTGTAGGACACCATGCCCAGCTGTGCCCTGGCGAGGGACTCGGTGTCCCGACTGGGAGGGGCTGAGCCCTTCCACCCCCTTCCACCCTGTATATCAACTTGTGTGCCTGTCCTGATAGCCTAGGGTCCAGGATAGTGACAGCCACAGGACACTTCTTGCCCCAGTAGGTCCATATTCTTTACCATTCTGCTGGCCCATTCTGGAAAGAGCCTACCCCCACACCACCAATGAAGGAGAGTCAGAGAAGAAGCCACAGACATGAGCTGCCCTCGGAGACAAGAGCTCCCAGTGTGGTTGGTGGTCCCAGCCTCATCCCAGGGCTGGAGGGTGGGCTCAGGGCTGTGAGAACTCAGCAGGGGTGGGAGTAGGGTATCAGTGGGGGCTGTAGAGGAGAATGAGTTTAGGAATAGAAAGGTGATCAGGAAGCACCTTCCTGGGCTGGCCAGGAAGGTGGCCTGGTGTCAGGACCTTGTTTCTTCCCCTGGCCAGGATGCCAGCCTGGATGGCGAGGGGAAGCCTGCGCACATGAAGACTCTGGACTTTAGGGCAGAGGGAGGGATGTGGGCAGGTCGAATTCCCTCCAGAAGCCCTCAGGGCAACAAGGAAACCGAGGTTGAGCAGGGGCTTACGAGGCGTTGGCAGACTGGCCACACTTAGTAGGGCAGGATGACTGTTCTCAGCGGCAGAAACGAGAGGGCTTGCACAGCCCCTCAAATTACTTTTATCATGTGTTATCTGATCATTTTTATTATATTTCTAGACTGTAAAAGGTAGAGCCCCATTGGCCAAGCTAAAGGCAGCGTTCTGAACAACCCTGGATCTGGCACAGCATTCGGGGATTTGGAGGCACATGTTTATGGCCCACTGTTGGGCGGCGGCATTCGCACCCCCAGAGCTCACTGGGTGGGGCGCCGGTTCCACCAGACGTGTTTACACCTGACGGGAATCATGAATGATGAAGGCCCCCCGCCCCTGCCACATCTGGGTTGAGGAATCATTTTACACCAGCAAGGTTTTATTTTTCCATCTGTCTTCGTCAGCAACCAGGCGTTGAAGAAAAGGATACGGGAAAGAAAACATGAACCTCCCCCGGTCCCAGACCCCCTGCCCTTGCCTGAGCATCTGCGTGTGCAATCCTGTGAGCCCGATGTCCACGGAGGATGTTCAGAGGCTGTCCCTTCTGAACAGGCCAGGGTCACTGAATTCCCACCTGCAACTAACTCTGTACCTACTCTGTATCCAAATTCTACCTCCACCTCTTGCTAACTATGTGACCTTGGCCAAATTATTTAACCTGTCTGAGACTCAGTTTCCCCACCTGAAAAATGGGGATGATCCTTGCTTGCAGGGTGGATGGGATAAGCTGTCAGGAAAACCTGTATAGTCAAGGGCCTCACACAGAGCCTCGCCCACAGGGGACTGTCATCACTGCCAGCACGGAACAAGGACGAGCTATCAGCAAATGCAGTTAGAATGTCGAATCTTTGCATGGAAAAAAAAAAAATTAGCTCTCTAGCTCACATTTACCAAGCATAAGTTCGAAAAGCTTCAGAGCCCTAGTATATAAACAACAAAATCAGATGTTTTCCAATGATGGAAATTTGTTTTTACGACCTTAGAAGAAAGGAGACTTTCTAAATAAAAAATTAAAACTATAAATAAATGATTAATATGTTTGACCACATCAATTTTTTTAAAAAACTGTATGTTCAAGAAAAGACAAATAGGTAAAACTACAAGCAAGCCACAGACTGAAAGAATATTGGTCACCAAAAGTGAGAAATTAAAAGATAATATAAAATAATATTTTAAAATACCTACAAATCAAGAATAAAGAGGAACATAACTCAATAGAAAAGTAAGCAAAGGATATGAACAGGCAGCTCAAAAATAAGTAACATACAGAACAAATAAACAGAAAGAGATGTCCAGCATTACTAATGCTCAACAAAACAGAGAATTAAAATAATAATGACTACCTTTTTTCACCTGTTATATTGCCCGGGATGTTAATGTCTGATAATAGGGTGTTTGGAAACTAATGTGGGGAAACGGCACTTTCATACTAACCGGATAGGAGTGAACATTATACACACACTTTCGAAAGCAATTTGATGTGATCAATCGGATCGATAAATGAACATACTCTACACACCAGAAGTTCGCATATTTGCCCCAGAGGGCGGTGTTGTTTATAATATGCAGTAAAACCCAGAAAACAACAAGGAAATAGCTCAGTCAAATATGATATATTCATGCACTGAAATACTATAGGGCATTACAAACATAAGTTAAATCTATTTATAACGACCTGTAGTGAGTTCAAGACATTGTATTTGAGGAGCTTCTGCTTCCAGCCCAGACAGAACAACAGGGACAGATTTGCCCTCCCCCTGCATTAAAAACAAGAAAGAAATCCAGACAAAATAGACAAAATATTGGGTTTTAACGGGTGAAGAAAAAGAGCGCATGCAACCATCTCAACTGATGCTGAACAAGCCTCTGATGACATGTGACACCCTTTGAGATAAAGATACTCAGGGCACTAAGGACAGAGTGATCCTCCCTCACAAGAGATGGGCCATGCACGAAAACCCACCGTGAAGAGCACAGTCAGGGATGAATAGCCGAAAGCGTCTTCCCTAAGATATGAGGACCAGGGCAGGATGTCCGGTTTCTCCACGGCATTCCACATAGTACTAGAAGGTCTGGCCAGAATAACTGGGCAAGAAAAAGAAATAAAAGATACTTACATTGGGGGGGAGGGGATGTACGTGTGTGTATCTCTGTTTGCAGATAACATGATCTGACATGTAAAGAATTCTAAAGAGTACACACACACACACACACACACACACACAGCTGTGAGGGTTAATGAACAAATTCAGCGCAGTTGCTGATACAAACTCGACGTGCAAAAAATCCGTTGTTTTTCTGCACACACAACAACGATCTGAGAAGGAAATTAAGAAAACCATTCCATTTACAAATGCATCAACAAGAACAAAATACTTTGGAGTAAATTTAACCAAGGAGGTGAGTCTTTCTCATAATAAACCACAAAACATTCCTGAAATAAATTAAAGATTGAAAGGAAAAAAAAGATCTGAAGAAAGGGAAAGACCTCTTGTGTTCAGGAATTGGAAGACAATGTTGTTAAGATGGCAATACCTCCCAAACTGGCATACAAATTCAAAGCAATCCTTGTAAAAATCCGAATAACCTTTTTATTTTCAGAATTAGAAAAATCCGTACTAACATTTACATAGAATTTCAAGGGACCCCGAAAAGTCAAAACAATTTTGAAAAAAAAAAAAAAAACAGAAGCCTCACACTTCCTGATTCCAAAATGTACTTCAAAGCTACTGTAATCAAAGCAGCGTGGCACGGGCAGAAAGCTAAATAAAGCAGTGGAATAGAATAGAGAACCCAAAAATAAGCCCTCACATAGATGGTCAGTTGCTTCTTTGATGAGCCAACCAGGGCCATTTGGTGGGGAAGGACAGTCTTTTCAACAAATGGTGCTGGAAAAACTGGATCTCCAGGTGCAAAAATGAGGTTGGATCCTTCCTTACCTTCCCCTACGTACAAGAATTAACTCAAAATGAATACAGACCTAACCTCAAGAGCTACACCTAAAATTCTATGTGGAAAAACACAAGGGAAAATCCTCATTACCTTGGATTTCATGATGGTTTCTTAGCTCTGGCACCGGAGAACACAGGAAACAAAGGAGACAAATTGGGTGTCATATCAACTAAAAACATGAGTGCAGCAAAGGACACTATCAAGAAAATGAAAGACAACCCATGGGATAAGAAAAATAGGTGCAAGTCATATGTCTGATAAAGAATTAATATTCAGAATCTATAAAGAACACTTAAAGCTGAACAACAAAAAAATAAACAGCCCAAATCAAAAACGGGCCAAGGACCGAGACGGACATGTTCTCCAAGTGATGCGTACAGGAAGAAAGTTCAGCACCCTTAGTCATTTGAGAAATGCAAATCAAAACCTCTGTGAGACACAATTTCACACGCCCCAGGAAAATGAGGAGTGTGGACAAGGACGTGGAGAGATTAGAACCCTCACGCAAGCTTGCAGGAATGTGAAATGTGCAGCCGCTTTGGGAGACCGTTGGGCTGTGCAGCAAAAGGTTAACCATAGAATTACCGTGTGACTCAGCAATTCCCCCCTGGGCATGCGTACACAAAAAGAAAAAAAAAAAAACAACTGAAAGCAGGAACTCCGACAATACTTGTCCCACAGCAAGATTTCTGGCAATATTGTTCACAACAGCCAAAGGCTGGAAACCAGCCAGGCATCCATCAACAGAGGAGTGGACAAACAAAACATGGTCTCTACCCAAAATGGAATATTACTCAGCCATAAAAAGGAATCAGCTTGTGACACCTGCTACCACAAGGATGAGCCTTGGACATATTACGCTAAGTAAAAGAAGCCAGACACAGACACAGAAGGACAGAGACTGCATGACTCCACTCACATGTACAGCAATCAAAGCTGTGGATGCAGAAAGCAAATCCACAGACGCATTGCCAAGGTCTGGAGCGACGGGGAGTGGGCAGCTATCACTTCCTGGGCGGGGAGTTTCTGCGTGGGAAACGGAAAGTTCTGGAAATACAGCAGACAGTGATGACGGCTGCCTGACCCTGGGGAATGTCCTTGATGTCGCCGAATTGTACCCTGAAAATGCTTCCAAGGGTCATCTTTATGTTATGTATATTTTACCACAGCGTTTAAGAGAAAAAGTCATTAACCAAAGCGGAACTATAATTAATATAGTATGGCACGGGGCTTACGGCATATGTCAGAAGTGAAAAGTGGGACACAATAGCACGGGGGACTAGACAGGAGTGGGTGGCTGTGAAGTCTACGTCAAAGAGCACAACACAGTTCGAAGGCAGACTGCAATAAGTGAAAGGTCTATATTGGAAATGCTTCACCTCCCACTTCAAAAAATAAAACAAAGAGGTAGAGTCAATTAGCCAAAAACTGGAGATAAAATAAATCACATAAAAACTGATTGATCAAAAGAAAGAAGGAAAAGGAATAAAGTTGAAGCAAAGAGCAGATGGGACAAATAAAGGAAAAAGAGTGGAACTATAGAAGTAAACCCAGCAATATTAATTTAAAAATTAAAGGTAATGGTCTCACCACCCCAATTAAGGAACCCGTCAGATTGAGAGAAAAATCAAGACCCAACTATATGCTACTTTCAAGAAACTCATTTTCAGAAAAAAAACAAAACAAACCAACAGTAGTACTATACAAAATTTTAAAAGATCGCAGGTGCTGCTGTTTCTATCTTCCCTGCACCGGGGTCGAGTCTGTCTGTGCCACACGCAGGTGGGCTCTTTGAGGGCAAGGACCGACAGGTGCTTCTCAGAGAGGGGCCCACAGCACAGCCCCGGGGACAGGACCTCAGAGGCTTTCCCGTCCGCCTTATGTCTGGCGCCCCCTGGTGGTCATGCCGAGCAAATGCAGCCCCTTCCTGATGGTGGTGGCAGGGCAGCAGCCGCTGTCGCAGGGTGGCTCCAGGCTTGCTGGTTGCTGGGGCTGGGGTCTTTCTTGTAGCAGATGACTGGCCTGAGGGAGCAGCAATTTCTGGATACTTGGCTCAGTGTCCCTTTCTGGGCTGAGCTGGAGGCAGAGTGTACTCAGAACAGGCCAGAGTGACCCCTACCCTGGCTGAGTTTTAGACCCTCGCCCTGCTCCCCGACTCTGCCCTTTCCCCTAGCACAAGATCAGGGGCCCTGGTACCTCAGAATGGATCCCTACAGACAGAAGCCCCCCGTCCTCGGCCCTCTGAGAGGGTGCCACACCCTGCTGGGGCTCTGCAGGGGCACCGCTGTCTGTTGCCATCAGCCACTCTCTCAGGGGCCCTCCGACCCAGCTCTGCATGGGGCCATGGTCAGAGGTCAGGGTTGGAGCTCAGCCTGCCATCTGTTTGGGGTCTTCGGTGAACCAGGGTTGAAGCTCAGACTAGGGGACAGTTCGGGGCTAACTGTGGGGCCGGGTCAGGCGGTCTCTGGCCAGGATCAGGATCAGGAAGAGAACTAGGGCTGAGGGTCCCTGGGGTACCATTAATAACGATGCTTTGATTCCTTGGTCTCTGGATGGCAAAGCAGGCTCTGCCGTGAGGCTTCCAGTCTGTCTCACAGTGGCAAAGTGATTTCTCTGCCAAACAGAGTTTATGGCCCCCAGAGAAGCACCTGCTAATTTCGGGGTCAGGGCAAGGTGGGGCAGGGCAGGATAAGGTGTGGACCAGCAGGGGTGCAGGGCTGGCCTTCTGCCAGGCAAGTGAGAACAATGTGATACTTTGTTTTCTTCCAACCTAGGAAGGTGCTGAGATCTGAGCATGGGTAACTCATCTCTCAGGAACTTCAAACTTACACAGACTTGCCCCCACCCCCAATCCTGGAGCCAGTTTTCTCTACCTGGCCCCGACAAGAGGGCCTCCCTGTGAAGGGCACAGACACGGCTGTCTTTGGCATGTGCCCAGCAGGGACAACTGTCCTTATTTTGCAGAAGAAACTGAGGTGCCCAAGTTCGCATGGGAAATCGTTCTCTCAGTGAGATCGAGGACCAAGTCTCCTGGCCCCCAGGCCCAAGTGCTGTCTGCGGCCCAGGTCGCACGCTGTGATTCACCGTAAGATTCTGATTCTAAATTTCAGCGGCTTATTGGGCCTGGAAGAGGTTTATACACAAACTTGAGGTGCTGGGAGCAGAGAGCATTGGGGCACAGATGCCTGCTGTGCCCCACGGAGAGGAGAGAGCAGGGCTGCACCCCACACACTATGCCACCTGCACCCCTCCCCGGACTTCCCAGATGAGGCCACGTGCCCCTGCAGGCAGAGGAAGGACTTGGTTGCCGAGCAAGGATCGGCGGTTTTGTCCACTCTCTTCACAGGTGGGTAAACTGAGGCCCAAAGAAGGCAGAAGACCTACCCAGGGGTCACACAGTCAGGAGCAAAGCTAGGGGGTTACCTGGCCGGCCACTCCTCCCAGAGCAACAGAAGAAGGGTGTGCCCATGAAAAGTGGCCCCAGGTCCTAGTGGGGACAGACCCGGGACCAGGGGACCGAGGGGTCAGTCTGAGCAGCCAGAGGGAGCCCAGCGGCTGAGGTGGGTGGTGGGAGGGGTCTGTGCTCTCCGGCCAAAGCGCTCCCCAGCCGCAGTGTGACCATAGTCCGGAGGGGCAAGAGTTGCCGGGGAGGGACCCGTGGCAGCAGGTCTCTCACTGTTAATGACCTCCTGCCACAGGCAAGAATCACAACTCTCAGGAACTGAAGAGGGAGGGGACATCCCAGAAAACCTTCTGCAATAGGCCACCATTTTTATCAAGCTCAAGGGAGGTATATACATGAACATGATAAAAAAATTTTTTTAGCCAAGGAATGACAAACACAAAATTCAGGATCATGGGCATCTCTAAGGGCTCTTTGGGGAGCCCAGGATGTGCACATAGCTAGATGCAAACTACTGGAAAGGCTGTAGTTCTGGGGATGAGGAACGAGCTCATGGCTGTCTGTTACATTATTCACCTTCATCACTTTCTTCTCTAATAATTAATACCAACACAGAGCTTACTCTGTGTCAGGCCCTTTCGTAAGCACGTTACACCCATGAGCTCACTTAATCATCGCAACAGTTCCAGGAGGTGGGTCCCCATTTTACAGATGAGGAGACTGAGGCGCCAGTGGTTTGCTGGAGAGCCCACAGCTAGTGGGAGAGCCTGGGTTCCCACCCGGGCAGCCCAATTTCAGAGCCCAGGGTCTAAACCACTCCACCAGCGACATTTATTATTGTACAAGTGTGTTGTTGTTTCGCTGTGGTAGAAAGCTCGAAGTGTCCTGGAGAAGGTAGGAAGGGAGCTGCCCCTCTGTTCCAGGCGATCTAGGTGTGTCACACTTGCTCTCTTCCCCAGATAATAGTCCTTCCTGCGTCCCTTCCTCTGTCCCCTCCTTTCTGCCCCCTCCCATCCACCTACCCAAGTACCCACCCATCTCTCCTCTGGGAACCTCATTGAAGACAGTGTGCCTCTGTGGACACCCTGCGTGGCCTGGTGCCGTCCAGGTAGCCGGATGAAAGCTGGGAGACTCACGGGGGAAGCACCCCTGTTCCCCACTGGGAGCACCGCTGAGCCTGGGACTGGGCGCGTGGGTGCGGGCACCCAGTCCTGATCTAAGGGGGCTGCTCCTGGGCTGGGAAGAGGCAGTGAGTGCAAGGAGGGGCTGGATGTTCTCTGAGGCCTTCTCCTGGCCTCATGCTGCAGCTCACCCTCCCCACGCCAACCAGCCCCGCCCCTCCCAGCCCCCTTATTTATAAACCATCTGTCCCTGTGTCCCTGCCCGCCCCACTGTTTGTCCAAAGCTTCAGCTGCTTCCCCTGATAATCCAGGTCCTGGAAAATGAGGAGGGGCTCAGGGCAAGCGGAGTTCAGGGGTGCTCTGCCGTGCCCCTCCCCTGCTCAGGAAGCTTTGGGGGCTCCCCACGGACGAGGCAGGGCCCGGTGCCTAGACCGGGCTCACAGACCGGTAGCAGCCCCCTTTAAACATTGAATTTCCGTGGTGGCCCCCAGCAGCAACGCCAGAATGCTCGGCCAAGGCCCTCAGAGCCAACCAAGGACGTTTAGAGAGGGCCCAGAGAGGGGAAATGACTCGCCCTCACTCACACACCAGGCAGCTGGGCCTTCTCCCCAGTTCACTGCCCTGCCGTCCCGCCGAGCTGTGCGGAGAGGCAGGCTGGGACCACGGCACGGACACCCTCGCGGCCAGTTCAAGCCGGTCACTTTGCATCAGTTGCCTAACCTCCCAGGTTCATAGTTTCTTCATCTATAAAATGAAACCTGGTCTGTTTTGTTCAGTACCCAGTACCCAGAATGGTGCTTGACACATAGTAGGGGCTCAATAGATATTTCCCGGATAGACAAAGGAGGGAACCCCTAATTCTCAGCTCGTGT
Organism: Macrotus californicus; assembly: GCA_007922815.1. Taxonomy (NCBI): domain Eukaryota; kingdom Metazoa; phylum Chordata; class Mammalia; order Chiroptera; family Phyllostomidae; genus Macrotus; species Macrotus californicus. The sequence continues at coordinate 182,057 of VMDR010000719.1, forward strand.
ATGAGGATCAAGTGCAGCACTACATGTGTTCTGGCACGGTGCCACACATGCAAATGGCAAACTGTCCCTTCACTGACCGCTCAGGGTTCCGGCCTCCCTTCCTACCCCAGCCTGGGAGCCCCAAGTCTCAGGAGTCTGCTCAGAGCACCCCAGGCTGACCTCCCTAGCAGGCTCTTCAGCTGGTGACCCCACTTCTCTGCCTACCCCATGTTCCCTCCAGGTAGTATGTGGGGAAACAGCACCCCGGGCTGCCCCTCGGGGTGCAGCCTGTAAGACCCAGGTCTGATGGACACCCCTTTTCTCTCTTCTCTTTCATTCAGCAAGTGTTTCTCTCCCCCTGTAACTGGCAAGGTGCAGGGCGGGTGGCTGAGGGGGCTGTGGTCAGAGCAGGGAGCCTGGTCCTCATGCCCTGGGTACTTCCTGTGCCCAGGGAAGCTCTGGGGGCTGTAAAGGCCTTTGCAGAGGTGGGTCAGGGCTACCCCACAGGGACAAGGAGAGGCCAAGACAAGATATGGTCCCAGTGAAAGGCACCCAGAGACAAGGGCCAGAGCAGGACCCAGCTGGGTGGCAGGAAGAACTGGGAGACTGAGCCCCCAGGAGGCTTAGAGCAAGTCACCTCTCTCTGGCCTCAGTTTCCCAGCTCTGTACTGGGAGGGTTGTAGGCACCAGGGGCTTTGATCAACTGCCTAGCACCCCGGCCCAGCCCTCCCCTGGCTTCCTAGGATCTCTATACCTGTGGGTCCCCTACTGTCCCAGGACACCCAAGCGACAGGCTTCTTCTACTCAGTCTGGCCTGCTAAGGAGCCCCACCTGCCCCCTTCCCAGTCCCTCCTGAGTCCATTAAGCCCCAGAACCTACCTTTCAGGGCCCGCAGAGATGAGTAGCCAGCAGGAGGAGGGTAGGGTTTTGGCATGGGTCTGCCGGGTAGCACTCAGCCCTGGGAAGGGGCCTCTCTGGCTTCCCCCAAAAGTGGGGCTGATGGTGTCCCCGCTGGATGTGCCCCAGGGTCTGTGGAATGGGGCCAGGCCTGTGAGTGCTGCCCCAGGACTCTGCCTCCCTCGGGCAGGTGGGCTGGGACTTGGGGTGGAGAGATGGAAATGTTGGGACCCACTCCAGGCCTTGCTTCCAGTGCTGTGAGTGGGGTCCGCGGGGTCCCCTGGCACAGCCAAGGCACAGGAAGAGCGGTGAGGACAGGCAGCGAGGGCAGCAGTTACCCACACTCTACATAGTCCTGCCCCAGCCAGAACTGGACCCACCTGATCCCAGCCCAGCCAGCTCTTCCCAGGCATCCTGGAGCTTCCAAGGACTGGCCCCAGGCCTCCATCCCTCTGTGTGTCCCCGAAGTAGAGCCCAGTGAGTGCAGAGCCCGGGGGCAGAAGGGCAGATCTGCAGAGATAGGAATGGGGAATGAGTGGGAAGACTCCAAGGCCAGCCCATGGGGAGGGGCTTTCAGTTGTGAGGTTTTGAAAGGGTTTGGGGCAGACTCCATCCCATTGTATGGATGGGGAAACTGAGGCACAGAGAGGAAAGGGACTCATTCAAGGAGCTGCAGCAATTCAGTGGCAGAGATGGGCCTAGAACTCCCAGCCCAGTGCTCATCCCACTTCTCCTGGCCCTGGTGGCGAGAGAGCCCTGCTGTGCCAAGCCTGTCCTGCCCCCCTTGGGTGGCCCTGATTCTGGACACTCGGGATGGGGACCTGGCTCAGCTTGGCCCCACCCCCTCAGCCTGAGCCACCTTTGCCCACACCTCCAGGAGCTTGGCAGGGACACCAGCCCCAGCTGCTTCCTGCACAACTGAAGGCCAGTCAATGATTCACGGAGCTCTGTTCTCGCAGGCCTTCTCTGGATGTACCAAGCACCTGCCGCTGGCTCCCAGACAAGCTCCCTGGGGGGACAGGACAAAGCAGAGTGGGGATTAATCAATGATGGGCCCAGCGGAAGTCACTG